>VDFB02252616.1:236072505-236199754 GCA_007258455.2 Sequoia sempervirens
GGGCCTTCATCTCCCCAAATTATAGAAGTGGAGGATGAGGAACCTATAGTTGAGGCTTTTGATAAACCACCTTTGGAGCCTGGGAAAAACCAACTACCCCAAACCACTTCAAATCTTAAGCCACCATTTCTTGAACGCCTAGCTCTGTAAAAGCATCACACACAAGCTGAGACTAACCTTTTAGGGCAATTGAAAGATGTTAACATCAAAATTCCACTTATCTAGGCTATCAAAGATATTCCCATCTACACTAAGACAATGAGAGATCTCTATCTTAAGAAGCTGGGCATAGAGAAGAAAGATCCACAAACAGTTCATGTTTTTGGGAATTTTGCAGACATCATGTTGGGAAATATTACAGTCCCTAAGTATACTGACCCTGATAGTCCAGTTGTGGACATCAAGATCAATGGGACTCTCATTAAGAACAGTTTGATAGACTTGGGAGCAACTATCAATGTAATGAAAAATGTAACAATGCAGTTGCTTCAGTTGATCAACCTCGGGCCTACACAAACTGTTTTGCAATTAGCTGATAGATCCACAATTAAACCGGAAGGAATTATTGAAGATATAGTTATTGCATTGGATTCATGGGAATACCTTGTAGACTTCATAGTATTGCAACCTAAAGTTAATCTTGCAGGTTACCCACTCATCCTAGGTAGGCCTTGGTTAGCAACAACTAATGCCTTCATAGGATGTAGATTTGGTAAGATGATTATATCCAATGGGACAATAACCAAGAACTTGGTTCTTTATCCACCTACTCAGCCATATGCAGACATGGAGCATTCCATTTGGACCAATTTGGGTGAAGAAGAGGAAGATAGCAACTCTCTTCAAACATTGATGACTATTGAGCGCAACCCTTTGCTAGATGACCAAGATGAAGATGAGCTAATCGCCCATATTATACAAAATGATTGTGGAAGGAGCTCTCAACAACATGATTGTCTCATATGTCTCCAAAACCCCTTGCAAAGTATTGTACCTACTGATTCTACTGAAGATATATCTCAATTATTTCATTCACTACTTCCTCATCAATCTTTGCCAATTATACCAAGCCTTGATCTATCATTAGTTCAAGAGTTATCAAAGGAGTTGGAAATTCTGTGAGGAAGGATGTTGAATATTAATAACACCTTGACTGAACAACAACAAAACTCTCTGCAGTCAATGTTGTAGGCACACTCAGCTGCATATGCATGGGATTATCATGATATGAGAGGTATTGATCCTAATATCTGCATGCATAGGATTTATATTAATGAAGGTTACAAACCAATAAAACACCCTCAAAGGCATATGAATCCAACTCTAAGGGATATTATAAAAAGTTGAACTTCAAAAGCTCTTAGATTTCGGTTTTATATACCTGATTTTAGATAGTGAATGGGTTTCATTGTTGTTTATAGTTCCCAAGAAAGGAGGCAAATAGAGAGTTTGCATTGATTACAGGGAATTAAATACTACTACAAGGAAGGATCATTTTTCCATTTCGATTTATTGACAAGGTTCTTGATTCTTTGGCTAGAAAGAACTATTTTTCATTTCTTGATGGTTTTAGTGGTTACAACTAGATCAAGATTACACCAATAGATTAGGATAAGACCACATTCACCTGCCCCTGGGGAACTTATACGTATTATGTTCTACCTTTTGGATTGTGTAATGCTCCAGCTACCTTTCAACATGCAATACTTATCATATTTTCTGATTTTGCACATAACTGTATGGAGATATACATCGACGATTTCACCACTTATGGTGAAACCTATGAGGAAGCTTTGAGTAACTTGGAGAAAGTGTTAAAAAGATGCAAGGAACACAATTTATCTCTCAGCAATGGAAAGTGTTTCATGATGATGACACAAGGCATTGTGTTAGGATACTTTATATCTAGTGAAGGCATACAGGTTGATCCAAAGAAAATTGAAATTATATCTAATCTACCTTTACCACAGAAGCAAAAGGATGTCAAAAGCTTCCTAGGACATGCAGGTTACTACAGGAGGTTTATATAATATTTGAGTAAGATTGTTGCACCTTTGTTCACTTTGTTAACAAAGGATTCTAGATTTGATTGGACTGAGGGCTATCAGAGTTCATTTGAAAAATCAAAGACAACTTTAACACATGCACTAGTTCTCAGAGGGCCGAACTAGACATTTCCATTTCATATCCATACCGATGCATCTAAATTTTCCATTGGAGCAGTCCTAAGTAAAAAGGAAGGAACTAAGGAATATGCAATCTATTATATCAGTAAGAACCTCCAAGGAGAAGAATTGAACTACACTGTAACAAAAAAAGAAATGCTTGCAGTTGTCTATGCGATTAAAAAGTTCAAATATTATATAACTAGTTATCAGGTGTTCATACATACAGATCATACAACTATTAGGTACCTGATGAACAAACCAGTGGTAGGTGGAAAACTTGTAAGATGGTTATTATTGTTGCAAGAATTTGACATAGCCATTGTTGACAAGCATGGAAGGGATAATATGGTTATTGATTTCTTGTCCATATTTCCTACTCAATCATCAAAGGGAGTTGTTGATGATTCCTTTCCTAATGAGCATTTATTTGCTCTAAATGTGCACACACCATGGTATGCTGACATAACAAACTATTTAGTGCGAGGATAGATCCCAAGTTACTTTTCTCCAAGAGAGAAAAGGAAGTTAGTTCATAAGTGCTTCCCTTATTCATGGATTTTTTTGATTTTTGTTTTACACTGGTCCAGATAATATTATGAGGTGTATTTAGGAGGATGAAGTGTTTGAATTAATGAAGGCATGCCATGATGAACCTTGTGGTGGAAATTTTGCAGCCAAAAGTACAAATTTCAAGATTTTAACAACAAGATATTATTGGCCAACATTACATAAGGACTCTGTTAAATATACTAGAAGTTGTGACCACTACCAGAGGATGGGCAAACCTACCAGATCTAATGAAATTTCCTTACAACCCCAGCTGTCTTTAGCTCCTTTTGACAAATGGGGAATAGATTTTATTGGACCTATCTCTCCTAGTTCAAATAATAAAGAATACATATTGGTATGCACTGATTACTTAACCAAATGGGTTGAAGTAAAAGCATTGTAGTTTTCCAAGGATGTAAATGTTGCAAAGTTTTTATATGAGGATATCTTCACTAGATATGGTGTGCCAAAACAAATAGTGACTGATCAAGGGCCACAATTCACATCAGACCTTGTTGCAAAGTTGATGGAAGAATATCAGATTAGGCACAAGAAGTGTACCCCATATCATCCCCAAGCTAATGGACAGGTTGAGGTTACCAATAGGGAGATTGAAAATATATTGACAAAGACAATGCAACTACATAGAAGAGATTGGGTATCCAGATTACCAGGAGTTGTCTGGGCATACATGACTGCATGGAAAACAACAAGGTTTACTCCATATGAGCTAGTTTATGGAAAAACAACAGTACTGCCTATAAAATTTGAGTATAAGACTCTCAAGATAGCAGTGGAATTAGGCATGGATTTAACAAAGGCAAAAAAGGAAAGGTTGCACTCCTTGAAGGGGTTGGATCAAATTCAGATGGAAGCAATTCATCATACATAAGTGATGCAACAACAATGCATAAAGTGGCATGATCAGTTTATCAAGACAAAAGAATTTAAGGAGATTGGGCTCTACTATATGATTCAAGATATAAGGAATTCAAGGGAAAATTTTAGTCTAGGTGGCTAGGCCCTTATGAAATTAGTAAGGTTTATCCAAATGGAGCAATCCAATTGCATACCATTGATGCAGTCTGCTTCTCCCTTCTTGTCAATGGACACAAATTCAAGTTACAGAAGAAGCCAATGCAACATGATGACTTCATCTTTTCGCTTATACAACAATATGGTGCTCATAGTGAGACTGAAAAAATATGATTCCTTGAGTCCTACATCTATTTTAAGGGACATTCCAAGCACATTTGATAACCCAGTGGTGGTTGAGTTGCATAACTCAACCCCTAAGGTTACCTTGACCTAATTTTTCAAATGCTTTACCACATGCACACACATCACAATAATTTTTCACACACTGCACAGTTATGATAACACTACAACTATCTTTACAAGGGACCTATTCAACATATTACAAAGGGACTTGATGCTGTAGGGACCTGTAGCTTCACACTTTGTATGATATGTTTGGGAAATGTCACTGCAGGAGCCCATAGCACACTTCGAGAGGCTAGAAAGAATATTTTATTCATTTGGCACCATATTTATTGTGATGTTATTAGTACTCATTTCCATTATACCTACCTATTTCACCTAAATCTTGTGGCATAATTATTTTATTTCCCACATCCATTTCCAACCTTTTTCTTGATCACATCATTTGCTTACACCTATCTAACCGTATTTTCTTTCCATTCGAGATACTCATTGCCTTGCATTTAATATCCATACCATCAAATCCATCGTAGTATATATTCTTTTAGTTTTCATGTGCCATCGGTGGTTATTTTTGCACAAGTGTACTTAAGGTAAACTATTATGATTATGCAAACTTTCTTTAAACTTTTAATGCACTTTAAATTTCATTTCCACATATGTGAATTATTAAATTCTTTAATTCCATTAACTCATGTTTCTTTCACCTCCAAATCACCACCATGAAGTGAGGTCACTTCACATTTTAGTTGGGGGGTACACTTAAACTGTCTTTTCACCACATTTTTTGGGTTATCCACCCTAAATTAAATTAATGTAATCATGACATGCAAAGCCTTGAGTTATGTCTTTATTACTATTTCCATTGCTGCCATTTTTGTAATTCCTAAAAGAACTTGAAACCTTGTCAAATTTGGAAGAACCTTAGCTTGGTTTTTGTTTGAGCTAAATTTGAAGAGGAAATTGAGGTTATAGTCTGGTGTGGTAGTAAGTATACATTTAGAAATTGAGGTTTTTGAAGTCATAAGTACAATTGAGGGTGGTAGGCAGAGACTGAGTTGACCTTTTGAGTTGATTTGGTATTCTGAGCAGTAAGTGAACTAAGATGGGAGGAGATGTTATCAGGAGAGAACCGAAAACTCATCAACAAATTCTGGAGGATGCAATTATTCTTCATATATTTACAAGGGTTGGATGACTTGATTATTTCCTGAAGTTGACAGATTTTAGTGATGATTTAACAAGGATATTTGCAAAAACTCTTTATTATGACGAATCTTTGGTAAAATGATTTTCTATAGATGCTTCGAAGGATGCTATTGCCCAAGTAACTGGATTGCCAAGGATAGGAGCAAACTTTCTATCTTAAGCCGATGCAGTCACTACTCAGGAAGAATTATGCATAAGAGGCAAGGAATTGGATTCCTCAGCACAAGGTAGGAAAAGAATGTCTCTCCACTAGTTATGGGCAAGGTGTGATTCTTATATTGTCAAATATATTACATGTGATAGGAGGAAAAATATATTGTATACCATCCATTTCAAGTTATTAACTCATCTTAGGCATAACAAGATAGTCAATGTACCTAACTTGTTATACCAATTGTTGAAAAGAATGGCTTCAGATTATTAAAGAAGACAATCTACTACTTCTCTTTCCCACCATTGTTTGGTTACTCTTTTGATAAAAAGAAGTCTGAGGATTCAGTTCCCACAAGTAAGGTGGAAAGATTTTAGGGTTGAGGAGTGTAATGATATCAACAGTTTGCTGGTAATGCCTGAATATATGGGAATTCAAGATGAACCCAAAAATGAGCCTAGAAGTAAAAACCCTCACAATTCACCTATGGCCTCACCTACCCGCATCCAAAGTGAACATGCAAAATCTGAAGAACCAAAATTAGGGCCATCTAAATATGAAGAGTTACCTTCTTCTTCAAAGTCATGGTAGTCTAAAAGAAAGAGAAGTAGTGTTTCCACTACTTCCACACCCTCTAAACCAAAAGACGAGGATCCAAAAGGAAAGAGGGTTGTTCAAGAAAAGAGAAAGAGTGCTAAAAAGGAGAAGAAGAAAATTGAGGTAGAGGTACTTACGCCCAGATGTTCTGGTAGGATCAAGCAACAACATATTGCAAAGGAAGGTACAGTTGAACTTGAGGGAGAAAAGGAGAGCAAATAATAGCTCCAGGAAAATTGACACCAATAGGAACTATGAACGGGCAAAAATACTTGTTAGAAAATGAGCAGCAAACAAAAGAGTGCAAACAAAAACTATAAACACCCTACACCTCAAGATTGGGCAAATGCTTAACTTAACAAAACAAAATGGAATCTTTTACCTTGTTGAGTTGTCCTTGGGTTGGCCCTTCGATCTTCGATGTTGTATGCTCCTTTGATGGAAAAAGATGCAAGTGTAGATTGTGAGATGGATGGAAAAATGGGTGAAGGTGGATGCAAATGCAAGTATTTGGCTAAGTATGGCTCAAGAGAAAAATTTGCAAGATTTTGGATAGAACAATGATCTCTTTCTAAAATGAAAGAAAAGAGGGGGTATTTATAGAGAATTTTGAATTCTCTAGGGAAATGGACAGTTGAGATTAAACCAGCATAGCCAAGATGTAGGGCTATGGTGAGTTGAGAACTTACAAGCCCTCACATCTTGACATGTGGCATGTGAAATGGCTTGAGAAAGATGATGTGGACATGAGTTGGAAGGAGAGTACTTGACATGGAGGTACTACATAGTACCTTGGGATTTGGACAAGATCTCCTCATAAAGGAGGTCCTTGTCTCCATGTGGGTGAGAGGACATGTGAGGAATTAAAAAATCCTCAAATATCCACATGGGAATGAGAGAAAGAATTTAAAATTCTTTGAGATGCATTGGGGGATTAAATGTGAATTAAAAATTCACATGGGGAAAGGGGTGCCTTCTCCAAAACGAGAAAGCATTTAATAGGGTTGACTTAGGACACATTCCATAAATGACATGGAGATTAGATTGACCTAATTAAGTGATTAAGGTTGTGCAAGTACCTGATTAGACAAATTAATGACATATTAGAGGCAAGTGGGAAATTAGGAAGAGTTCACATGTGACTTGATGTGGCAAGTCAAAGATCACATGGGGAAGAGAAAAATGAATTTAATATTCCTTGGAAGGATAAAAGGAATTAAAAATTCTTTGAGAGGTTGATTAGGCTAGTTAATGAAGGATTAAAAGAGGGCTAGGTGGCTAAGAGAGATTAGAGGTCAACTTGCAAAAGTTGGAGGATGTGACACATCCTAATCAAGATTAGGCATGTACACATCCCTAATGATGAGATTAGGAGAATAATTAGGATTAAGAAAGGGATGTGACATGTGAGGAATTAAATAAATGTCATATTTATTTATTTCATTTGATAAAGGGGGAAGGTATTTAATTATTTAATTAGATACCTTAGGGATTAGACGAGCTTTAGAAGTATTAATTAAATAATAGTGATATTACTTAATTAATGCAGATAAGGGGATGTTTAGATGAAAATGGATAAATTTGGATAAATTAAGTGTCCAAATTTAGGTGTCTACAAGAACAACAAGAAGAAAATGTGACAGTTGTGGAGTTTGACTCCGAACTAGGTGAGAATGTCCCTGGTGATATGAATGCACCTATGAAAAGAAGGCGTAAAATAATGACTTCTGATTCTGAGTCAGAGTATCCATTTATTGCAAAGAAATTAAGAAGAGAAGCTCCAAATAGCCCCATATATGGTGAATATGAAGGAAGGAATGAATAGTTTGAAGGTGGAGAAGAAGCTTATCTTGAAGAAAGGAATGTAAGGCAAGAACTCTAGGAAGCAATGGAAAGAATTAAACATCTAGAGGAGTTGGTTAAAAACTATGAACATAAGGACAAAGAGAGAGAAGTTAAAATAAAAGAAATGAGGGAAAAATTCAATTGTATGGTCATGGTCCTAAGTTGGATTTACTGGCACAATTGGTTGATACTAAGACAGGGAGTGAGGAACTTGTTGTTCCAAGTGAAAAGCCCCGTTCTCTTAAGGCTCCTAGTTATCACACAACTTTTTCTCTGGGTTACCAATTGTGTAGTGTAACCAAATAATTTGAAAAAGGGAAATTTTAAATAGAAGGAAAAGGAAAAATATATACAGGAATTGGAAAAGAAGGATATTGAATTGAATAAGCTAGTAGTTCGACTGGAAGAAGTAGCAGATAAAGCTGCACAAATTGTGAAATGCAGGCCTCCACCCAGAACTTATGCATTATTTCTATAGGAGAGGTATTTGTCTCTCCAGTTTAATAGATTGGTTAGTAAACAATCAGTTGCTATGAGTCACCAAATGAGTTTCTTGAAATTTTTAGAGCTTTCACAATAGAGGACCAATATCAATTGTGTGAATTCTATTTGCACAATTATGTGAATCCTGATGATACAGAATTAAACCCCTTAATGTTTTTTGGGGATCTTCAAGTTAGAGCCCTTGCCTCTTATTACAAGAATGAACAACTTAGAGGAGAAATCATGGAAGAGTATGATGAAAAAGAAAAATCTATTGCACTTCCAGTGAGGAAAGCAACTAAGGATTCAGAGCCAATTATTGATGAGTTGATAAGACTTCTTGGTAATAAGGGATTTGGTAAGATAATAATGAAACTCAAAAAAGAATACTATGAAAGGATGAAAATGCTAGTTGTAGGAATTGTACAACAGTGTTATAATTATGTATAAAATTGGTGGAATGAACTAACTCTTGAATTGCAGAAAAAGGAGCCACATTATGTATATAACTTTACTACTATGCTCTAGAGGGTCCAAAAATACATTGTAATCAGTATTAACAAAGGATTTCATTGGATACCCCTTACATTTCAGCCACCCATTCTCTTTTGTCCAATTCCACATTGGACTGGAAATAAGGGTGATGAATTGTTGAGGGAAGAAGCTATCCGAATGAGGAGACTTTCAACATATCAAGGTTTCCCTCTTCAACAGGATTAGGGCATTAGTACAGTTATGGACCTCAGGAAAACCTCTTTGCAGAATAATCAAGGTCCTTAGTATTTTCGCTTGAGGACAAGAAAAAATTTAAGTTGGGGGGAAATGATAGGTCTGAATAATAGTTTACTTTTTGTTGGTTTTATCAAACTTTGGGATACCTTTTGAACATACTTCCTGACTATAGTCCATATTATATTATCCTTTTTGTATCTATTATACAAACCTAAGACCTAAAAGTATGATGATGAAATTATAGTTTAATATATTAACATTAAGTGGTTTATATGAATATGTGAATGGAAATGTTGATGGAAAGTTATGTTTTAATTTGATGGTTATCCTTATGTACATATTTTATGGAACTAACCTGTTTGCAGCAAAAAGAGGAATCATGATGCACAACTATTGTGGGATGAACCCATAGAAAAATGAATGTTGAATACCAAGAATAGGGGATGCTACAGGAACAGTTGAACATGGTGGTTATTGGTCGAAGGAATTCATGAAGATATAGCATGCTTTGTCATGATAGTTAATAAACACGAAAGAAGAGGTCTTCTTTAATTTGGAAATTTGATAGATGGACACATAACTTAATGAAATATGTTTTTCATAATTCTATTCTTTTTAGGATTCTCTTTCTTTTCAGTTATAGATTGAATAAGTCCAGATCTTAAAACCACATTCTAGATATTTGGAAGTGGAATTAATGATTTCGGTTTTAATTGTTACTTTCAATAAAGACTCCCTCAGTTTTTATATAACTAATGGTTGAGTCCATAGTTTAGTTGGTTGAATGTTTTGCAAAGTTTGTACTATCTGTTATTTTCTAGTTGAAACATGAATCTATAGAATGGTTAAATCCAGTTTGTGAGAGTTTTTGTAATCCTTTACTTTATACAATAAATGAAGTTCAGTTCATGAGATGTGTGAGATCTACTAGGTAGATTGTGCTTAGTTAAGTGGGAATAGTTACTTGAGCAGGCCACTCAAGGTATTGTTATCCACTCTTTCTTTCAGTTATTCATTTATGTTAATAGTTAATATTAGTTTATTGTTACTTGTGAATTGTAGAATCTATTTCCTGTTTATTACAAGTGATGCCTAGGAACATGCATGGAATAGCTATTAATAATACTCTAGAGGATAGTTTAGATATTGTAGTAATCTTAATCAGCTTTTTAGTTTACTTTCATTAGAACTAGTTCAGTTATAGTCGTTACTATAGGTACCCATAGCAACTAAGGTTCAATTTTACTTTCATTGTTTTATAGTTTTTTATGAGTTTCTAGCAACTAGATAACTTTAGTAGGTTAGTTTGAGTAGTTTGAGTCCATGAAGGCATATATCTTGTTGCACCATCATAAGCTTACGCTCCTTGGTCGATAATCTAATGTAGTATTAAGCAGTGTCAAGTGGACTATTGAGTTTGTTAACCCTCTAAATCGAGTGATTTTCACCAAGTTTACAAAACATTAACTTAGACTCTACAACAAGTTCACATTTTTGGAATTCAAAAATTATTGTAACGAAGTTGGGATCGAAAGGTATAAAACCACTATTTACACTCCTTAGTAAAATGGTGTTGTTGAACATATGAATAAGACTCTTCTAGAGAGAGCAAGGAGCATGCTTCGTAATACCAAGTTGCAACAAGAGTTGTGGAAAAAGAAGTCTCTAAAGCTTGTTATCTGGTAAATCAATCACCATCAGTTGCAATAGATTGTAAGATTCTTGAAGAGTTATGGACATGTCATTCTTGTGATAATTCAAATCTATTTTTTGTTATTGTGATGCATATGCTCTTATTTCAAAATATCAACATTCTAAATTAGATCCCAAATCCATGAAATATCTCTTTGTTGCTTATGGTGATGTAATTAAGGGATACAGATTATGGGATCCTATTATCCACAAAGTCATTATTAGCATAGATGTAGTATTTGATGCATCTCCTCTCATAAAATTAAACATAGTAGAAGTTAAAAATCTGACTTAGATGTTAAAACAACATTTCTACATGGAGATTTGGATGAGGAGATATATAAGGAAGATCCAGAAGGGTTTGTTCAAGAGCACAATAGATTTTTTTTTTTACAAAATCAAAAAGTCATTGTATGGTCTGAAGTAGTATCCCAGGCAATGGTACAAAAATTTTGATTCCTTCATGGTAAGCCAAAATTTTACAAGGAGTGAGTATGACCATTGTGTTTACTTTAAAAGTTTGAAAAATGGTTTATTCATTATATTGGTGTTATATGTTGATGATATGCTTGTAGCAAGAAAAATAATAGTTGAGATCAATGGGTTAAAGTCTCAAATGGCTAGGACTTTTGATATGAAGGATCTAGGAGCTCAACAAAATAAATTTTAGGCATGGAAATACACAAGGACAAGGAACGTGGTAATATTTGGTTATCACAACAGAAGCATGTGGAGAAGATCCTCATAAAATTCGGTATGATGAATGTGAAACCAATAAATATCCCTTTAGCTTCTCATTTTAAGCTTTCTTCAAGTTTATGTCCTAGTAATAAAGAAGAAAAGGATTATATGTCTTGTGTACCATATGCTAATGTAGTGGGAAGTTTAATGTATATGATGGTATGCACAAGACCAAATATTTCACATGTAGTTGGTGTTGTTAGTAGATACATGGAAAATCTAGGTAAAGAGCATTTGAAAATAGTGAAATGGGTACTTCAGTACATCTTAGAGGCACAAGTTATTATTGTATCACCTTTGATGATTGTAGTGGTTCAGTTTGAGGTTATGTTGATTCAAAATTTTTATGTGATTTGGAAAAAATGAGATCTACATTAGGTTATGTCTTTACTCTTGTAGGAGGACCTATTTGTTGGATGTCAAAGCTTCAAGAAAAAGTTTCTTTATCCACTACTAAGGTAGAGTATATGGTTGTCTCACATGCATGCAAAGAGGAAATTTGGTTGAAGGGTCTTTTTTGTGTGTTTGGAAAAGTGTAAGAAAAGGTGGTTATATTTTTGATAGTCAAAGTGCTATACATCTAACTAAAAATTTTGGTTATCATAGTTGGAGTAAGCATATTGTGATTAAATACCATTTTATAATCACAAGTTATTGATGGAGGTGGAGTAGCTCTTGAGAAAGTTCATACACTATAAAATTGTGTAGATATGTTTACACAGTCAATACAGTTAGAGAAGTTGAAGTGGTGTTTGACTTCTCTTAGCTTGTAGAAAAGGTGATGAATGGGCATGGGCATGGGCAAGTATCAGGTAAATTGTTGTCAAGGTGGAGATTGTTGGATATGAAAACAATAAAGAATATAAATAAAGAGTAATCTTATCTTTGGAAAAAATAAAGATTAAAACAAAAGGATAAAAATAAAACAATAAAAACAAAGCTGGTTTTTTCTAAGTTTGACACAAGTTGAAGATATTATATATATCTTGTAGCCTTAAAGGCTAAATTATTGTAATGAATTGTAATTGAAGAGCAACATCTATGTGAAGATTGTAATCAATTTCTTTGAGCAATAAGAATACCGTTCTTTGTCCTGTGGATGTTTCCTTGGCGTATTGTTAAGGTTTTACCACATAAATTTGCATCTTGTCTATTATTCTATTATTCCATTATTTTTTTTTGTATTTCTTTGCAGCTAATTTATGTTGTAATATTTTAAGTTTGAGGGTTTTTCACTTCTATTTTTTGTAGCATTATCTTCAAGAATTACTTTATTAGCTGACAAGGAGGATGCACTACTTTTGAGCAACACCAAATTAAGAAAATACACAACTAAAATAGGGTATAAAATATAGAATATTGAATCCCAAGCACGGCCAAAGAACTTATGTTGAGGCACAAATGTACTTCCCAAGGCCGGGGCTTTGGTTTGGGAAGACCTACATCAACGAATACTAATAAAAGATAGGCTGCAAAAAAAAATCATTGGACCTCATCGATGCCCATTTTTTGAAGGAAATGAAGAAATCTAGACCATATTCTTCTATATTATGACATGGCAATGTAATGGTGGAGTTTCTTTCTCTAGAAATTAGGATGGGAAAGACATCTCCCATCATCAATATTAACCCTATTTCAAAGATGGTTGAAATTACATAACAAATCACTATGGGGAGGAATATGTAAATCCATTCGAGCCATAATAATATCGCGTGTATGGAAGGAGCATAACTCCCACATTTTAGAGGCAAAGCCATGAGCATAAAATCACTCATTAAAAAAATAGAGATCACCATAAGTGAACATTAAAATGTGAGAGTACAGAGGAAGAAAAAGTGTCACTTCTCAAATTCGGATAACAACATCCTTTCCACTTAGCACCTCCTAAAAGCCCCAAATCAATGACCCAAGTGTAAAAATGGAGTGGACAAATAAAGACATTTCAAATATCATCTATCATCAAGTGGACAATTGAACCTCAATTTTGATGGAGCTTTGTGTGGAAACTTGAGTGTCTGGTGTAGGTTTCATCATATGTAATAAAAAAACATGGTCAATTGTGCTAGGAATGAGTGATCTAAGTAGAGGAAGTAACAAACAATAGTGAAAAAAATGAAGCATTAAGGGAAGGCCTCACATTGTGTGTGGAAAAAATATTAGACTCATCGACATTGAGGGACAATTGTTACTTATGATGCAATAAATAATCAATAAAAGAATCCTTAATTGGAGGCTCACAATAAAACTAAACCAAGTACGGGATAGCTTTGAGAAGATGGGTGATTACACAATTGAACATGTTTATTGAGAGTCTAATCAAGCTACCAACTATCTTTTAAATCAAGAAATTGAGTAGGATGAGAGCAAGAAAATAACTGAGAAGATAGAAGATTGGAACAAACTAGACAAAATATTAAGGATGAATTGCATATAGGTGCTAGAAGATACAAGATAACTAAAGAAACATAACTTCAATGGGCACTGTAAACAAGAAATAATATGATAGGAATACCACTTAGAACAAGATTAGTGGGAAGTTCATACACATAAAACTAAGACAAAACATGAGAGGAACAATACACTGAGGTCCTTGACACAAAATTGGGATGTTAATGCTAAATTTCAGAGTGCTTCAAGGAAATGGTAGATCGAATATGATCACATCATGCAATCACAGGTCTACCAAAGTGATGGAGTTGAATGTAAACTGACCTATAAAACCAAAAGCAAAGATAAACAAGACAAAGATGGATAGAATTCTAGTTCCGAGTTGTGTCTTCCCTTTTGCATAGGAAAGCCTCTCTGTGTAGCCATAATGAGTTTACAAGATTGAAGACTTGTTGCTAGGGAATGCCATACATATGGTCATTGGAACAAAGAACCTTTAAATAGGCCACATCCTTGATGGGACACTCATTGACATGTTTATGTATATGGTAATAAGACCTATAGGAAGGAAATGGTTAGGAAACTCATGGAACATCATATGTTGAAGGAAGAATACGCTTGAGAAGCCATACTTGCAATCTCAAAATTTAACAAGTTTCCAAAAAGTTTTTTCCTCTATGATATAGTGGATTAAAAAATGGTAAGGAAGAACAAAAAGGTATAGAAGTTGTAGACCTGTATCACCAATGTTTCTTTAAAAAGAATCTACAACCCTTCCTTGACTTCACCATTGCAAATCAAGGGCTTTTCATTGCAACTAAAATTGACAGGATGACAAAGCTCACCACATGACTCATCACTATATACAATCATAAGCAAAGCATTGGCAAGAATATAACATGATTGAATATGTAACCAATTTTTATAAAATTAATATAATGAGAACTACCCCTTGGAAGTAATTTTTTATAATAATAATAATAATATATAATTTATATGTAATAATAATATATATAATAATATTATTATATTATATAATAATATTATTATATTATATTATTATATTATTATATAATTATATGAATAATTTATAAATTTATAATAATATATAATATGTAAGGTTCTTTCATCTAGTTTAGATGGGTTCGTTCGCATAGTGCAATTGGAAGATAACTTCCCACAAAAGATAAGTAATTAATTTTAAGGATAAAAATTTAGTAGCAAGTCTCCAACTTGCATAAACCTAATGGGAGTCAATTCCACAACAAATCAAAAGTTAGAGATATGGATGTTTTATGGGTGTTTTCATGTGAATAGATTATTTTCCCAAGTTAGTGAAATTTATTTTCTAACCAATTTCTCACAAGGACCCAATGGTTGTTAGCTCCCCACTTCATCTCGATCGTGATGAGTTTCTTGCAATGTAAAAATTTTCAAAAAAATTGGAGGTCAACAAGACCTTGCAAGGATTGTGATGGTAACTAGATATGTCGATGAAGGGCCCAACCTTCCACTAGAGCCAAATCAAGACCAATGACCTGCATCTAGGGAGGGGCCTAAGTTTTGCAAAAACTAAAAAAGGAAAATGAGAAGATGCTAGAGTATTTTAATGAAGTTATCTTGTGCCAAATGACATGGGATGTTTTCTATTAGTTCCAAATGGACCCTTAAACCCACAAAGCTTCATTTGATTGATGGTGTCAAAGCATCTAAATTTTAATGGTTTTTCTCTACGATTGTATCTCACCTACTCCTTAGCAAAGTTTGATGTTATTAATGCAATCTTTCAACAACCATGGTTTACTTGGCAACCTCATGAATGTATATGGGTAGAAAGACTTTGCACATATTTGATTGCATGTATCAACATTCATGGCACCATTTTCCACCCAACTACTTGAAGTTAATGCAGAGCTCAACTTTCCATTTGGAGTGCTTGTTTTGGGCTGGATTTATTCCTTACCATGGATATTGAATGACTATTGAGATGTGTTTAAGTTTTGGTGCCTAAGAGTATATGTTGTGAAAAAAATCCCATTTCGATAGAGGAGTCACAATTCATTTCTTTAAGTGCCTAAGAGTATATGCTGTGAAAAAAATCTCATTTTGATGGAGTCACAATTTGGTTCTTTAAATGCCAAATAAGTTGTAGGATATCTATTAATGTAATTTGTATTCGAAGCAAGTAAAAGTTCAAACATTCATTTTACGATTTTGTCTAAGTAAAAATGAGTTTTTTTTCCTATCACCATTGTTTGGCCCATCATGATCCTACACTCACCCTTGTAGTGAAAGTTCAAATGAATGGGAGAAGTACACAAAGGAACATGACATCAACAAGGGCAGATACAAGAACTTGGACTCCATCCACCCACAAAAATTTACATAGTAGATTATTGAAGTTAACTATATTTGTGAGAATTCAATCGACAAGTAGACATGTGGAAAATTCATTGGTAATTAGAAGTAAGATGGTTCACATAAAAAATCCCACAAAATCAAATGGGAACATTTTTCCAACAAAGCAAGAAAATCCAAGTGAACCAAACAAATGTCAAAAAGCTACTGAGCCTAATTTTTTAGGCTCTACCCAACTATGCTAACAAATTTGGCAAAAGACCACCCATGGAAAATATCTCAAATCGATTATAAACTAGGGTGAAAAATGCTAAGCCACAAAGACAAGAAATGACTTGAGTCAAAAGGCAAATGCAAATTTAACTCCTAACAAGCTCCATCAATTGGTTCAATATGTATAACGAATGATTTCCTCCTCATCTACTTCTATGTCTTAGAAACTTCCCTTTCCTCAAGATTAAATTCTCCTCCTTGGGCTAATCCCCCATTGCTTCTTTTGGTCCTACCCCTTTACTAATTAAGAACTCCACTTTCTCTTGAATTAACAATATTTCCTTGGGAAACTATAACATGAATACAATTCTCTATGTCTCAAGACTTGTCAAGACTTGGCATCATCCTTTACTGGCCTTTCTATCATTGATTTTTTTTCTATTTCCTATGCCTATTAAATCCTCCTACCATGAGTCCTTAGCCTTATTTTTACCCTTTTGTAGAATACTATAATTTTTGTATCTTTTTTTCTCCATAATAATTTATCATGATTTTTATCTAGTCATGATCTAGCAAAGTGGTGAGTTTTGTCGTAGAATTGACAAACAAAAGAGGAGTTCTCATATCCAATCCTTTGAACTGACTAGCCATACTTCAAAAACAAGATTATAGAAGATGACAAGACCATGTCCACATTAGCATTTACATAGAATCTTGCACAAACTACTTGTTGCCTTGATTTAATAACTGCATGTCAAACATTATAAGTTATCAATTATTTTCACTATTTCCATCATAACCACACCCTTTGAATATTCTGAAAATAAACCTAAAAGCCTACCATAGATATAAACTAGATTAACATTCTTCCTAAGTTCAAACCTCTCTCACCAATTTCTTTCTTTTGATTAAGAATAACCCTATTCTACCCAAAATCTTGGTCCATTCAAAAAATTTGGAGCACAATCCTCATAATACTAGAGTAAGAAAAAACCTTTACTCGTTGCATATATTTCAATCAGCCCTTTTAATTTCCATTTCTTCATAGCCCAACTTCTAACAATAACAATATTAGAACTAGATTTTAAAAACTTCCCTAGAGGAAAATCTATCAAACATAGAATTTGGGACCCTAAGGAAGCCCTCATAGTCTAGAACTAGTTCCAAAGAACAAGACAAAACCCGAGTTCCAAAATTCTTAGCTTGAGTAGCTCCACCCATGATTTCTAACCAACCTTATATGAGGAGGCCAAAAATCATTTCCCTTGTTTCTTGATAGGAAGACACTATTCCTATCTAACCCCCATAAACTCCATGGTCTTTTGCACTAGTCCCCCCATTGAAATTCCACTTAGTGATGAGGTAACCAGATGATGTAGGAGCATCCTTGGTTCTTAGCAATCTTGCATCAACCAAAAAAAATTCTTTCAATTTTTGTTCTTATTCTATTCTTGCTCAGTTCATGTTGGTGGATTCGTCATATTTGCTCCCTAGACCCTGTAGATCTTGGTTTACATCGTGGACATGTTTGTTTTCCTTATTCCAAGATTTGAGCGCAATTGGATATTTTTTCGGCAAGTTATTGCTTCCGGATTTGATGGTAGTTTCTTGAACCAGCATCGGAATAATTTTTAGGCCTAACGATTAGTTTGATCATTTGTGGATCGTTCCCATAGCTTGTAGATCTAAACAGTGTGATTTTAATTGTTTCGTGGAGTGTTCCCAATCTTCATTATAGGTCCACACTTCATCTTATGCACTTGTTGATGGAGTAATTCAAATTTGAGGCTGACCTATCCATGCACACATTACATTTTCTTTCATTGGAGATTGTAATAATCTTTGGCCGACGCGGATGTTTCTGGACCTACGGATATGATATAAAGCTTGTAATAGATCTTTAGAAGAGTAGTGAAGAATAAGAAGAATAGTTTTAGATTTGAATTTGTAAGATTTCACCTCGCATTAAGGAGCATGTTGGAATATTGCATTTGAGCATGTTATATCAGGCCTGTGAGCCAAATCTATAAGCCCGAATGTTGTTGGCTGATTGTAACTAATATTTTTGTTAATGAGAATATTTGCATCTACATTTTCCTCCATATTTTGTGTTGCTTCTATTATGTTACTCTTGCTGCATGGTCCAAAATTTTCTCTTTGAGGACCCTCCTACCATGACTATGCTAGATTGGTATCAGAGCGAGATTCAATCTATGTGAGGTCGTCAAAATTCGTGGAGTCTTCTTGAAGATTTGTTGTGGGGTGGTGGATTGAGGATATGACCTGCAGCTGTAGAGGACTTGTGTAAAGATGGCGGGAGGAAGAAATGTTAGAGGTAATGGAGCATGTGGAAATGCAGACCCTGCTTTAATGGAGATGTTGAGAGGAATTGTTGCCAGATTAGATGAGAAATTACTGCCAGATTAGATGCAGTTGAAATGGCCCAGAGGAGAGATCGGCCAGTTGATGATGTGAGTGATGAAGAGGTAGAAGTATAAGAAGAAAGAGTAAGAGAAGAGAAACTTGGCCTAGATTAGGGAGAAGAGAGGTTCATAAGATCCCTAACTAGAGTGAATACGAAACCCCATTTCAATCCACTGGATTATAGTGGTAAGTTGGATTCATATGAATTGCTTGATTAGATTACATAGATGGAAAAGTATTTTGAATTTGAAGGTACCACTAAAGATAAGAAGGTAAAATTTTCTTGTACTAAGTTGAAAGGACATGCATCCCTTTGGTGGGAACATTTGCAAAAGATAGGTGAAGAATAGGAAAAGAAAAGATAAAATCATGGGATCGGATGGTGAATAAGTTGAAACTAAAGTTTATGCCTCTAGATTATCAGATCAGTTTGTTCTGGAAATTGCAGAATTTGAAGCAGAAGGAATCAGGTGTGACAGAGTATACTGAAGAGTTCTACAAGTTGAATATCAGATTTGGACATTGAGAGGATGAAGTTGAACAAGTAGCTAGATATGTGAATGGTTTGAGGTCATCTATACAGGATGAGATCAGTTTGGTTAAGTTGTAGAGTGTGGAAGAAGCATATCAATGTGCCCTAAAGGAAAAAGAGAAGCTGAATAAAAGACATGAGCAGAGACAAAGGGGAAGAGGTGGAAGATTTCAAAGAGGAAGAACTTTTGCTGGAGGAAGAGGATCCTTTGCAGATCCGAATAGAGATAAGGAAGTCAGTAAGAATGATAATTCATTTCATAGAGTTGACAGAAACTCTTGTAGAAGAGGAGGATATGGTGGTTACCGAATGAAGGTTATAGAAAAGATGATAGAGGATAGGAGAAAAGAGTATTCAAGGGAACTTGTTATAAGTGTGGTGGAGAAGGACATAGAGCATTTGAATGCAATCAAGGAGAGACAAGCATGAAGACAAAAAATAATAGAAGAACTACCTTTGTTGAGGAGGATCATGTTGGATCATCTAATAAACCGAAAGATGGAGAATTTTGATGAATAGGAGAGTATTATGTCAAAGTGACTTGGATCAGGAACCGTTACAGTAGAGAAATAATTTGTTCCAGACAAGATGCAAGGTAGTTGGTAAATGTTGCAAAGTAATTGTTGATAGTGGAAGTTCAAAGAACCTAGTTTCTGAAGAGATGGCAAAAAAACTGAAGCTGGAAAGGTTGAAACACCTGAAGCCCTATCAAATAGCGTGGATACAAGATGAGCATAAGATTCTGGTAAGTGAACAATGTTTGGTGAAATTGAAGATAGGAAATTACCATGATGAAGTTTTGTGTGATATCATGCTTATGGATATATGCCATGTTTTGTTGGGAAGGCCTTGGCAGTATGATAGACAGGCCATTCATGATGGAAAGAAGAATATATGTACCATTGTTGATAATGGGATGAAGTAAACTTTGTTTCCATTAGAAGATGTTCCTAAAGTTGAGGTTTGTACGAATGCTAGGGTTTTTTTGGTTGATGGAAGGAGATTCCTTGATGGATTGAGACATGAGAATGTGTGTTATGCCTTAGTTCCTAAGAAAGCTAAAGATTTAAAGCATGTAGAAGAACACCCCAAAGGGATAAAGTAGTTGTTGACAGAATATGAGGGACCATTTCAGATAATGTACCTGATGGATTATCACTTGTGAGAAGTATTAGTCATTGCATGGATCTGATTCCTGGAGCTAGTTTTCCTAATAAAACAGCACATCAAATGACACCTGTAGAGAATGAGGAATTGAATAGGAAAGTGCACGAATTGTTAAGGAAGGGTTTGATCAGAGAAAGCTTAAGTTCTTGTGCAGTACCTGCTATGTTGGCACCTAAGAAGGATGGAGAATGGAGAATGTGTACAGATTATAGAGCCATAAACAAGATCACAATGAAGTATAGATTTCCTTTGCCCCGAATGGCTAACATTATGGATTGTTTGAGTGGAGCTAAATACTTTATAGAGATAGATTTGAATAGTGGATATCATTAGATTCGAATCAGAGAAGGGGATTAGTGGAAGAAAACATTCAAGACAAATCAAGGATTGTACAAGTGGTTGGTAATGCCTTTTGGGTTGACAAATGCACTAAGTACTTTCATGAGGTTGATGAATGAGGTTTTGAAGAAATTCTTGGGTAAGTTTATGATTGTTTATTTGGATGACATCTTGATTTTCAGTAAGACTAGAGAAGAACATTTGTTGCATATAAGACAAGTTTTGCAAAGGTTGAGAGAAGAGCAGTTGCTAATAAAAATCAAGAAGTGTAGTTCCATGAAGGAAGAATTGGTATATCTGGGATTTGTGATATCTGTGGATGGATTGAAGATGGATCTTGAGAAGGTAAGAGCAATTGTTGAGTGGCCTACACTAGAAAGCATTGGAGAGGTACATTTCATGGATTAGCTAGTTTCTACCAAAATTTCATTAGGAATTTCAGTTCTATTTGTAGTCCTATGACAAAAACAATGAGAGTTGATAGGAAGGATTTTAGATGGACATCTAGAGTAGACAAGAGTTTTGAGTTGTTGAAGCAGATGGTGACTGAGCAGCCTGTGTTGGCTTTACCGGATTTCAATAAGGTATTTCAAGTATATTGTGATGCAAGTGGAAATGCAATTGGAGCAGTATTGAGTCAAGAAGGAAGACCTGTAGCTTATTTCAGTGAGAAGTTGAATGATGCTAAGAAAATATATTCAGTGTATGATCAAGAGTTTTATGCCATAGTTCAAGCCTTGAAGAAGTGGAGACATTATTTGTTGCCTAAGGAGTTTGTATTGTATACAGATCATCAAGCATTGCAATATTTGAGTAGTCAAGGTAAGTTGAATCAGAGACACATGAGATGGGTGGAATTCTTACAGAGCTATAATTTTGTTTTGAAACACAGGAGTGGAAATTCAAATAGAGTTGTTGATGCTTTGAGTAGGAAAAGGAATTTACTAACAGAAATGAGAGTGGAGGTAATAGGCTTTGATGAGTTGAAGAACTTGTATGAGGAAGACCCAAATTTTGCAGAACCTTGGAGAGCTTGTAAAGAACCAGTTTCGGAGGATAGAAGATAGTGGTTGGATTATTTCATTTAGGAGGACATGTTGTTTAGAGGAAATCAATTGTGTATACCCCAGAGTTCAATGAGAGATAACTTGGTGAAAGAAAAGCATAGTGGAGGATTAGCAGGACATTTTGGAATTGATAAGATAGTAGCATTGGTAAGTGAGAATTATTTTTGGCCCTAGATTTATAAGGATGTTAGGAAATTTGTGCACATTTGCAGAATTTCTCAAGTTGCAAAAGGAAGTAGTCAGAGTGTTGGATTGTATAAGCCTTTGACAGTTCTAGAAAGACCTTGGAAGGATATTAGTATGGATTTCATACTTGGTTTACCAAAGACACAATGAGGTAATGATTCTGTATTTGTGGTGGTAGATAGATTTTCTAAGATGACACATTTCATACCTTGTAAGAAGACAACAGATGTAGTACATGTAGCAGATTTTTTTTCAGGGAAGTGGTCAGATTGCACGGGTTACCTAGGAGTATTGTTTCAGACAAAGATGTAAAGTTTGTTGGTTATTTTTTGAGAACCCTTTGGAAGAAGTTGAAGACAAATTTGAAGTTCAATTCTACGTTTCACCCACAAACAGATGGACAGACAGAGATAGTAAATAGGAGTTTGAGAAATTTGCTAAGATGTTTGGTTAGAGAGAAGACTAGAAGTTGGGATTTAGTCCTTGCACAAGTAGATTTTTCTTACAATAATTCAGTGAACAGGAGTACAGGAAAGACACCTTTTGAGATTGTTACTAGAGTTCACCCTAGAGGTATATCAGAGTTGAGAGACATTAGTATGGAAGATAAGAGGAGTGCAGAAGCAGAAGAATTTGTAGAACACATGAAGAAAGTGCACACTCAAGTGAAAAAACAATTGGAAGACATGAACTGAAAGTATAAGGAGAAAGCAGATGAAAAGAGGAGACATAAGGAATTCAAAGTTGGAGATGAAGTGATGGTATATTTGAGGAAGGAAATATTTCTAGTTGGCACATACAACAAGCTGAAGATGAGGAAATTTGGACCTCGTAATATCTTGAAGAAATTTGATTCAGGAAGTGCTTATGAAGTAGAGTTACCGGATGGCATGGGTATATCACTTATATTTAACATTGCAGATCTATATCAGTACCATGAAGTGGAATTTAGTGAGGACAATAAAGCAAAATTGGGGAATCAATTTCCTGAACAATAGTTAGATGAGATTGAGGAGATTCTAGATATCAAAGATGGAAGGAAAACTCGTGGAAGATAGTACAAAGAATATCTTGTGAAATGGAAAGGTAGACCAATAGAGGATTCTTCTTGGATTTCTCAGGCTAAGGTAGACCGTTTTGGTTTTCCTTTAGCCCCAACAAAGTGAGGGACTCACTTTTCATTAACCCCAGATGTATGAAGCAAGAGCATCCTTGGTTCTTGGCAATCTTGCATCAACCAAAAATATTTTCTTTTAGTTTTTGTTCTTATTTTGTTCTTGCTCAGTTCATGTTGGTGGATTCATCATATTTTCTCACCAGACCCTGTGGATCTTGGTTTACATTGTGGACATGTTCATTTTCTTTATTCCAAGATTTGAGCACAATTGAATCTTTTTCCGGAAAGTTATCATTTCTGGATTTTATGGCAGTTTCTTGAACCAACACCAAAATAATTTTTTAGGCCTAACGGCTAGTTTGACCATTCGTGGATCATTCCCGTAGCTTGTGAATCTAAATGGTGTGATTTTAATTGTTCCATGGAGTGTCCCTGACCTTCATAATAGGTCCACACTTCATCTTATGCACCTGTTGATGGAGTAATTCAAATTTGAGGCCAACCTATTCATGCACACATTACATTTTCTTTCATTGGAGATTGTAATAATCTTTGGCCAATGTAGATGTTTTTGGACTTGCGGATATGATATAAAGCTTGTAATAGATCTTTAGAAGAGTAGTGAAGAATAAGAAGAATAGTTTTAGATTCAAATTTGTAAGATTTCAGCTCGCATTAAGGAGCATGTTGGAATATTGTATTTGAGCATGTTATATTAGGCCTATGAGCTGAATTTGTAAGCCCGGATGTTGCCGGCTGATTGCAACTAAGATTTTTGTCAATGAGAATATTTGCATCTGCATTTGCCTCCATATTTTGTGTTGATTTTGTTGTGTTACTCTTGTTGCATGATCCAAATTGTTCTCTTTGAGGACCCTCCTACCGTGACTGCATCACCAGACTGTGTAGATAGATTCAACTAAGGAGAAGGCCCAAAAGAAACAAGGACAACTCCCATAGCCCCCTCATGAACATAGTGAGGATTTATAGAATGTCTGTCCTTCCTGTTAGAAATTTTATCCTCTAATCATTCCCATGGATAACCTTAAAAACCCTATCTGCAACAACATCATCCCCTGAAGTTGCAATAATTTCTTTACATATGGTGCTACAAGAATGAAACAGATTACCAGTATTTCTACACCCCTTCAAGATTTGATGCTCAGCAATGGTTTTGGTTCTACTAAGTATTCCTTGTAGCATATTTTGGAGAAGAGGAAGCCCAAATATTAATCAAAAGTTCATCTTCTAATGCACCCAGAAAATCATTTCATATCATTTCAGGAATGTTTAATTAATAGCAATTATTGGATCATTCTCTAATCTCATGGCATAATGGCTAATAGTCCCAACTCATCATTGAAATGGATATTTTTATTTATAAAGCATAAAAGAAAATTCTCTCTTACATATTACATAAGAAGTTGCAAAGAAGAATTACCAAATAAACGATTGCATGAAGTATTAAGAACCAAAATAAAATGATTAGAGGTTCAACAGCCTTTTTTTTCAAATTAAAATTTTATTGGAACAATTAAGTACATAATAAATTATATCTAAATCGTTCAAACTTTTCTTCGTTTTTTCTTTTCTTTTTCCTTTTTCCTTTCATTCTTCACACGACTCTGCTTGACAAACACTTTAACGTAACATTTCCTCCGTGCACTCTTATTTTCTTTCTTGGTGCTCAGTAATGAGCTCATATAAACGATAAAATGCCGGCAATAAAAAGATTCTCATGAATATATTAATACTTACTTCAGGTTGATATCATCGATCCTACATCTTCAAGGTCACTTTTGTGATTTAGGACTGTCATTTTTGTCTTGTCCCTTGGTGGTTTTTATTCATCACCAATTCCATTACAACTTGGGTGAATGATATCTTGCAATATATCCATATTTTTTCACTTATTATTTCTTATATGCAGCCAACTAATAACCTCACATTCAGCAGCTGGATTTTAGAGTATGGCTGCTACCATTTATGAAGAATCATAGGCCGGCTAATTAATTTGCAGACCCCAAATGCCTATCATTGGCCAGCTAAACTAATTTGCCGCGTCTTTCATACCCCACATGCCTTTAATTTATCGTATTGTCTATATGGAGCTCACAAGTGTTCTTCTAATATAAAATATATTATTTTATTTTTTATTATTTGCATTTGTTATATTTTATTTTTGTAAGCAAGAATAAGTAAAAGAAAGCATACATCATGGAGGCCAGCTCTAAACACCCACTTCAGTTTTTTATTTCATTTTTTAAAACGAAGTTTGATTTATGTTATATCATATAGAATTTTAAAATAGATTTTATAAACCAATTTGTTTTATGTTATATCATGAAGGGTTTTAGAATAGACCTTTAAAACTCTATCCAAAACTTCTAACAATCATACTAATTACTACTAGATTTTTATAGAGAATCATAGATTAAAAACTTGGGTGAATGGAAATTGACATTCTCATTGTCTTCTTATCTTATATTAAAAGAATGTATACAACTATTTATAACTTCTTGGATGGATGAGCCACAATGACAAGTGTTCAAGAGTGATTGAGTTAACTTCATAAAAGAAAGGAGTTAACTCAACAATTAGAGATAGTGGTGGTAGTTGATGAGGCAAAGATGACATATACTAGCACATAATTGACTTCAATAAAAGATGATGAATATCATTATTAATTGTTTAGGAATGAAAGATATTACCTCATGAAACTCAATAAACAATGTACAATAAAATATTACACCAATACCCCCCTTTAAGTGCATCTTACAAAAGAATGAGTCCTAATAAGTAGGCTATTTAGGTACCCACATACAAAAGAGTACATCTAGAGAGAGAGAGAGGTAGAGCCCCCAACAATAACTTTCCCTATATTGTATGAGGTGAAGAATGTCAGAGTAGATAGTCTTGTGACAAGTGTTGAAGTAGGTCCCCTACATCTCACAATATATCTCCTTTTTTGAAGAAAGAACCATCATGTTGTAGATGTACTAAATTCCTACACCAAAGGTAGAATAAAGGGTGGAAAGATGAAGATCTTTGGAAAATGTTCATATTCCTCATTTCTATGCTAAATGTGTTTAGATTTGATTAGTAGACTCAAGGACAACTATAATATGTACCATCATGAAAGAATGTAAAAGTAGAGGAGATTGCGCACCAATAACAGGTCAAATGAGCAACTAATTAATATCAAGAAGATTCTACAAGTCCGTGAGCTCTTCATAGTAGTTCTATTTTCAAGTTGTGGAATTGTAGAAAGCTACCACATTGCTTATCTAATGATGTTAGCTATTCTTAAGTTGTCTTTTCAGTGGTCCATCTTTGATGACATGTAAATTAACCCCACTTGGATTAAATTTATTGCTCGAAAAACTATCAACACATGTCAAATATTTTCAAACTAGTCAAATCGTTTATGATCGTCAAATATGTCCTTTCATCAAAAGATTGGCGACCCACATTAAAACTTGGAAAATGGATAGATGGAGGCTCCTGGCTCGTTCAAACTAAGGGTAATGGTGGACAAGATGGATTTCTATAGGATTTTCATCGTGATTTCTTCTATAAATGCCATAATTCAACTTGACAATTAACTCATTTTGCATCTAAAGAATTTGGCGAGAGAATTTGTGGATCTCTAATGCTTTTCACGATGAATTAAGGTTTTCAAAGGTGAAAAAAAAATATATATTTGTCCATGAAATTCATCAAATTTATAGTGCTAGGTTTCGTGATTGAAACTTGGAGACCTGGTTTACTTTATGATATTTCAAATCTCTATAACCAAACATAGAAAACCTTAGTTTTTAACCCGAATTAAAACCATGATTCGTTCAAAGGATCAACCCTCTACTTCAAAGAGACCATTTAATGAGGACCTCATTATCCAAATCCTTGGTTCAACATGAAAGGCTATCTGAGCCCATGGTCCTAGTACAATATTAGGTCTTGTTGATAATACCAAAGGATGTAGGGATGCAAAGCTTCCTCTCACTGGTGTAGAATCATAAATTGTCACCCTTAACAATTTCACACTATATTTTGCTCCCTCCTAAGCACATCTACCTAATTGTGCATCTAATGTACCAAATTATGTATTCCATGGTCCATTTGGATATTTATCAAGAAAGCCCATTTAAAAAACCAAAAAAAATAAATTAATATTTTTCTCTCAACACTTTACACCCTAAAAAATAGGGTTAGGACAAAGTCGCCCTAGGTGACTTGGTCCCCCTATTTTACCCCCAAAGTTTAATATGTTGGAGTTGGCATTTTATTATTTGAATTTCAAATGTTAAATGTCAACTATTAGGATTTAATTTTTGATAAATTAGAATAATTGTGCATAAACACCTAGTCATTTCACCATTTAGAAAAACAAGCGAATATTATAAATATTGGTGATCAAGAGAAAATACTATCAAGTCAAGAGCACTCAAGAGAAGATATATTACAACATTTCAATATTGAAGCATCATGTCAAGTTTTATGTAAGTTTGTTCATTTTTATGTTATCATTTTGTTTATGAGGACTAACCCGTGTAGGTCTTTCAAGCAATTCAAGCCAATTTGCAATCAAACCTTGAGGAGATTTATATGACTTCAGTCCTTCAAGGAATCAGATATGAGTGGTGAGTTACATTCATTGTTGATTCATCATTCATTTATCCCTTCACCTCTAACCCTCAAAAGGATAAACTCTATTTCATTGACATTTCCATTGTGGAGATGGAAACACCAACATGGGGTTTGATTGAGGCAAGCCCCTATATGGCACAAAACTTCCTCTCTCTTTGAATGTGCATGTTATAGGCTTGAAGAAGTTTAGAGGAAGATTGAAGTTCATTTATTCATTATTGTATTCAAACCCTACAAATTGACAACATACAAAAACTTAGTTATCTCAGCACCCTATGAAGATCTGACAATGAGACACGAAAGAAAGGCCCCTATCAAGCTCCAAAGGAATATGAAATTAGATTTCAGTTGCAATTACTAGGACACAGTTTCCCTAGGTGACTTGGTCCCTCAAATTCAGCTCTAGATTCATATGCCAGGTGCACAAAACTTTGCTTAATATTTTTTTTGAACTCTAAATTTGTCTGTGACTTTCTAGATCTATTGTTTTTGCATCATAATATTTTATTTGCATCATTTACTAGTCATATCATTGCATTTCATACAAAATCCATTTCCAAGTACTTAAATTCAAACCCCAAGATTGGTTGGCTCACCTTTCAGGTTGTAGGTCAATCTTTTATCCTAGACAATCTTGAATTTAATGATAAGAGGTGCCCTACACTGCCATTATGGAAAAGTAAGCCCTTGTGAAATCACAAGGTGGAGTCCTAGGGTTTCCCTTTTCCACCTAAACATTTTGGTGAATTCAACACATTAACATTATAGACCTTCTTAAATTTGAAGCATATCATCCTAGATCTAGGGTTAGTATTGCATTATTTTGCACTGTTCATTTAGTCATTTATTTTTGCATCATAAAACCATAAAAATCCAAAAAAAATGGATATCATATTTTATCATAGATTGCAATAGGGTTAATTTCACTCTTTATAGGTCAGATCTACATTCAAATTGCATTTATAATATGCATTAAGTCTGAAATCAAATTCGAAAGTGTTCATTATATCCATTTAGATAACTTGTGCACATAGTTCAAAAGGTGAAAAATTGCATCATTTTGTGTCAAAAAGATATAAAAATATCATTTTCAAATTTTGCATATTAGGATCAGTCAATTGCATTTTAGATTTGGAAATTGCATTTGAAATTCTCCTTTATTTCTTGAACATTTTCAAAATTGTTACACGCTTGCATTTTGTATTACTTAATCATAAATTGGTCAAATTATAGAAAAATATTCATTGTCACACCTATACACACACAAAACAGAAACCTCAAAACAACATCATAGAAATTCAAACTTTGAAATTTATAGAAAATTATGCTGGACATAGTCACCCTAGGCGCCCTTGTCCAACTAATTTTGGTTCAATTTTTTATTGGATCACTGCCTTTGTGTTTTTTGTCTATTTTTTTTTCTCTCGTCTATTAAATATTGTCATTGTTTTGTAATTTAGTGTTCATAGTGGTCACACCTAGTGTTTTAAAACTCATATTAGCTTCACAACCTGGTGTCCTATTTCCAATACTTCAATGAGACATAGTTGTAGACTTATGGCATCCCACATTGTTGTTACATCCGTTGTGGATCTTGAGTCTTCCAGCTTTTTCACACAAGGTATTTTCAATACCCAACCCATTTTGGACTCCATCCCTAATCCTATTATACCCATGACAACTTCACAATCAAGAAATTTTATGGATGTTGAGACTGTCATTTCCCATGTACCCGATGATAAATTGAAACAATTAGAAAAAGACTTAGAGGGATTACAAGACTACTTAAGCATTGAATCCTTATCAAGAAAAATGGTTCCTATAGTGGATAACCTTAGAAAATTGATCAATGATGCTCGAGGAATAGAGGTTTTGTGTTGTCTAGCTCATATAATGGATGCTAACATCACTACAACAGCTAGTTGCACTCAAGCATTAGGATACACTAAAAGTTAAGGAGGAAAACAAATTTCTGTCCCCACAATTATACCTTCTATTCCTACATTCACATTGCCAACTAGAGCTTCAATGATACAACACACTAATAGCATAACTCCAAGCTTAGGGCTTTCTAGTGGAAATCCTTATAGTTTTATGACTTCACATGTAACACCTCAATATTTATCACCTCTCATAAATGTACAACATAGTAGTCCCACAAAATATTTAGACAATCCCACCATATGCACCAAATTCCAAAAACATGCCAAGTAATGATTTAGTCATAAATCAATTGTTGCAAAATGTAACCTTGCTTTAAAAACAAATTTCAACATTGAGTCAAAAATCAAACGAGAAAACCACCACAATATTTTAAGAGGGTCCCATTGTCAATTGGAATCTTTAAAATACCCATACAATTAAACACATAAATTCTTAGATTTGAGAAGTACAATGGCAAAGGAGATCCTAATAGGCATGCATCAGCTTATACGACATTATGTAGTGACTTCATCTTTAAAGATAAGCTCCAAGTTAAACTTTTTCCAAGATCATTGAAAGACATGGCCTTGGAATGGTTTTGTTTATTGTCAAACAACTCTATAAATTCATTCAATGAATTGGTTGATGCATTCCTACAACATTTCCAAGCAAACATAGGCCCTGAAATAATATTGACTGATCTAGTGTATTGCAAACAAGAGAAAAATGAAAAAGTGGTAGACTTTATAGGGAAGTATTAGTTACTTTATTCAAAAATCAACTACACTCTTCCCAATGTTGATGTCCAAAGAGTGTTCATAGGAAATTATTTGAAACCTAGCATTAGGGATAAGATATTGTTGATGAAATATACATCCTTCACACATTTATGTATGGCTCTTCATGACTATTAGATTTTGATTAGTCAATATGAAGGTACACCTTCATTGACTCCTATCGATCATTCTAAATTCATGTCTCAAAACAATAGTCAACCATATAAAAAGAAAAACAAGAACTTTATCAAGATAAATACACATCAAATAGTTAATAACATTCAACCACAAGTTGCAGCCCTAAGTTCAACTCCTTATCAGTTTAGGCTGAGAGATAGAAAATTTAACCAACTACTTGACTCTTATCATTTGATCATGTTATAATTGTTAAGTAAGAACCTAATCCAATTACCTCCGATTAGACCTAGTGAATATCAAACTTCACTAGACCATTGTGCCTTTGGTTTATGGTTCACCTAGAAAATATCAGACTTTGTTAGCCCATTAGTCATGAATGCCTTGGGTATGAATCCTAGCATAATACAACTTTATAGTATGTGATTGACATACCCTCCTTTTATTTTATTTTATTGTTTTATCCATGTACTCTTTGTGTTGTCTTGTTGTATCACACACATATGTGTTCCCTTACCTTTATGTTGTCTTGTCATAGGATCATGAATCCTATGGGCTTGTGCACTCCCCCTACATTCATTGTCACCCTATCTCTTTAATATTTAGACAATCGGACCCCTCTCGACACATTTTCTACTTTAGTGTGATTCTAAGCATAAGTTCATACTCTCACTAAAGTAGGGGCTAACTATAGCATTCTAAATTGTCACCCTTGATAATTTCACACTATGTTTTTCTCCCTCCTAAGTGCATGGACCTAATTGTGCATATTATGTCCCAAATTATGTATTTCATTGCCCATTTGGATATTTATCAAGAAAACCCATTTGTAAAACCAAAGAAAACATTTAATATTTGTCTCCTGACACTTTACACCCCAAAAAATAAGGCTAGGACAAAGCTTCCCTAGGCAACTTGGTCCCCCTATTTTGCCTCCAAAATTTAATATGTCGGATTTGGAATTTTATTATTTGAATTTAAAGTTTCAAATGCCAGCTATCAAGATTGAATTTTCAATAAATTATAGTAATTATGTATTTAAATACCTATTCATTTCACCAATTAGAAAAGACAAGAAATTATTGGAAATATTGGTGATCAAGAGCAATTATTATCAATTCAAAGGTAGTTAAGAGAAGATATATTGCAACATTTCAACATTGAAGCATCATGTCAAGTTTATGTGAGTTTTTTCATGTTTATGTTATTATTTTATTTGTGAGGACTAACCCTTGTAGGCCTTTCAAGCAATTCAATCCAATTCACAATCAAACTTTGAGGATATTTGTATGACTTTAGTCCTTCAAGGAACCAGATCTAAGTGGTGAGTTGCATCCATTGTTGATTCATCTTTCATTTGTCATTCAACATCTATCCCTCAAAAGGATAAGTTCTCTTTCATTGACATTGCCATTGTGGAGGTGGAAACACCAACACTGGGTTTGACTGAGGTAAGACCCTATATGGCACACCACTTCCTCTCTCTTTGAATGTGCAAGTTGCAGGTCTAAAGAATTTTATGGGAAGATTGAAGTTCATTTATTCATTGTTGAATTCAAACCCTACAACTTGACAACATATGAAAAATCAGTTATCTCAACACCCAACAAAGGTCCGATAATGAGACACAAAAGAAGGAAGGCCCTGATCGGGATCCAAAGGACTAAGAAATCAAATTTTAGTTTTAGTTACTAGGACGTAGTTTCCCTAGGAAACTTGGTCCCTCAAATCTAGCTCCATATACACATGCCAAGTGCATAAAATTTTGGTCGGTCTATTTTTGAACTTTGAATTTGTCTGTAACTTTCCAGATCTACTATTTTTGCATCAAAATAGGTTATTTGCATCATTTTCTAGTCATATCATTACATTTCATACAAAATTGATTTTCAAGTCCTTAAATTCAAATCCTAGGATTGGTTGGCTCACCTTCAAGTTGCAAGTTAATACCTTGTCCTAACCAATCTTGAATTTAATGATAAGAGGCACCCCACACCACCATTGTGGAAAAGTAAGCCCTTGTGAAATCACAAGGTGGAGTCCTAGGTTTTCACTTTTCCACCTTATAAATTTGATGGGAGTTATTTGTGAACTAGTATGGACAACAAAATTCTAAGGTTCCCATTTCAAATGTATGGACATATGACCTAGGGAAATTGGTGGTCCCAAACATATTCATGGATGTAGACTTGGTCAAACACATTGCAAGTCACTATAATGAAAATGTCAAGGTTATTAGGGCTACAAATGGAGGGGAATCAATTAGAATTGATAAATCCTTCATCTCCAAGGTCTTTATCCTGAAATTGGCTACCAACAAGGCTATTGATTTTGAGTTGATTAAACAAAAATACCAAAAATATAGGAACAACTTTAGGGTTCATTGGCTCCCAAGGTATAGGTTGAAGGGTTTTGGCATGAGATCTATAAGAATACTTACCAGTGAGATAGAGCCCTTCAATCTGGATACTTTGAAGATTATTTTATTAGAACTTACTATGCAACTTGTGTCAAGTGTTGGGGGTGATCCCCAAACTAGAATATCAATTCCTCTCATGTACATGGTCGTTGATATTTAGAATCCCCTGGCGAATATCAAATTTATCTAGTTCTAGAATTTATTTAGCAGTAAGCAGTGACTGTCATGGGGGTCTTTCTTTGATAGAGATGCTGCAACGTTTTATAGTTACCCACTGATATTGGCAGTAATTTATTGTCTATTTGGAGAAAAAACGAAGTAGGGTATTGTAAATTTTCTCATCCATACTGTCCATAAGCTATTCTAGTTTTGTGGGCAACAAATCTTGAAAGTATGAAAGGACATTAAAGAATTGAGAATCTTTTGTAACTTGGTACTATGTCTATCAATCCGGTCATTTCTATGACATTTATCCACTACTTTATATTCATTGCCAGGAGTTGCCTGAACAAATCCCGGGTGACTCTGTTTGATTTAATTTCCTTAATTACCTTTACTTTCCTTCTTTGAACTGACTCTTGACAAGCATTTTTTGGTATCCGATAATCTAGAATTTTCTTCTTTTCTCTTCCTCTTGTTGAAATATTCCTCTTCTCCCTTTGGTTCTTAAATTAAACTAGATGCACCATCTTGTTATTTTATTTTAGATGATTTTATAAATCAAATAGCTATGATTGTTGTAATATAAATATTTTCAATATCTTTTTTTTTTTATTTAAGGGGTAAACGCTTTTGACCGGAGATATGAACCAGATACAACCATTCAACAATACCACCCCAACGGAGTTTGAACCTTGGTGGCAAGAAAAACAATGCCACCTATAAACCATCACACCATGCCAATACCAGCAAATATTTTCAAATCTTGAATAACATAGAATTTCTTAATTAGATGAGTACATTTAACATTGCTTTAGAAATAAACATCATTTTCGGTTAACCACTATATCCTTCATAATTCACTAAAGTGAAATCTATTTACATATATTATAAACAGCAAATTGCATGAGGGTACCAACACAGGAAAATCAATCAAAGCAAATATTTGATAACTATAATGCATCGTAGACCAACCAAACCCTTGTACTTCATCCTTTAAACATTCATATGATTGAGATAAGGATAACTAGGAACTTCTTAGGTTTGGATAAATACACATAGAATGAACTTATAAAAATATTATCAGTTAGTTTCCTTGCATACAAATATATCCTTTCGATAAAAAGTCCTTGTAGAAGTGAAAGAAATCATTCTTAAAAAGTAAATAAAATTGCTTGGTTTCTTGAACTAATTTAATTACTCATAAAAACTTATCATTTCTATCTTGTGCTACTTTAGTGCCCTTTGATTATGTATTTTATTTTATCATCGGTTCATTTGTATTTTTCATCCCTACTCATAAAATTGTAAGTGATAGTCTTTGGATTATATAGCTATCATTATTATAATCATTTATATTGAATGGTTATCATTTTGTATAACCATAGGTAAAGTTAAAGAATTTTTTAAGTTTTGACTAAAATTTGTATAGCTATAAATTTGTTATCATTTGTTTAATAAGTAGCTTTTAACATAGTATTAGTGTTACATTTAGTTAACAAGTTATTATTTTGGTTATAAAATTTTAAGTGATAGTCATGTATTGACTTTTTGTTAAGATGTTAATCATGTTTATCATTTTTGTATAGTAAACAAGTAATCATTATTTTCTATAGAATTTAATTATAATATTGTTATCATTCTAGTAGTTTTTGTTTTCATCATTAATTGCATAGTTTTAATGTTTGAATTAATGATACTATTGCACATAGTTATAATTTTAGTATTTATAAAAAAATTAATAATCTTATAATTCCTTATTGAGCTTGAAAATCATGATAGCATTAGACGTAATTATGTCACTTCACAATTCCATTACTCCAGTCAAATTTGCATAGCTAGTTTTCCTCATGTTGGGTTAGGCATTCTTCTTTCAGGAAGAATTTCAGGGAAGTGAATCACTTCATGGTAGGGTGGAAATGCACTCTAGCAATGTTCTCTCCCTTCATGTGGTCAAAGGAGTTAAATATCAAAAGAATCCTATCAGGAAGGTCCTACATTATGGTTCATTGTGTAATCTTGTTCTCGACCATGTGGTCTATTGTAAGGAGTATGTTTATGTTTTTCCATGTTATCAGCATATGTACTCTAAACTTAATAAAATAATATAAGTCCTTGTCTCTTTTCTTTGTATATTGGATACGTGTCACTTTTATATGCTTGATTATGTGTAATATGTGTAATTTCTTATAAATTTAAATTTATGGAGGTTGTTATAGATTTGAAATAGAGATGGAAGCCTTTTGTGGGTAATATTCTTCAATATGTGCCACCATGAGGTCAAATGATATTAATATGTCTTGAAATGGATCATTCCTATACACGGTTGAATGACTTTAATCATGCTTGTGAAAAGATTCTTCCTCATTATGTGAAGTATAGACATTGTTAGTGTGATTATTTTTTGATAGATTTTAAAGATTATTCTCAATAGTGAGTACACCTTGATCAATAAGGTCTTGTATGAGGTTCTTGAGTCTTATGCAATTTGATGTTTCATGACCTTTTGTTCTATGGTACTCACAATAAACATTGTCATTGTACCATATGGGTTTGAGTTGAATTTCATAATCACCTTGTGACTTTGGAAGATTGATAAAATTGGATTGGACTAGCTTGTTTAACATGAAATCAATTGGCTCCCCTAAAGGAGTGTACTCACATTTGATGGTGTTGTTGGTTTGTGATGTTCCTGTTGGAGAATTTATGTTTTGATTATTTGGTTGATAGATTTGTGAGGTTTGACATTGATTAAAATCAAACAAGTGACAAAGCATGCCACACACTTGCTTAGGGACACCCATAGTTGCTATGTCATTGAAGCTAGTAGGATGTGATGACCACATGGAGGGATAAAATGGAAATGAATGTTGATAGTGGACTGATGTTGACATGTTTCACTAATTTCAAGATTGGATTTGTAATGACACCTAAGTGGCCTTGGACCAATGTTGGGATGATGTGTTGATATGATCTTATTGAATCCAAAGTTAATGAATGATAAAGCGTTGTATGTTTCTATTTTGTATGATGATGACCACTACAAGTCTGTTCTATGCAAGTCTCTGGTCCTGTATAGGCACTGGTGAAAAAAAAGAACATGAGATTTTTAAAGGTTTTGTTGTTTTTGGATTGATAATCAAAAGCACTAATTTTCAAACACATCAAATGATAGTTAGACATGACTCACTTCCCATGACCGACGTGGAAATATTTTTCAATCGCATAGATTTACATGAAAACACATCACTATGTGACAGTCAAATGCATCACTGTAGGGTTTTCAGGATTTTGACAAAGAATTATTCTAAGAAAATAATGTGCCAAGTTGCATAGATGTGTTGATATGCATACAAAAGCATTGATTTGAAAAATAAAATGTGTTAGGATGCATACAGAAATGGTACAAGGTGATAGTCAAACACATCAATTTGACTCAGAGATAGGGTTTTGAAATTTGATCCTAAGTACATCTAGGGTTTTGAAAATTTTAAGGACTAATTTGTCTTTGTTTGATCTAGCAAGTGATAAAAACAACAAAGAATCACATAGAGGACTAACTCAAAGGATTTTTGGATAGATTTTGTGTGTCTTCTTCAACAAGATCACACTAATTGGTGTCACAAATATTTGAACAATAAAGACACACCATAGATACACAACCTAGTTAGTCATTAGATTGGGTGTATTAACTTGGAATAAGCCCACTTGCCAAAGAAAATACCTCCAAAATGAATGGGAGACTAGAGTATATGAAGGTTATGCACCACCTTCACACCTATCACCTTAAAAAGGACAAGGTCTTAATGAAGGAATATTGATCACCTCAACAAGGGGAAGTACATGGTGAGTTATTTCATGCATGATATTGTAAGTTTCATCATTCTAAGCCAACAGATAAAAAGTCTTAAAAATGCTACTAGATAACAAGATTCATAGTGGGGGATTGGTGAATAGTGAGTCTGTCCATTATGCATGACTCAAAGGGGGTCTCCCCTCTACTCATCACCTATACACATCTTGGCAGACCAAGGGTCATCAAAATTGGCTTGAAGGATGTGGGCCACACCTTGGGGTACAAATTTCATTCTCCCCCTTTTATGTACCCCACCCAAAAACATGGTTTAGGTCGATCTTGAGGGAATAATCCCCAAGCAGGCATCCTACTTGAAATAAAGGGTAATGACATTGTTTCTGATACCCAAGCTGATTCTTAAGAGTCAAGAGGGGAGAGAATATGTAGATAGTTACACCTCAGGTGTACAAACAAAGATTGTAATGTGTTTTTGATTCCCAAGATTGCATGAACTGCAAGGAAAGAGCATAAAAAACCACTAACCTAGACCAAAAACAACATAAAATTCTTTTAGTGCACCAAATTTGAAAATGTGGGTTCAATTTTAAAACACCAAAAAAAAAGTGCAAGTTGTTTGTTCAATTTTTAAACCCAAATTAAAATGCATAAGTTGTAGGTTCATTTTAAACACCAAAAGAAATGTGAAATTTGTGGGTTAATTTTAGAACACCAAATGAAATTTGAACCTAAATTAACAAAACCCTAAAAAACCAAAGGTTGGTAGTTTTTTCAATTTGTCTTTTCCCAACGTATTCCACATGCTACACAGATGTTAGCTTATGAAAATAGGCCCACATTAGAGTTAGAAAATGAAATAATTCAAAAGATTTTTCAATCCCCTAAAACAATTGAAATTGAAATGTGTGATACAGTCATACAATTTTAGGTGTCTATAATAATTAATTCATGACAAGCTTGAGTTGTGTCTAGACAACACAACTCTAGTTTGTTTATTCTACCAAAAGGGGTGAACACCTATCTATTAATGGTAGACATCTATTTTATAAGGTGAATGCAATGATGGTAAGGGAGATGAAACCTTCTAAAAGGTGTCAATGACTAATAATGATAGTTGATGACATTTTTAAAAAAAATACACAAGGGCAATTGAACCTTAGGGTTTCATCCTTCCTCTCTTCAACTTGGTTTGTTGAAGTCTATTGCACTTTTATGTTTATTACTATATTAGTGTCATGATTATGCTCTTGAGTGAAAACAACTAGCCTCTTGTATAGCTAAGGTGAGATAGTGGATATCTCTACCAAATTTATCTCATGGTTGAGTGATCTTATGGTTTGATTATCAATTCTATATTATATTTTATATTTGGTTATACCTACGGTTGAATCCTAGGATAATAAGGTTTTTAAGGTCTTATTTAAACAAAAATGGTGACATGTTCCCTTCCATTCTTACTTGTTTGTGAGAGGTGGTGTAATGGTCAAGTAGCCTAGTGTCGAGTAGAGAAATTTTTTATCATTGAGGATGTCATCTTGTGATAGTGGTGTCTTCTACTATTGTGATCATACTTTGTGTATTGATGTCATATTCCTTGAGTTTCATTGTATTGTATTGTGACATGTTGAATGCATAAGTGTGCATTTGACATGTTTGCATTAAATTTTTAATGTAAGAAATTAAAATTGGTCTAATATTTGTCCATTAACACCCTTGGCATAATATTTGGGCATTACAAACCAACTCCCACCTATACTCTTCCCTCTTTAGGCCAACTAAATATAAATTTGTGTGATGTGTCATTATACCCTTTATTTAAAAATATTCGATGCATTGATTTTAGACATCCACAATTTCAGATATATTTGCATATCAGATGCACTACACACTTCAATTGGAGTATTAGAAAGAATTTGTACCAAAACAAGCATCCTCAGGAACATATTCATACCTAAAGACTGTTGTTTTCAATTTTGTGCAGCTATCTCCATGAATTAACCAAGTAGAACTTGTCTAGTTGTGACATACCAACAACCCTACCATGATATTTATAAATACCCGTAACTCTTAAATATCATAAAAACATAAGAAAATATGAAATAAATCAAATAAACAAAAGTTTATATATTTTATAATAAAAGTGTAAGGTACATAACAGATCTATGATCACAAACATGTTTATCCCTGAATAGAACACACACAAGATTTTGATTTTCAGATGAATCCCAAACTTTTATTAAATTACTAACCAAAAAGTTTTCCAGAGTGATACTAACTATAGCATAGAGAACTCAGAAACAAATATGAGTTTACGTCAAAAAACTAAACCAGGATTCTCAATAAATAACTCATTTAAAAAAAAAAAAATTGTACTGCCTAAACGAGAACAAGGCAGTCTTCTACTTTCTAATTTCTAATGAGGCCATATATCAAAAACTATTTAATAAGATAACATACAAGAAATAATTTCCAAATTCAGTTTAACACTTCTGTTCATAGCTTTAAAGCATTTTACACAAGGAGCAAATAACACATAATCCCACTGGATTCATAATAACAAATACTCCCAATACCAATAAAAGAAAAATATTTTCCACAAGCTTTTCTACCACAAATTTATGGCTCATCTGTTAAGAAAAACTTCTATTCAATAAATCCTTCAAGTATCAAATGGTAATTGGAACTATACAATCGACCAATACTTTTTATTCTTCAACGTTCCTTTCTTCTCTAACGTTCCTTTCTTCTCCACGTTCTTTTTGCTTTGCTTGGGTTTCCCAGATTTGGCCGTCTCTTTTACACGATAATGTTGTCTGGGAAATGGCCAGTAACAACCACAGTTAATGTAACACATATTTGCTTAACCTGCATGAACTTAGTATAACCACTGCATTTGAATGGCTTTCATTTGCAGTTAATCTCTTATAAAGTTCTGAGTCAATGTTAGTTTTTTAGTGTGTTATCAGGGCCGGCTTTGTTCTTATTTTGTCACTTTCTTCTTGACCTTGCTTGGCATCTAGATGGTTGTGACTTGATCTCCATTGCTGACTCAAGTTTTTGAAGGTTGTTGGTAAGATGTGACTCCATAAATGACAGGAAGCTGCAGGTTGTGAAACTTTTGGGAAAGAAAGAGTTTTACTATTGTTTTAGCAAAGGGTCCTTTTCTAAAAGGAGTATAGTTTAATTTAAGGATAAGAATTGATTTATTTTAATTGTAAAGAAAATAAATTAAAGTATATTATATTTTTTACTTAAGACTTTTTGTCAAAGATTAATTGGTGGATGTGTTCTTGTTTTAGGGGGATGATATGTCGTTGACCTAGGATAGGGACAATAGGACAATGAGGTTGTTGAGTGATAGGTCTTGTGGGAAGCACCACAAAAGTCCTTGTTTAGTGACATAGGTTAGGGTTCAAGAATCTAATTAAAGAATGCCAATTTTAGTAGCATAATAATTGATGCACATATAATGATGGAAACAAAAGAGAGATAGGTGCATGGCACAATCTTATATTAGATCATATAATTCACTTAATTATGTAGGGTGCAAAGCTAAAAAATTATAAAATAAAATTAGTCTTTAATTGAATAAATACACACTTGTAAATTATGATTTTTTTACAATGTAAAGGAATGTGTATTCATGTACATCTCGGTTCCCAAACATAAGTCATTATATTCTCTTGTGAAGTAGGAAGACCTTCCCAAATTAGCAAGTTGTTAAAATTATAATGTATCCATTTGATGTGGATCAAACACAAGCAATATTTGTGGGACACACTAAGTTTCTCACTAGGTGATGTGTTTATTATTAGTATCACTCGTGTTTTTCCTTTTAATTGTTTCAAATGGGTTGACAAAGTTTCTAGAATCCAAATTTATACCAATTTTTAAAGGATCCAACTACCTAATGGCTCCAAGCTGTATGAACCTTTGATACAAATCTACAATATGAAATAATTAGAACTTGAATTCAAAATTTTGGCCCAAAACAAGTATTCCTTTTGTTAGATTTAGACTTCAATTACATGAAATGCAGGGAAAGGGAAACCTTTTGGTTTTTGCCTTAGGGTTTGACACCTTTCCCTAATTTCATTGAATTGTAAGGAGGGGATCTTGTGTGTAAAGATGGAAATGCAAAGATGGAATGAGGTATGGATGGATTTGGACAAGGTATGAGGTTGACTTATATCCTAATAGGTGAGTCAACCAACCCTTAACCAAATCTGGAAATGTACTAATAAAAAAATTCAATGATCTAATTGACTTAATGATGTAAATAACCGCCTTAACATTGAAACAAAAGATCTAAGATATCATAGAAAAAATTGGACAGCAGAAATAGAAAGGGGAGAACACTATGCACCTGTGATATAAATTTTAGCCTGATTTGTTGAGATGATTCCTCTGAGGGTGCCACTATCCTACTAGGTATTTTTCATATTTGTTTTTGTGGTCTTCTGATGTTAGATCCACACTTTCGTTTCCCATCTACAAACTTGTCAAATCGTTGTCAGATATTTTTGTAATTGATTTTCTGTGAGTTGTCAAGGCCTAGGGTTTTGAATGCAACAATGAATAAAGTTTCTTCAAGCTTCCTTTTAATCCTCTTCAACTTGAGATCTGCACATTCACAAAGAGAAGAAATGTTGTGCCATTTTAGGGGCTTGCCTTGGTCAAACCCTATGTTAGTGCTTCCACTTCCACAATGGAAATGTTAATGATAAATGGATAAATGACAGGAATGAATGATGAAATCACAAAGTGCTACAACTCACCACCCTTCAATGGCTTCCTTGAAGGAATGAAGTCATACACATCACTTCAAGGATCTTAGATCTTGCTTACTTAATTTTCTTGAATGGTTGAATGGTTGAATGCTTTGGAGACCTACAACAAAGGTTAGCCTTCACAAAATAATGAACATGAAAAAACACACATAAACTTTGACATGATGTTGGATCCTTGAATTGTTGCAATAAATCTCTAATGGTTTCTCTTGACTTGCTCTTGGATTCTCTTGATAATTTCTTGATCATATGTTCTCCTTAATGCTTTTTAGATTGCTCTTTTTAGATTCGAAATGATGCAATAACTAGGCATTTATATGATATTATTCTAATTTCCCCAAAACTAAATCTTGATAGTCGACTTTAAATATTTGAATTTCAAATAATAAAATGTTGACACCGACATATTTGAATTTGGAGAGAAAATAGGGGGACATAGGAACCCTAGGCACCAGTGTCCTAACCCTATTTTTGAGGGTTTAAAGGTTTGGGGACAAATTAATAAATGAGAGCATTTGTTGTATGCTTGTAAATTGTCAGAAAATATTTAAAATAAGTTATGGAATGCATAATTTTTGAAATTAGGAGCTTAATTTGGTCCAATAACTTAAAGGGGACCAAAACATAGAGTAAAATTGTCAAAGGTGACAATTTACGACACTACATTTAGCCCCCACTTTAGTGAGAGTATGAACTTACACTCAAAATCACACTAAAGCAGAAAAATATATGTCAAGAGGGGTTCAAATGTATGAATGTTGAAGGGATATGATGACTAAGGATCAAGGGAGGTGATCAAGCCCCCAGGATCCAAGATCCCATGGCAAACCAACATAGTCACAAAAGAACACACATGTATGATATGTAGCAAGACAACATACACAAACATACATGTTAGAAAACATAAAGCATACACCATGAAAACACTTGACATGATGGAACATAAATATGACAATGAAATGAAAAAAAATTGATGTAGACATGGTGCAAACACGGAGAAGATACATAAAAAACATAAATTTAGTACTAAAAGATTCAATTCGGTAAGGCAAAGAGATCTTGGTCTTAAATTGTCTCAAATACCAAACATCATTCATCAAATAAATGTTAGCCCACATGAGCACTAGCAAGTTGTGGTATTCCACATCACTCATGAAACATATGGCTCCACTAGAAAGTGAGGTGTGTTATGCTAGGTGGCCATGTTAAAAAGAGGTGTTCAAGTTTAACATCTCATGGGACAAACAAAACTCACCTCAAGGGGTGAATAAAACTCATCTCAGAGGATACATAAAACTCACCTCAGGGGGTTCATAAAATTCACCTCAAGGGGTGCATAAAAATTACCTCAAGGGGTGCACAAAACTCACCTTAGGGGGTGCATGACAATAGGATAAGGCTAAAAACTCAAGGGATGTTATATCAACACCACCACAAGAGACAATAACAATGGGGCTTTGCTCAATATACAAAAGGTCACACCTGAGGGGATATCACTCATGACATCACCACCCAGAGAGTACAAGTCATGGATAATGAAATTCACGCCTTGGGGAATACTATCCATAGTATTACCACCAAGGGGAACGTCGTATGCCAAGAAAGGTCACTCTCTTGATGGATATCAAGCCTAATATCACTATAAAGGAGACACTAATCATAGATAAAGAAGGCCACACTTTGATTAACAAGGTCACACTTCCTATGAGATGTATGCTATCATCACTAAGAAGGGACCATTTCACATGCAAACAATAAGCAGGGGACTATATCCCTCCTTGAAATGTTAGTGTACTTGCTACACTAATGTTTTAAGGAGATAAATAAGGATCCCTTACAATAAGGAATGCACCTAGGACAAGACTACCTAACCCCTTTCCCCCCAAGTGTAAGGACAAAGGTGAGCCAAGTTTATGATATGCTACTCCTTTCAAAATGAAAGATGATTGCATAAAGCCTAGTTTATACCCTCATGTATGGTAGTGAGCATGTTGTGACACTACAACTACCACATGGTAAGGAGCAAGGAAAATGAGTGTTAACATATTATACGTTCAATTTGATCCCAATAAGGATCAATTTCTCTTAATTTCTTCTTTAATGCATGAAATTCATCAGTAAGATGTCCATGGTTACTATGATATGCATAGTAAGACATATTTGTAATCTTTCCTTTCTTATCTTCTCAGTTACGGATGGGAGGCAATGTAATTTGTCATAGTTTGAGAAGTGTTTCTAAGGCTCTTTCAATCTTGGTTATAGATGCAAGAAAGGTAGTTTGAGAAGTGTTTCTAAGGCTCTTTGAATCTTGGTTATATGATGTACGAAAGGTAACTTCTTAAGAGAACTTTGGACTTTGTTTTTCTTGGTTGTTGAAATAGATGCTTGGTGCAAAGGTGGAGAATTTTGGTAACCTATTCCTTTAGTATCTTCAGATGGTGTTTATTCCAAAAAGGGATGGATTTCATGTTCATTCTCTATGTCACATCCTTGTTTTTTTAAGATTCTAAAGCCTTTCCCATAAATTTGTTCCAAGTTAATGGGTGTGTTTGTAACTTTATGCTCATATGATGAAGGTTTAGTTGGTGTGATTTCTTTATATTTTTATTGATAGGTCTCCCCATGCATGTTATGTGAGGTATGTCTTGTGATTCAGTTTCTGAATGTAACAATGTGAATGTTTCAAGTGGTGGCATGGCATGATACTATTGGTATGGGTTAGTAGGCCATTACATTGAGGGATAAAAGGTTTCAGTATTCTTAAGGTTATGTAAGGAATTTTGTATGAACTCAAGCATCTTCGTCTTGACCTAGGAAATAAAAAATATCTATAATAGGAGATGATGTATCATGAATATCATTATCAGAATTAGGGTCATTTCCAAACACACAACTTGAAACATCCACCAAAGATTTCATAGAGTTAAAAAGCTTATCAAAACACTAAGCCATCTTGATGATATAATGCTTTTAGTAAGGTTCAAACCATTATGTAACAAATGAACAAAAAATAGATCCAGATAGAGAATTCTAAGAAATTTTATCAAAGAAATTTGAGCCAAAAGGGAAATACAATGGCACCTAGGGTGCCTATGTCCCAGGTTTTTATATTATATTGTTTAAGGTTTATGTGCTTATGTGCAAACAAGTTTGACACAATTTTTTTTCCATATTTTTCTCAATTTCAAGATTGTGAACTTAAGAATGAAAACATGCAACAATGTTGAAAATAAATGATAATTAAATTGAAATGCGGAAACAAAATTCAAATATCATAATCCAACAAAGAACACAGAAACAAAGAGTTGATTCAATTTTCAACCACAAAATGCAGGACAGAGGCAGCCAGGGCGCCTATGTCCTAGATAGGGTGACTGCAAATTAAAAGTGTGAGTGTGTTTGTTATTGTTTAATGTTTCCAATTCTATTTGCAAATAGTTTGAGGATGAATATTTTTCTAGATTTAACTGATTTTATGACTTTGGAAATGGAAAATGTAAGTATGCAAATTTATGAATAATGAATGGAAAATTTTGAATGCAATTTTTAGATGCAAGATGCAATAGTTGACTATTTCAAAAATTCAGACTTGTGAGAATGATGATTTGATGCAATTTTGACACAAAACTATGCAATTTTTCACTTTTTGACCTAAATGAAAGATGCTTGCATGCAATGCACAATTTCAGAATTTTATGACCTAATGAATGCAATTTGAATATAGATTTGAGCTCAAATAATTGAAATAAACCCTATTGCAATCTATGATGCAATATGAATTCAATATTTTTCTATTTTTAGGTCTTTTATTATGTAAAAATGAAACCCTAAATGAGAAATGAAAAACAATGATATGCAAAACCTAGATCTAGGGTGAATTACGGAAAATTTTAGAAGGTATATAATGTTAAAAATTCAGGTTCACCAAAGTGAAATGTAGGGAAAAGGAAACCTTTTTTTTTTTCCTTAGGGTTTGACACCTCCAAATTTCATAGAATTGTAAGGAGGGGATCTTGTATGTAAAGATGGAAATGCAAAGATGGAATAAGGGATGGATTGATTTAGATAAGGTATGAGGTTGACTTACAACCTAATAGGTGATTCAACTATACCTTAACCAAACCTGGAAATGTCCTAATAATGAAATGCAATGATCTAATTGACTTAATGATGTAAATAACCACTTTAACATAGAAACAATGGATCTGAGATATCACAAAGAAAAACATACAGTAGAAATAGAAAGGGAAGGACATTGTGCACCTATGATATAAATTTTAGCTTTATTTTTCAAGATATTTCCTCTCGGGCCACTATCCTAATAGGTATTTTTCAAATAATTTGTTTTCGTAGTCCTCTAATTTTAGATCTACACTTTCATTTCCTATCTACAAACTTGTCAGTTCATTGTCAGATATTTTTGTAATTTATTTTTTGTGAGTTGTCAAGGCCTAGGGTTTCAAATACAACAATGAATAAAGTGTCTTCAAGCTTTGTTTCAATCCTCTTCAACTTGATATTTGCACATTCACAAAGAGAAGAAATGGTGTGCCATTTTAGGGGCTTGCCTTGTTCAAACCCTGTGTTAGTGTTTCCACTTCCATAATGGAAATGTCAATGATAATGGATAAATGATAGGAAGGAATGATGAAATCGCAAAGTGCTACAAATCATCACCCTTCAATGGCTTCCTTGAAGGGATGAAGTAATACACATCACTTAAAGGATCTTGGATCTTGCTTTCTTGATTTGCTTAAATGATTGAATGCTTTGGAGACCTACATTAAAGGCTAACCTTCATAAAACAATGAACATGAAAAAACTCACATAAACTTTGACATGATATTTGATCTTGAATGTTGCAATAAATCTCTAATGGCTTCTCTTGACTTTCTCTTGATAATTGTGTGATCATAAGTTCTTCTTAATGCTTTATAGATTGTTCTTGTTATATTTGAAATGATGCAATAACTAGGTATTTATATTCTATTATTCTAATTTCCCAAAAATTAAATCCCTATTGACTTTAAATATTTGAATTTCAAATAATAAAATGTCCACACCGACATATTTGAATTTGCAGCCAAAATAGGGGGACATAGGACCCCTAGGCGCCAATGTCTGTGCCCTATTTTTGAGGGTTTAAAGTGTTAGGGGCAAAGTATTAAATGAGATAATTTGTTTTATGCTTGTAAATCGTTAAAAAATATTTAAAAGAAGTTATGGAATGCATAATTTTGGAAATTAGGAGCTTAATTAGGTCCAATAACTTAAAGGGGAGAAAAACATAGTGTGAAATTCACAAGGGTAACAATTTATGATGCTAAGGAATCCATAATAAAAGTGAATTTGAGAGTACAAACATGCATATTTATCTTAGCTACTAAATTCCAATATAAATTGTGAGTTGAAAATTTTCTTAAGTTATAGTCACACAACTTATAATATTTATGGGAGTAGCAAGCTGCGATACAACCCTCTATAACTAAGTGTGACAAGAATACAATTATAATACCTTAGAGTAATCATACAATAATAACATGTGTGTCAACCATTATCTATATGTGTGTAATGGCTAATGGCTAAGCACTTAAGATCTCATACATACTACCATGTTTTCATGTCTCACAGAAAGCACACTAAATTATTTTCCCTCTATTATGATGTGCATACCACAATATATAGGACACTACTTAATCATGCATATATTTATCTACATGCATGAATACCTTTTTATTGATATGTTATTATAGTCATAATTATATGAGAATCATCATATTATACTAAATGATTAAACATATGGAATAATATATAAGTGTTTTAACCCTAACACCATTTAAAGTATTCATAGAACCATGCACATCATTCTATTACAATATTCTTTCTCATAATTAATTTTAATTCACATGTATCTTAATTTAAATACATCTTGTACCAAAATATAATATATGTACGTGATTATCCCTAATTATGTGCATGTGTGCATAGTGATACTCATGTTCTCTATCCATAGCTAGGTATTATTTGTGGCACATACAAAATGGGTATGGATTTTGATTCTAATATTATCTAAGTATAATTATGTGTTATAACCTTATAATAGTGAATAAATTAAAAGAAAATGAATGGGAAAAAACATCAAAAATATATTAAATATTGTATCCCCAAAATTCAATCAAAATAATAATATTCAAGCACTAACATTGCATCTTTCAAAATATTATTCTCATACACTTTGTGCCAATATGCAAAGTTTGATGCCAAGTACTCCATATTTTTCAACACTAATGAGTTAATAACATGTAAATATTCTAGTTCAAATAATCTAGATTTATTACTAGAAGACACTTAGAAAAATATATATGAAATAAACTAAAATTCTGATATTTTATAAAATAATAAGATAATTGTTTCACATTATTTTTTATGATTTATCTTATTTCAATTTAATAACTAGTCATATTTTATAAAATAATAGGATTAATCCACTTTACTTATAATGAGTACAATTTATAATTTTGATTTAACAACTATTTAATTTCATATAAAAGTTTCAAATGTGATCAATCTAAATTATTTGAATTAATTCATGTAAAATCACATTATTAGTAGATGCCAAGTGTTGTAATTGCACCTTGAGTAGGCCAAAAACCTATATGTGCACCACAAAATCATTGGATATCATCTCCACTTGTGCATGCAACTTTACATTACCTAATGTAAGTACAACAATGTTTACCTTTCTCTTCAAGGCTGTGTCCTGTAGAAAAACAATATTTTGTGTATTGAACATATCTAGAACTCTATATGCATAAAATATTCATAGATAATATCATACTAGAATGCATGAAATTTAACATTGAATTATGCAAGCATAGGGGTTAGCCATTAAATAACTATCCTACATATGCAATTTTTGGTGCATATTTATTTTATTATATTTAGTATTTTGTTACAACAATGTACACTTAGGATAATCTTACTTAAACAACTAGTTCTTCTAGCAGGTGATATCTCTAGTGCATATAAGTAGGCATATAATTAGGGAGGTGATATGAATTTAATAAAAATATTTATAATTTTCTATTTTGGTGGAAACTTGCACAATGCATGTGTATTATCTCTATTATTCTACATTAATTGTGCATTCACATCTCTTCATGGTATATTAAAATAAATTCCCACCTCGATTTCTCATGTGTAAAATCCATTTTGTACTTAAATCTTATAAATTATAATTGCATCCTTATTATAATAGAATGATCATGTGTTGCATCTTCAATCGTTAGTTGTCATGTGCAATTTAGCTTTTGTGGCTTGATCATGTCATCAAGATTATAGGTTTATTTATCTTATTAAAGAAAGTAACATTTTATTAGAACAATAATTTACCATTCCATAATCTTACATGGAATAAAATTTTATTTGTGATTTAGTGCTTTCTAATCTCCATTGAGGGTTGACATATTCATGTGCTACATCATTTTTTTTGGTTTTTCTAGTGAATGGTGGAGTAGCTCATAGAGGACACCATTATGTTCAAAGGATCTTTTATTGTTTATTTTACCTTTCATTTAATCTATATTTACCTTTAAATTTTTGATTTGTAATATTTTGTAGGGATATTTTCTTATGGTTATTTATATGTATCTCGAATTTTCAAGCATTTTGGGTGTTCAATATAACCTTATCATTTCTTTTAGAGAACCTCAAATATCTATAATCATTTATTTATTTATTTTTGAATTCTCTAAAGGCATCTACAAAAATCTCCTATTCCTTATTTTCCATACAATCCACACCTTATCTTAACATCCTTGGATGAATATTTTACTAGAATCGTTATTTGCACAATAGATTAGGTTAGAGTTACTACAAAGGTCATGTCAAGAATTTTTTGTTTGGTCGCTATTTTTTGGTGTAAGGTATCCTAATGTCATAGGTTTTGCCTTTATTCATATGTCTATATTAAGAATTCAACTCTTAGCAATTAAAAATTGGTAATTGAGCCACCACTTGTTAGCTTTGGATTTTAAACCCTAACAACTATTAGGATTTTCTCTCCAACCCTCAAAGCTCCTACACTCATCCAATGTTGATTTTATTTTGATTTGGAATTATATGTATCAATGAGGTTTTTAAGCAATAAAAATGGAGATAGGTTCATGTCCACTTGGTTATTGTTAAGTGGAAGTCGTATAGGAGAAGTGGAGCATGAAATAATAGAGAATGCAATCATTGTGAGGAATATGTTACCATTAATTGATATGGTGAAAATATAAAATGTATTATATGGGTGATGGTGGGAATATATAAGATGCCATGATTAGGTAGGAAAAACATAAACACATGATTTTCTAGAGCACCTATGGGTACAACCAAACTATATTGAGTGATTTCGTAGACTCAATATTAGCTAGCTTGTTTATAAAATATATAGTGAGGTGTATTTATCTAATTTTTAATAATCTAATTTGTTAATAATATGCTAATAAGTGTCATCTATATATGTTTCACTTTCCATTTGACTAATATATTCTATATCTCATATCTATATGGTGTTAGTTTATATACATGATCATTTAGAATATTCATGGCCATTTATCACACAATATGGATTTGAACTAGATTTACTAGTGTAGGTGCATGTGTTGTTCATGTGTAGTCCATGCATGATGGAAAAAGATTACTAGAAATAAAAATATTATAATTTAAGTTGATGTATAAACATTTTGAAGTTATATAGTTCAATTAAAGTGTTCACATGTGGGTGTCTCTATGTTCTATTGCATAGAGAACTTATTGGATATGATTCTTGTAAATATGTGTGAATCCATTTCTTTGGAGTATTTAATTCATGTGTAAAGCGTAACATAATATATTATTATGTGCACAAGGAGAGATTGTTACATGATATAAGTTATTATGTTGAGTAAATATGTAGGAACATGAGTTACATAGAGTTGTGCATAGATCACTCACCTTCTCTCATAAAGAAATGGTCTTTATTAAATCTAGTACATATTGAAGAATTTATATGATGTTGAACTAAAAAAAATTCTAGTCATTAAAATCGTTGCATGACTATTCCTATATTACTTAAATACCCTTTCTTATAGAGAGACATCCTCATTATATGAGAAAATATTGATAAAATCCCTATTTTTAAATAATTAATTTTTCTAATATATATTGTCATATGGTTTTTGTGATTTGAGTATTTTAAATTTCTTTGTTATGACTAATAGAATAGAGAGGTATAGGTTTGATATTTTTGGTTCTTTCTACTGTGTGGGAGTATTCTAGTGCTTGAATGACCATCACAACTACTATTGTATGGTTCCACTTAGGATTATTTTGATAAGATAAGCAACATTTACAAGGTGTTGTACCCTTTACATGATGAGTCTCATAGGCCAAAAAAGATCAAGTCCAAAAAAAAAATACCACTAACCAAAAAAACCACAGACATAGCAGACTAACAACCGACAATAACACCCCACAGAAAAAGTGGCAACAAAATAAATAGCATTCTCCCAATTCTGAGAGAGGAGGTTAACAACATCCTCCCCAACCCATTTAGGGCCTGTTACCCATTTTTTACCTACGGGTTCAATCAGGCAAGGTAACCCGTGCTTTCAGATGTTCTCAAAGACCAAATGGAGGAACACTTGCATCAAGGTTGCATACCTTCTAACTTGTTTGCTTCTTGTGCAGATTCAGGGGAAAATTATGTTTTAAAATTCGGCACGTGGATTAAATGTGGCTCCCAAGAGGGTTGAGCCTAGAATGTAGGTGTTCAGTTTCGGGTGGGTCTTCATCTTTTGTTTTTTCCTTGTTTTGCCCCCTTTCCCTTGTGTTTTCCTTACGCCCTTTTTCCTTTTGTTTTGTCAGAGGTGGGTTCAGAACGAAATCCAAACTTGAAAATTGATTTAATAGTTTCAGTTTCGGGTTTGTTTCCGCCCCCGCCCCCACTGTGTTTTACCCAGGATTGGTTTTAGTTCCGATCCTGCCTTGCTTTCTTTTGCTTTGCACGTTTCCTTGTATTTTGTCGGGGCCAGGACTGGGTTTGGATCCGAACTTGGAACCTTTCCAAAGTCTCGATTCCTGTTTCCATTCTGGTTCTAATCCCGGTTCCGCCAGCCTTTTTCCTTTCTTCCTTGTATTTTGTTGAGGGATACTTTTTCCCATTTGTCTTTCGTCCTCATCCTTTCCTTCATCGTCTTTTGAGTTTTGTCAGGGGCGGGACCGGGTCAGAATCTGAACCTGAAACTTGAAGAAAGTTTCAGGGATGAATTTGGTCCCGATCCCGGTTCTGCCAAGATTCATCTATTTTTTTCTTTTGTTCTCTCTCTGACCCTGATCCCAGTTACGGTTCCATCTTTGCCCCACCCCCGCCAGTTTTGAAAGGTCTCAGCGGAAGATTTGAGTTCACTGTAAAGTCTCCCCGACCTGATGACATCTTTCCGAAAGGCTGAAGTCTCGGCGACAAGGGCTAGGATAGGGGTAAGGTCTCACCGACAGGGTGATCTCTTACCGACATGAAAGGAGGTCTCGGTGAAGGGTCCCACCAAAAAGTGGTGGTCTCCTTGACAGGAAAGGAGACAGCATCGGTATAATATTAAGTGCTCATCATGATGTCTTGCCGACCTAATAGGGTCTTGCTAAAACGAAGGGAGCTCAGGGAGAGTGTAGGAGTTTGCTATGCAGTCTCATCAATAGGGTGGTGTCTTGCCAATAGCGATGGATTTGTTATAGGCTTTGGTGAGACCTCTGGCCAATATCGATTGTCTTTGTGATATCGATATAACTTTGGCCACTCGCTATGATGTCTTGCCAACCATTGTGTGTCCTGTCGAATGTTGTTGCGAGGTCCAATCACATCAGGGAGACACGATTAGTGTCTCACCAACATGAGATTCTAAAAAAGTGATTTTTTGACTATTTGGGAATCTACATGGTGCGAGTTCAACCAATCAGAAGGTGCTAGGGAAAATCACGGGCAGTTTGACTGATTGACTCCCCCGTAAAGAATGATCGATAGAATGTGCACGACATGTGTCAGCTTGGTGAAGCAATGACGTTTGAATCTGATAGGGTAAATCTGATGCTACTTCTCGAAGGGGGGTCAACTTGCTGAAAGATCTGGAGTAGGAAGAAATCCGAAGAAGAAGAAATTGTGAGTCACAATGACAGTTGGGACGTTGGCTGGAAAAAGTGGGTCGACATTAATGACCATATCGCGGAGCATTCAGAGCAGCTCTGAATAAGTCTCGAGGCTGGACATGAGGGCTATGAGTTAATGTGGTTGTTGTAAAAGATCTGAAGGCCATGCCTGGGAACAAGCTTTCCCCAACATGAGCAGGCTATGCGCATTTAACGCCTTATTAGCTTCATTCTAATAAACGCTTCTAAGGGCCAACGTGTCCAGGCACCGACTCATTTTGTAAACCCTAGGGGAGGGACCGACATCATTTTGTATATAGGGCATTTTTGCCTCTTTGTAAGGGAGTTCAGATTATGCATTCTGGAGAGTTAGTGATTTTTCCTCAATTCCTTTCTCAACTGATGTAGATTTTGTAACTCATTTGGGGTTCTCCTGATGCTTTTTTTGAAGTCTATGACTTTTCTAGTCCTCTCTCAAATTAGAAAACTTTTGTAACTCAATTTTGGAGATGAAATTTAGTAAAGACCTTGATTATTATTGATTTGAAGCTCTTTCCTACTTTCTCTGTGCATTTTTTTGTTTAGTCAGCTGATTGATCAAGCTTTTAGTGAGGTAAATGTTTATTTCCTTCAAGCTTTGTCTCAAATTTTAGAACCTTTATGCAGAAAGCATGTTTTTGCAAGTCACAAATTGTGTCAAAAGATGTAATGAATTCTAGATGTGAAATTAACTTTCCTTCTAGGAATCTTAGCACCAAGACCTGTTTGTGAAACACTTTTGCAAAAAATATATGCAGAAGTGAGTTGTGCAAATTTATCTTCAGTCATTGCAAGCAAGTGTATGAAGTCTAGTATCAAATCCAAGTAACATTCAGTGTATCACCATAGGATTTAGTTTTAATTTTGCGCACTCCTTCTCCCTTTCCCTTTACAAAATCAGTAGTTTAGGTGACATCAAAGGAAGTCGGCCTTCTCTAGAGGTTCATTTCAACTTCAGGTGACCCATAGCCTTGAAATGATCCCATGTTTCTCTAGAAAACTTATTTTTCATAACTTTGCATAGGGTGCATTTCTAAGAGACAATAGTTTTTGGCACGCCTGGTGGGACTCGTGAACTCCTTAGTTCATGTTTATGCATTTGATTCTACTATTTGGTGTGTAGAGCTGTAGTTTCAACCTTTTGGAGGAAAATTTTCAACACACCTGGCAACTCCAAAAAGATATCAAATGGTTTCAAGTAGAAAAATTGCTATTATGAAAAAGTTAGACATGGTTTCTTGCTTTACCAGAAACTCCAGGGAATTCCCAATCTCTTGAATGAACAAATATGTCTGCATTTTATGGAAATATGCCATATTACCCACCATTTCATGAAAACCATGCATGGGTGCCCTCTTACCAGCCATCTCACATAGAGCAGCTTGTTGGTCTTGTACCACATATCCCTGTAATAGCAGACTACCAGTAGCCTCATCATATTTTCCACCTTCCCATCCCTGCTTAGTCTCAATATCATCCAACCTATGATCAAAATCAACCCCATGAAGAGGTGTTTGATGTCAACCAACATGATTATCTACATAATCAACTTCAAGAGCACCCTTACTAGAATGTATTGGATCTAATTCAAAATCTTGACCATGTGTTGTGGGCTTTAATCCAAAAACTTGAACATATGAAGGTTAGTGATGCTAGTAAGGTGTTCTCACATATGTATCGAATGTTGGTTGACATCAAGAGGCAAAAAATGATCATCTCATAGCAGCAAGAGTTGGTTGATCAATCCTTTATTTATGATCAAGAGCGGGTGACAAAAAGAAGGCAGTTTGAGGAAAGCTCGGAAAGAGAGATAGCTACTAAAGAGGAGAAGATCAAGTCTTTGTCTGCTCAGGTGCAAAGTAGTCAACCTTATTTTGATTATCAATGCCAATTAAGGTATGAAACTTCCAGTCCTGGCCCAACCCTTCCTATAATATTGAACATTCCTGTCAATAAAGGAGTTCCCAATCCCAACTTTCCAAGCTTCAAGCAAGTTGAATCTCTTCAGCCTGCTAAATTTGAGTCCCCAAGTTTTAGAAATCTTGCTTCAACTCAGGAACCTATCCTTAAGCAAGCTCAACCTATGGAGAAACCTAGAAAATTTACTTTCCCAAGTTTTAGGAGCTCTCCTTTTGTTCAAGAGCCCTTTATTGAACAATGGCATCCTTGTGAAGAACCCATTAGGGAGGCTCAACCAACCCCTTATGTTCTAGAGCAACCTAAAGAAGAGATGCTTGTAGAGGAAGAAACAAATATTTTAGCTTTTGTTATGTTTGAACAAGAGCTTGGGAACGACAAATCAAATGTGATAATGGAGGCAAAAGAGGTTGTAGATGAAGAATAGACTTGTGGTTTGAACAACACAATCAACATGATGGAGAATGGAAGTGTGAACTGGCTACATTTAGCCATGGAGGAATACAGACTATAGCTGCAAAAGGCTGAACAGGAGAAGAATTCTCAAAATGTTTTTGGCAATGTTTTATCTGATGATCCTCCCACTGTTCTACAAGATGGTGAAAATGTTCCAACAGGACAACAAGGTGAAATGGTGGAAAAGGTCGATCAAGAAGAGCAATGTACAGTCTGTCTGGAATGAAGAAGGTGTGATTTTTCCCACTCTAAATGCTATCTCAGAGTAGCAAGAAGACATCAATCAGCTGCAGGTTCAAGAGTCAAGACAACAACATAAAGAGACTAAAAAGGATGATGTAGGTCATGAGTCCATAGCTTCATTTGTTGAGCTTCCATGTTTCATTGAGTATGATGAGGAAAGCATAAATCTGGTCATAAGTCAACAACATGAGGGTGAAGACGAGTAGTGCTTGATTGAACTTACCTCAATGCCCAGTTTTGAGCTGCAAAGTGATGAGCTCACAATAGATTGTCTTACTAAACTTCCTAGTCTTGTGGGTGATGATAGAGACACCCTACTTGAGCTAAAACTAGTGTTAAAGCTTGGACAACCAAAATATGAAATTCACTTTGATAGGTTGTTCATTCATCAAGAGGAAGATGGGGGCAGCTTGGTCTTAAGAGGTGAAAGGGTTGGTACCTGTGAAAACATCCATGTAGAGGGGCATGATAAAAAAAAGCATGTTTTGAAAGGTACGGGTACTCCTTTAAGTGTTCAAGGAGGAAGTTATGAGATTGATGTGGGACATGTCATGCATGAGGAAGCTGATCATGAAATTGAGGAGGATATGTTTTCAAGCATAGTAGAGGAGTTTTGCTCAAAGCTTGATGCCAAGCTATCATTAGCTAAATCCAGAGAGTACAAGCAACATAACCAAGTGGAAGGAGCTGCCATAGTTTCATTTGAATCACACAAGGTAGCTCATTCCAATCATCATGGGGTTATGACTATGGAAGCAGCTGATCAGAGTAGACCCAGTAGGATTGGCTTGGAAGCTATTCTTTCACAAGGATGCCCGATCAGGCATCTAGCCAAAATGGAGACAAGCAAAGATATTGATGCCTTGCTTACACCAAAGCATGAGGGTACTGCTGAGGAGGAGCACACTCAAGTTACCTTTCCACCTCAGAACAAGAATGTTTACATTCCATATGAAAAGGTTAGTAACCTTGAATATGTTCTGCAAGAGATCTTGCAGCCATCCGTTGAATTGTCATGCATGCTTCATTTCTCTTTAGTTGTTCTCCAGCGTAGTAAACATTGTAATTTTTTTAGAAAGGGCAGTTATTTTACCCAACCTGTCAATGGGTTTGTTTCACCAATTTCTTACTGGTTAGTGTACGGTAGGTTTAGTTGTTATTTCTTTCAAAGTGTTGTTCCAATATAGTAAATAGTTGTTTTTGGTAACCTGTTGTGTTCTATGAGTCTCAAGTGAATTGCAGCCATGTACAAAGTTTCCCTAGGTCTATTTCTAAGGTTTTCCCACTGACTCCATGCCCAATGGATTGGACTAGGCTACTGGTTTGCTTGTTTAGTAGGCAAACATTAAGTAAAGGTTGCCAAAAATGTTACCCATTTTTCACCTATGGGTTCAATCAAGCAGGGTAACCCGTGCTTTCAGATGTTCTCAAAGACCAAATGGAGGAACGCTTGCATCAAGGTTGCATACCTTCTAACTTGTTTAATTCTTGTGCAGATGCAGAGGAAAATTATGTTTTAAAATTTGAAGTGTGGATTAAATGTGGCTCCCAAGAGGAATGATCCCAGCGTGCAGGTGTTCAATTTCGAGTGGGTCTTCATCTTTTGTTTTTTCCTTGTTTTCCCCCTTTCCCTTGTGTTTTCCTCATGCCCTTTTTATTTTTGTTTTGTCAGAGGTGGGTTTGGAATGGAATCTGAACTTGAAACTTGATAAAAGTTTCAATTTCGGGTTTGTTTCTGCCCCCGCCCTCGCTGTGTTTTACTCGGGATCAGTTTTAGTTCTGATCCTGCCTTGCTTTCTTTTGCTTTGCATGTTTCCTTGTATTTTTTCAAGGCCGAGACCAGGTTTGGGTCCGAACTTGGAACCTTTCCAAAGTCCCAGTTCTTGTTTCCATTCCATTTCTGATCCCGGTTCCACCGACCTTTTTCCTTTCTTCCTTGTATTTTGTCGGGGGATACTTTTTCCCATTTATCTTTCCTCCTCATCCTTTCCTTCATCATCTTTTGAGTTTTGTCGGGGGCAGGAACGGGTTAGAATCCGAACCTGAAACTTGAAGAAAGTCTTAGGGACGGATTTGGTCCCGATCGCGGTTCCGCCAGGATTTGTCTATTTTTTGCTTTTGTTCTCGCTTCGACCCCGATCCCGGTTATGGTTCCATCTTTGCCCCACCCTTGCTAGTTTTGAAAGGTCTCGACGGAAGATTTGAGTTCACTGTAAAGTCTCCCTGACTCGATGACATCTTGTTGAAAGGCTGAAGTCTTGGCGACAAGGGATAGCCAAGGGATAAGGTCTCACCAACAGGGTGATCTCTTACTGACATGAAAGGTGGTATCGGCAAAGGAAGCGAACTCAGCGAAGGGTCCCGCCGAAAAGTGGTGGTCTCCCCGACAAGAAAGGAGGCGGCATCAGTATAATATTAAGTGCTCGCCGTGATGTCTTGCCAACCCGATAGGGTCTTGCCGAAACAAAGGGAGCTCAAGGAGAGTGTAAGAGTTCGCTATGCAGTCTCATCGATGGGGTGATGTCTTGCCGATAGCGATGGATCTGTTATAGGCTTTGGTGAGAACTCTAGCCAATATCGATTGTCTTGCCGATGGTTTTTTGTGATATTGATATAAATTTGGCCGCTTGCTATGATGTCTTGCTGACCATCGTGTGTCCTTTCGAATGCTACTGTGAGGTCCAATCGCATTGGGGAGACATGATTAGTGTCTCATCGACATGCAATTCTAAAAAAGTGATCTTTTGACCATCTGGGAATCTACATGGCGTGAGTTCAACCAATCAGAAGGTGCTAGGGCAAATCACAGGAAATTTGACCGATTGACTCCCCCATAAAGAATGATCGACAGAATGTGCGCGACATGGGTCGACTCAGTGAAGCAATGATGTTTGAATCTGAAAAGGTAAATCTGATGCTCCTTCTCAAAGGGGGGTCAACTTGCTAAAAGATCTGGAGCAGGAACAAAGCTGAAGAAGAAGAAACCATGAGTCACAATGATAGCTGGGACGTCGGTTGGCAAAAGTTGGTCAACATTAATGACCATACCGCTGAGCATTTAGAGCGACTTTGACGAAGTCTCAAGGCTAGACACGAGGGCTGCGAGTTAATGCGGTCATTGTAAAAGATCTAAAGGCCATGCCTAGGAACGAGCTTTCCCCAACATGAGGAGGCTATGTGCATTTAATGCCTCATTAGCTTCATTCCAAAAAATGCTTCTAGCGGCTGACATGTCCAGGCACCGACTTATTTTGTAAACCCTAGGGCAGGGGCCGACATCTTTTTGTTTATAGGGCATTTTTGCCTCTTTGTAAGGGAGTTCGGATTATGCATTCTGGAGAGTTAGTGATTTTTCCTCAAGTCCTTTCTCAACTGATGTAGATTTTTAAACTCATTTGGGGTTCTCCTGATGCTTTTTCTGAAGTTTGTGACTTTCCAGTCCTCTCTCAGATTAGAAAACTTTTGTAACTCAATTTTGGAGATGAAATTCAATAAAGACCTTGATTATTATTGATTTAAGCTCTTGCCTACTTTCTCTTTGCATTTTTATGTTCAGTCAGCTAATTGATCAAGATTTTAGTGAGGTAAATGTTTATTTCCTTCAATATTTTTCTCATATTTTAGAACCTTTATGCAAAAAGCATGTTTTTGCAGGTCACAAATTGTGTTAAAAGATGTAATGAATTCTAGATGTGAAATTAACTTTCCTTCTAGGAATCTTAGCACCAAGACCTGTTTGTGAAACAATTTTGCAAAAAATATATGTGAAAGTGAGTTGTGCAAATTTATCTTCATTCATTACAAGCAAGTGTATGAAGTCTGGTTCCAAATCCAAGTAACATTAAGTGTATCATAATAGGATTTAGTTTTAATTCTATGCACTCCTTCTCCCTTTCCCTTTACAAAATTAGTAGTTTAGGTGACACCAAAGGAAGCCGGCCTTCTTCGAAGGTTCATTTCAACTTTAGGTGACCCACAACCTTGAAATGATCCCATGTTTCTCTAGAAAGCTTAGTTTTCATAACTTTGCATAGGGTACAGTTCTAAGAGACAACAGGGCCTTCTTCCATAGCCTTCTTATCCATCTTGTCCTTAAGCACAACATAGAGGGTGCTAGTCACATAATAGACCAACTTGAAAATGAATTGGGTCAAGCCACTAAACTTCTTCTCAAGCTTCACCATCTTCTCTAGCAACACACAATGATCCTCCCCTTTATCCACAGTCAGTCGCAATGTCAGCACACTCCACATCCTTAGAGTCAAAGGACTAGGAAGCCAAGTTCTCATTAAGCATTTTGTTGAAGTCAAAAAATTTGCTAGGCCCTTCAACAAACTCCTCCTCTTCCTCAGATTCTTCCACATTCCTATTACCTTTGTTATTAGACTGCTCCTCATCAGAAGAAATTTCCCTAATTTGCACTTTCTTGTTATTTTTTTCAAACCTACCAAATCTCATAATGTTGGTATTTTCAACCCTAGTCTCCACCATAGTAGCAACCATAGTATCCCCCTTAGAATCTCTTCCCACCATATTCTTCCCTCTACTATCAATGGACAATGGCTCCACCAAACCCTTCCCCTCATCTTTCACTTTCTTCTTAGCAGTAGGTTTTGTTATGCCTTGCATAACCACCCCATTTTAAATTTGATTAAAATGGGACCCTCTTTTGCTTTCGCTCTTTGTGTTTTTCCCCCTTCAATTTTGAGGTTTTTCTTTACCTTGGCATGTGCTTAATATGTTTATCTTTCTTGCACAAGTGTTTTCCCCAAGATGCATATTGAAAATCTTATGTTTTGGGCACAGTTTGGGTTTTTACCCTAGTTCAAGATTTTTCGGTCTGTTTGGATTTTCCCAATTTTCTTTCAAACTCCAGTTTTAATGCAAAGTTCTAGTTTTTGAGCCAGTTCAGGATTGTCCGCCCCATCTGGATTTTCTTGGATTACGCTTGAATTCCAACTTGGCCTGTTTTACACTATAGTTCAAAGATTTCTGGCCTTCGCGGAATTCCGCCTGGGTCGGATTTTTCTAGATTTTCATCTAGCCATCGGGTTTCCGAGTTTGGTCAATTTTTGGAGCTTTATGCCATTTTGCTCTATCATTTGCATTCTCCTGAGTCGAGATGTTCATCTTGTTGTGCTTTAAAATGTTATGATCTTGCTTGGAGTTTGAATTCTTATGTGTTTGGGCATTTCATGGCTTGCCCTATGCGTTCATGGTTAAAGTCTAGCCTTTCATGCCTAGGGCGTCGCTGTCTCATCTTGTTTTTCTTTCGATTGAGCCTAGGATTTGAAGAATATATGTAGGAGGCTCGTGTTAAACGATTTCCATGCCCAAGGTCCTCAAATTTGTGTCCTTTAGTCAATTTGATCGGATTCGTGTTGGATTGTCAATTTTATGGTTTTCTCTCGACCTCAAGATTTTCCTGCCCAATTGGATTTTCCCAGTTTCCTTCAATTTCCAAGAAATGTGTTGGTATTTGAAGTTTTGGGTCATCCGTGGAATTTTGGTCCAACCGGATTTTTCTGAATTCTCTGCTATGCTTTGTGGAATTTAAGAAATTGGATAAAATTGATGATTCTAATGATAAATTCTTATGTTTCCATGCTTTAATTTGGTAAATTGCACAATGATTATGCATTATTTATTCATTTTAATGATCCATTATTGATATTGGTGCCTCATCGAGAAAATCCACATGGCTCAGAATTTTTTGAAATTCTTCCCAGGTTAGTTTTCCCTGGTTAACTTGAAATCCTGAACTGGTTAAGGGTTGATTTAATGGTTTTATCATGATTTTAAGCTAACACTTTGATGAAATGTTTTCAATAATTGGATTCTCACATTGGTGTTTGATGGATGCAGGCTGAGTCTAGCAAGGTAGTGGCTGGAGAGGCTAAAGGACACAGAGGGATCATCCATCTTTGAAGCAGAAAAGAAAGAATGAAGTTGGACAAAAAAAGTAGGGTTCCTGAGGGCAGGATGACGTCAGTCTGGTTCGAGGTTTTAGATCTGAATATGCACACCCTACTACAAATGACTAAGGCTATCATGGGATACAGTAGCTAGGCACCAGCTGGATGATGCAGCGACCTGTAGTGCAATCATTAATGAATATCAATCCAACAAGAGAGACTAGGACAATGCGATGAGGCAGCTAGAGGATGATATTAATGCTATTGAATGGTGAACTAGGATTTCACCTATGCCACTTGCGAATGGCTTGCAGAGGACGTTCTTGATGATGAAGGCCAGAATGGAGCAAGGTGTGGGCGACGTTGGGGATGCAGTTAATGCAAAGTTGCATCGAAAGTTGTGCTTCCTCATCATTTCACTTTGCCTCTTCTTCATGCGTTTTGGTCTGAGTTATGTGGCAGATCCTGGGCTGATCTGGTTAGTGTCCTTGCATTTAATGCATGTTTGACTTTGTTTGGGGCTCTTCTAAAGCTGACATGTTTTGTGACCAACTTATTTTGTAAACCCTAAACTGGGCTGACACATCTGACGCATTTTATAAATATTGCATTTCGCCTCTTTTGTAAGGGTTAAGAAGGGTTAGACAGGTTAAGAGTGGAGTTAGAAAAGTTAGAAAAGAAGGGTGAAGAAGGATTCATAAGCTAGAGGATGGGATATCAAAAAACCAAGTTAGGTTTTCTTTTCTTTTTTTAGTAAGTTAGACGCGTTTTGCAGTTCGACAGGAGGAGGAGGTGATGTATCTTCCTGATTTTCTTAGCATAGATGGAGATAGTTTGAAGACATGGGTTTCTGTACACTGGTGATCTTTCCAGATTTGTAAATGTTGCTTATATGTTTCATTGATAGTAGGAGTAGCTAGATTTAAACCTTCTTTATATTATGCTCTAGAATGGTATTCATTTTGGGTTAATCATTTTGATTCGAAAATATTTCAAGGAATGAAATTTTATCTTATGTTTTTTTTGAATGATGATTTGCAATCTATTGTTAAAGTTTGCACTGTGAATGAATGAAACTTTGTATCAATTATAGGTTAATTTTATTTTATAGTTCTAGTTTAGGAATTCCTTGGAAGGAAACAAGTTTGATTAGTTGAATGAATCAACATTCTTTTCAATTTGAAAACCTTAATCTATCTTTTCCTATTTCTTTAAAACCATCAGTTAAAGTAGGTTTAGATAGATGTTTGATCTTGTAACAATCCAGAAGCTCAAAACCAATAGGCCCCTTGAACATTACAGCCATATTGACCACTTTGCGAAACAACAACGTTGTGAACCAACATCAAAGACCTTGGGAGGTGATTAGTTTGATTACTGATTGTCTCTTTCAGGAGAGGTGAGATATTTTTACTTTTATCTTACCTACATGTTGTGGGTCAATTTGGCACCTCAACAAGAATTGGTGCTAGAAGGAGGGCCAAAAAAGAAAACTGGATAACATTGGGTCTTTCTCACTAGAGAGGTCCCATAGAGTTCTTCGATCAACTGAAAACCCACCACCTTTTATAGAACTCAAGGCCCCAACGAAACACAAGATTCACAGGGCAACCATTCTACCACCCTTGTCAGCTTCGCTCACTCCGCCAGGCTTTTCACCAATACCCCAGTGGATACTCATGAATCCACCACCAAATCCACCTCAATTGCCATTACAACTGGTTCAACCCATCCAACAACTGGCTCAACCTCCACCACCACCACCAATGGCATTTTTTTGTGAATAATCCCTCTCCATTGGGGACTATTCCTAGAGTCTTTCATGATATGCCTAAGAATCCTAAGAGATTATGTCCCAAATACATTCATGGCGAATCAATGAGTGCTGAGCAACAAATACAAGCTTTTAAGGATGCTTATACCAGAGCCCAGATATCTCACCATGATGTGGTTTGTAGGTTTTTCCCTTATTCCTTAGGGGATATGGCATACAATTGGTACCTAAATCTTCCACAAGGTTCTATTCTAAGTTGGACCGATTTGGAGAATGCTTTTATCAATTAGTTCAAAGTTTATGTGGATCCAGCCATTTTGTTCCATCAATTTGCTACCATTAGGAAGGAGCCATGTGAATCACTGCCCTTGTTTAATACAAGGTTTCAACAAATGTATAGGAGATTGCAGGACCCCTATCTAGTTGTTGAGAATAGTGCCATTCAGACATATTTTAGAGTTATAGACCCTTTGATTGGCTTGTTCCTACAAAGGACTTATCAGCCGACAGATATTGATTCTTTCTCTAAAGTTTATCATCTAGCCATCAAGCTGCAACAAAAAACTAGCTCTCAACAAGGGAACTTGGGAGGAGGCTTTCATTCTATGGGGTACCAGATGCCTAACTAAACCCCTTTATTCAATACTATCCCAGGGATGTCTCCTTCCCATTATGGACCTATGTTTGAGTTGCAGAATCAATCTTCTATTCCATTCTTTTCCAATGGAGCTCCTGAATTCTCTCAATAATCACAGGCTCATCACAGTCCACATGGTCATCATAATCAAGCTGGAATACCAAATCCTATTGATTAGCCACCTGTTGCTAAGAATGTTAAGAGTGAAAGGATAGTTCAACTCACAAGCGAGGTGGAGACCCTAAAGAAAACTCTATCTCAAGTCACAAATGACATGGCTTAGCTTAAACTAAACCCCTCTCAAAACCAAGGTAATTATGATAATCAAGGTAATTACCTTAATCAGAATAATAATAATCAGGGTAATTATCAGAACAACAACAATCACAGCCAGAGGAATTATCAAGGCTAAAACTTCCCTAACCAAGCCTATCAAAATCAGAATAGAGGATATAACCAGAGGCCTAATAGCAACAGACAATGGAACACAGGACCAAATAATCATGGGGTTTCTCACAATTATCAAGCTAATGAGGACAGGCCACATACTGCAAATGTGGTTGACCTCAATTTTATGACTAATTGGTGTAGGCTGCATGATACTGCATCTCATTCTGAGGTGAACTGTCTTGAAATGGAGAAGGTTGTGAAGATGGAACAGGAAGATGCCCAAACATTCCAAGGGAATTCAAATAAAGAAGGTAGCTCAGTGGATACAACAATGGCTTATGACCTCTTTGAAGAAGAACCTTCATTCCCAATGCAGAATGAGAATGAACTAGAGGAAGATGTATATGATTCCCAAGCCTTTTAGACAAAGGGAGGACACTTCCTAAGAAACTAGAATAAGGGTCCATTCACTACATTAGTGCCACCTAACCACATTATGCCTCTGAATCAGAGTGCTGATAACCCTCCTCCACTGAAGGGTCTACCTGACTTCCCTAGCAAAGGTAATTCATCTGGTATTTTCAAAAATAATGCAAGTTATAACATAGAATTTGGTATTGTTTCTGAGATGCAAAAACAAAAAACATCTTTATCATACTTTGACATCCTAAAATGGTGCCCTTCCTAATGAGATATAGTGTTGAAAGCTTTGGAAGAAGATGATAAATCAAAAGGGAAAACCAAGGTGGCACCCGTTGTGGACATGAAAGCAGCTTTGTCCAGAAACAAGGTAGGGACCCCACCATTTCTTTTAAGTTTGAGAATCTGTGGGAAGAATCTGCACAATTGTCTACTAGATTCAAGGGCTTCTGGCAATGTTATGCCATTTTCTGTATGCAAGAAATTGGGATTGAATCCTATCCAAACAAACAATAAGGTCATCCAACTTGATAAAACAGAGGTTAATGTAGTTCGAGAATTGAGAAATATACATGTGCAAGTAGGGTCTAACCCTAGGATTCAAACCAATATGGATATTCAGGTAGTAGACATTCCTAAGACTTACGGTATGCTTTTGATCAGAGACGTAATGAAGAGTATAGGAGGATATATCTCCCTTGAATTTTCATATATGTGGCTACCATGGAGGGGAATTCCTATGCAGATTAGGATTGAGAGTGAACCTCGCCTCAAACATATCATCACTGAGTATGGTTGTTCAAACGAGGTAACTTATTTTGAAACTGAGATAGGGGTTTATAAAAAAGAGGAAATTCTAACTCTTTTGGTTCTTGATTCTAATGATTTGTCAATGCAAGAATTCCCTGATCCCATGATTAGTGTAAACCAATAGGTATTGATCAAGAAGTTGCAACAGGATTAGTTGGTCTTAGGGGAAGATATCAATCTGTAGAGTCTTCTACTCCCAAATTGGTGTAGGGTGTGTTGTGATTGTAAAAATCTGATGTTTTTACATATGTTCTCACTCATAAATTTCTAGATTTGGTCCTACCGTATGCATTTTTCACCCATTTTTGCCATATTTTCCATTTGAATCCATTGGGTCACGCATATTTTATATGCTGGTTCATATCGGCATAGGTCTCCCATTGTCTCCCTGACCCACTACACTTTTCTACTAATATCTTATGTTTTAGGTGTTTCGGCGTGATGAAATTTGGGTCTCTCCAACCTGTTTCTCTATTGGCAAATGTCTGTTGCCTATCGGCAAGATGTTTATGTTGTTTCAGCGACCGTGGTGGCTTCTATCGACATTGGTCCTAGCAGTCGGGCTAGCGTCCTACTGAATTCTGGATGTCTCGCCAACTTCACGTGTGGGTTTCTTTTCAGCATGGATTTGGGTTATTGGTATCATGTCTTGGTGAGCTCAGCATGTTATACCAACTGGCGCATATGGAGGTGTTTCGGCCAAGCTAGGGGTTTTCAGCAAGAGGTCTCAGCGAGTGACCTCTGGTCTTGCCGATGGAAAACATATAGATCCCCATCGGCATAGGTGTTTCCTTGTCTCGGCGATGTGGGGATAATTGAAGACCTTCAGTGAAGCATTGGATAATCTACAAGAGGTCCCCCTGAAAGTTGAAAGCTATAGTGATATACTTGGGGCATAAGGACTCTATCGGTGAGAAATCTATAGTGTCTTGGTGAACAGGTATGAGCTCGGGCCCTTTGGTGTAATAGGGGGAATTCTATGCAACGTCTCCCCAAGTTTGGTAAGTCTCGGCGAGGACATGTGAAAGATGGATTTCAGTGGGAAATACATAATGTCAAAGTGACACTCAAGGATGGATGAGAGTTTTCGGTATAGCTTGAGTACTCTTTATAACCTCTCCCCAACATTGTTTTGTCTTGCTGATAGCTCGATGAGGTATCCTTTTCGGTGAGAAAGTATAATGGTCTTGGTGAAGATGAATGTAACAAAAGGTATTGCTTGGTATGAATTTTTTTTTCGGTGTGTGGTCTTGGCGAGGTGCCCAGGGTCTTGCCGAATGAGGCGCAAAGGTGACTTTATCGACATAAAATTGGAGTGTCTTGGCGACATACAGAAGGCAACAATGCATATTGGTAAAACATAATGTGATCTACGGGACATCTCCCTGACTCGGATAAGTCACAGCGAAAGTGAAATACAAGGGTGGAGTGATTAATGAGTGAATTGCCTTCGGAATAGCTACTGCATTGTCTCGTCGACTGTCTCACTGGTGAGTAACAGAAATACAATTCATGTGGCCAACATGTGAATTCATATAACCATTACAGGCCAACATATTTTGGGCCCAAATTTTGTGCTAGGCTGACATGAGTTCTCAATTTGATATTTTCTTCAAATGCTCGTGTATAAATAAGCATTCTTGCAATTATAATAAGGGAGCTAGGAGTTATTTTTGATACAGTAGACATTTTTTGATGGATATAGTAATAAAGATTCATCAGATCAGAGACTGAGTTGCATGTTTTCAAAGTGGAGGTATTTATGAAAGTCAATTGATGTTGTTGCACATTTTTTGTCTCAATTATCTGTTGAATTTGATGAAAGTATGGCTAAGCTATCTCCAAGATGGAATCTTTCTAGTTGTTTAAATTGATATGACAAGTTTATATTTGATTTATCAGTGCACATTTGTTGTACTTGTGTGATTGATTGATTGGTTCTTTCAAGTAAATACTAAATCCTTTTAGCTAATCACAGTAATCAGAGATTCAATTGGATTATTCAAGTAGAGCTTAGTAGTCACAGTTTTGCATGTGTATACAAGTTGTAAACAGAATATATGCCAGATAGTTTGAGTTTTCTCCAGAAAGTGTTACTCATTTGATTTCATTTGACTCTGCATACCAAATAAGGCACTGGTCTCTACATTTTATCATTCATTGAATTCATTCATTCTCTTTACATCTTTTAAAATTGAGCATTTTAGAATCTAGACCAGAGTATTGTTACCGTTTTCAAGTTGAATTATAATTGTTCACTCCCATCTGCCTTTGTGAACAAGTTTTTATAAGAAGATTGATTACAATTCAAGTCTGCATTATTCAGAGAGGTACACCCACCCAGGTTTTGCAGCACCTAAAGAGTAGAAGGTTGAATTCTTCCAACCTTGTTTGTTACCCTGAAGCATATCAAGAGATTGGCAGCCTCTTGAGGCATCTTGCCTGCATTTTTGAGAGCTAACAAATTGGTGACTCTACTGGGGAATACATTCAGAATCAAAGCCTTAATCATAGAGTCAGTAACTTTGTATAGACTCCACTGGGAATAAGAAGCATTAAATATTTTCTCATTTTTTACAAAAGTGAGTGGCAACTCTGATAGAAATTTTGTAGTTGTTCATCATGAATGGAAGAAGATCTCAGTACAGGGGAGGTCATACTGGAGCTCCTGCTGGCAGCAGTAAGTGGACACATAAAGATGACAGAGCTGATAAAGGAAAAAGGATCAGTGAGGACATGTGCATAACACATAAAGGAAAATCACCAAGAGCACATTGTGAAACATATAATTATTATGATACAAGGAGAGATGATTCAAGTGCAGAGCCTTGTACCCCAAAAGATCAAAGAAATCCTTTCCCTTCTCTTGATCCTCAGAAACAGGCTGTGTTTGAAGCTAGAAAGAGGCAGGAATATGATCTAGAAATGCAAGGTGATTAGAATGAACCTATTGATCATGCATCTGCTCAAGAAGATTATGAATCTTTGAGTTTTGAAGAAATCAATGCATTGTTTGAATCCCAAGAAAAGGAAAGAAAAGAATATGAAAAGGCTCGAATGATACAAGCAATAAAAGAATCCAAATTGCAGAAAGCACAATTTACTGATCAGACAGCTGATTGCCCCCAAAGTATGTACCACCTCATAAGCAGGGTAGTCATGGTGCAAGGCCATCTAATCAATCAAATGCTTAGAACCATCAGACTAGGAATCACTATAGGCAACCAAGTTAGCCACCTCATATTCCCACACAACATACAAATGTACATCCACCTCCTGGTCAGCATCACGCCCCTCAGCATAATGCACAATACAATAATCCTATACATCAATATCAATATCCACCTATCCCTCCTCCTCACCAATATGCAACAATGATCAGACAGTTTGATTTGGTAGGTTTTAATCTATGCCCTTACCCTATGGATAGCAGCTGGAGAGGTATGATTCCCAAGTTTGCAGAGAGCAATGCAATCATTGCTGAAGAACATCTAAGGAATTTCAATATGTCCATCCAAGACATAGGTATGCCACATGAAGATTTGCACATGAGGCTATTTATGATGTCACTTATTGAAGACACCAGGGAATGGTTTAACAGCTTTCCAACATATTCAATTAATTCTTTTCAAGAATTTCAAGACAAATTCTTAGAGAAATATGGGAATCAAAATGCTCCAGATGTAGCTCTTCATGAATTGGTGAGGATTCAAAAAAATCAGAATGATTCAATTTATGATTTCAACCGAAAATTCAACAAGTTGCATACTAAAGTACCTCCTAGATCAAGGTTGCTAGACTCTGCTACATTGAGTATTTATTTAAGTGCATTCGATCCTAAGATAGGTTATGAACTGAGAAGTAGATCCCTAAGAGATTTGGCTAAAGCACAGAAAATTGCATTGACAATTGAAAATAATAGGAAAGTTGTTGGTATAATTAATAAAAGAGACAACCTGAGGCCTCCTCAACAAAATAATTATCAGTACAGACAAGAGAATACATACATAAACTAGAACAGAAATGAAAGGCCAAGGTTGCATGATATACCTTACAATATAGACTGGAAAGATGGGAAACCTAAGATAGCCAAGCCAAGAAATAAAGAGACTCCTAATCCATTGAACAAAAAGGGAACTTACATGGTGAGTAATAATTATTTCTGTGAAGTTTGTAATCAGCCACATTCTCTAGACTATTGTGTTGTAGCTCAAAAGATGCAAGAAGAGGGAATGTTAATGGAGGATAATGGAGATATAGATCACTGAGCTGGTAAGAGGCCAAGGCTTGGCTAGACTGATGACAAAAACCAATATTGAGGCAAATCAAATTTGCAACATTGAAGAAGAGGTTGCAATTGCAAGCATTGAACACACTCCTTGGTATACTGATGTTATGCATTATCTTAAATATATAAAGTGTCCAAATGGATTGATTGACAGCCAAAAGAGAACTTTGAAGTTGTAGGCATCAAAGTATGTCTTCATAGATGGAGATCTGTTTTGGAAAAATAGAGATGGAATATTGTTATTATGTTTGGATGAATCGCAAGCTAAACATGTTTTGAAGGAAATGCATGAAGGAGTTTGTGGAGGTCATTATTCAGCAAAAACAACTGCACACAAGATTCTCAGGGCAGGGTATTTTTGGCCAAAGGTTTTTAATGACTCCTTTACACATGTGAGAAAATGTGAGGCTTGCCAAAAAATTTCTAGAAGATTGAAATATTAGAGTGCTTGACCACTTCGACCTTTGCAGGCTGATGCCCCTTTTCATCAATGGGGAATTGATTTCATTGGAGAGATACAAGAGAAGTCAAGTGGAGGACATAGATGGATACTAGTTGCCAATGATTATTTTACAAAGTGGGTGGAGGCAATCCCAACCAAGCAAGCTACAAGTAAAGTTGTAACAAATTTCTTGATGGACAACATTATCACCAGATTTGGTACACCATTGAGGATAATCATAGACAATGGGATGTGCTTCAGGTTAGATGAATTCAAAATTTTTTGTGATAGGTATGGCATTATTATTTCTTATGCAGCTCCTTATCATCCACAAGCCAATGGTCAGGAAAAGCCCAACAATAAGAGTCTTTTGAAGATTATAAAGAGGATGTTGGGACAGAATAAGAAGGCTTGGGATTCAAAGTTAAAGTTGGCTGTGTGGGCTGATAGGGTCACTGTGAAAAGGGCAATTGGAAAATATCCAGTTGAATTAGTGCATGGAGCACAGGCTAGGTTGCCTCTATAGAATTTGTTACCAGTCTACAAGTTTGTCTTGCAAGAAGATTTGGAAGTTCTTGAACCCATGGAAGATAGAATGGAGCAACTTGTTGAACTGGATGAATTAAGGAGGGATGCCCAAAGTCAAAACATGAAGCTATAGGCACAAATGAAGTATCTGTTTGACAAGAAGGAAAGGAGCAAAAAATTTGAAGAAAATGATTTGGTGTTGATGTGGAATGCAAGGTGTCAGGAGAAGGGCAAGCATGGTAAATTTGAAGCTCTTTGGTTGGGACCTTTGTTGTTGTTGGAAAGAAGGGTGAAGACTCATACTTTCTACAGAACATGGCTGGTGAAGATTAGGAATTGCATGTTCATGGGAAATTCTTGAATCTTTTCTTCTCTTGAGCAACACAGAAGATTAAGGATTGCCAATGCATGGACAACTCTTGCTTGTCCTCTTAAAAATTATTTTTCCATGCACAGTAGTTTTAGGTTTTCATCCACCTCCATTCCACTCTCATTCTCCATTCGCTTCCATCTCGCATTCACTTTGCATTCACTTCCATTACCATTCATTCCATTGCTGCTCTCTAGCTCATCATTTTGTGTCTGGTCTGCTCACCTAAAGATTTTGGATCCCTGCAATGATCTGACTATCATTCATCCCCGGATGGAGCCACTGTTGGGACTGTAAAAATTTGATGTTTTTACATATGTTCTCACTCATAAGTTTCTAGATTTGGTCCTACCATATGCATTTTTCACCCATTTTTTCCATATTGTCCATTTGAATCCATTGTGTCATGCATAATTTATATTCTGGTTCATATCGGCATAGGTCTCCCATTGTCTCCCCAACCCACTGCACTTTTCTACTAATATCTTATGTTTTAGGTGTTTCGACGTGACGACATTTGGGTCTCTCCGACCTATTTCTCTGTTGGAAAATTTCTATTGCCTATCGGCAAGAAATTTATGTTGTTTCGGAGACCGTGGTGGCTTCTATCGGCATTGGTCCTGGCAATCGGGCTAGCGTCCTGCTAAATTCTGATGTATCACCGACTTCACGTGTGGGTTTCTTTTTGGCATGGCTTTGGGTTATCGGTATCATGTCTTGTCGAGCTCAACATGTTCTACCAACTAGCGCATATGGAGGTGTTTTGGCCAAGCTAGGGGTTTTCGACACGAGGTCCCGATGAGTGACCTCCGATCTCGCTGATGGAAAACATATAGATCCCCATTGGCATAGGTGTTGCCTTGTCTCAGTGATGTGGGGATAATTGAAGACCTTCGATGAAGCATTGGATAATCTACAAAAGGTCCCCCTGAAATTTGAAAGCTATAGCGATATATGTGGGGTATAAGGACTCTATCGGTGAGAAATCTATAGTGTCTTGGGGAATAGGTATGAGCTTGGGCCCTTCGGTGTAACAGGGGGAATTCTATGGAATGTCTCCCCAAGTTTGGTAAGTCTCAACGAGGACATGTGAAAGATGGCTTTCGGTGGGAAATACATAATGTCACAGTGACAATCAAGGATGGATGAGAGTTTTCGGTATAGCTTGAGTACTCTTTATAACCTCTCCCCAACATTGTTTTGTCTTGCCAATAGCTCGATGAGGTATCCTTTTCGGTGAGAAAGTCTAATGGTCTTGGCGAAGATGAATGTAACAAAATATATTACTCGGTATGAATTTTTGTTTTGGTGTGTGGTCTTGGTGAGGTGCCCGGGGTCTTGTCGAATGAGGTGCAAAGGTGACTTTATCGGCATAAAATTAGAGTGTCTCGACGACATACAGAAGGTGACAATGCATATCGGTAAAACATAATGTGATCTACAAGACATCTCCCTGACTTGGATAAGTCACAGCGAAAGCAAAATACAAGGGCAGAGCGATTAATGAGTGAATTGCCTTCAGCATAGCTGCTGCGTTGTCTCGCCGACTGTCTCACTGGTGAATAACAGAAATACAATTCATGTGGCCGACATGTGAATTCATATAACCATTACAGGCCAACATATTTTGGGCTTGAATTTTGTGTTGGGCTGACATGACTTCTCAATTTGATATTTTCTTAAAATGCTCGTGTATAAATAAGCATTCTTGCAATTGTAATAAGGGAGCTAGGAGTTATTTTCGATACAGTAGACATTTTTTGATGGATATAGTAATAAAGATTCATCAAATCAGAAACTAAGTTGCATGTTTTCAAAGTGGAGGTATTTATGAAAGTCAATTGATGTTGCTGCACATTTTTGGTCTCAATTATCTATTGAATTTGATGAAAGTATGGCTAAGCTATCTCCAAGATGGACTCTTTCTAGTTGTCTAAATTGATATGACAAGTTTATATTTGATTTATCAGTGCACATTTGTTGTACTTGTGTGATTGATTGATTGGTTCTTTCAAGTAAAGACTAAATCCTTTTAGCTAATCATAGTTATCAGAGAGATTCAATTGGATTATTCAAGTAGAGCTTAGTAGTCACAGTTTTGCATGTGTATACAAGTTGTAAATAGAATATATGCCAGATAGTTTGAGTTTTCTCTAGAAAGTGTTTCTCATTTGATTTCATTTTACTCCACATACCAAATAAGGCACTGGTCTCTGCATTTTATCATTCATTGAATTCTTTCATTCTCTTTACATCTTTTAAAATTGAGCATTTTAGAATCTAGACGAGAGTATTGTTACCATTTTCAAGTTGAATTATAATTGTTCACTCCCATCTGCCTTTGTGAACAAGTTGTTATAAGAAGATTGATTACAAGTCAAGTCTGAATTATTCAAAAAGGTACACCCACCCAGGTTTTTTAGCACCTAAAGAGTAGAAGGTTGAATTCTTCCAACCTTGTCTATTACCCTGAAGCGTATCAAGAGATTGGCAGCCTCTTGAGGCATCTTACCTACATTTTTTAGAACTAAAAAGGTGCACTACCAAAATCATTCAGAATTGACCTGCCAACACTGCATCAGTGTTCTAAATCATGTTTGCCAAACTGAAGAAACTAGCCCAGGTCACCTTGAGACCATTTCAGATCACTTCTCATTTGAAGCCAAAAATGTAGTAATGTTAACTAGGGATAATATACCTTCAGAGGAAGTCCCTCCTAAAACTGAACTTACCCCGATCATAATACCAAACCAACATAGTTATGTTGAACAACCCTAGGGTTTTTTTGATGCCACTGACCTCACAAGTATACCAAAACCCAAGGGGTTAATCAAAGATACAGATAATTGCCAAAAAGATATCCTAGGATTACATGATATATCTGAGCGGGAATTGGATATTGCACCTGGTGAACCTATTGAACACCCATTCCCAATATTTGATGCCAAAGATCAAGTGGCCCCACCTATGGTTCATCTTATCCAAGCACCGACAACAAGCTCAAAGAGATCAATCCCAGATCATAATCAGCTATGGACCCTCACATTTCATGGATCCAAATCTAAAATAGGGTGTGGTGCTGGAATTGAGTTAACCAGCCCAAAAGGGAAAACATGTTTTGCTTCTTATAGGTTACAGTTTGGATGCACTAACAATATAGCAGAATATGAAGCATTAGCTCAGGGACTAATGTTGACACATTATAAGAAATTTATTGCCCTGATGGTTAAAAGAGATTCAGAAGTGATTATCAAGCAAGTACGCAACCAGTACACATGTCACTATAAAAGGCTGGCAGCTTATAAAAATTGGGTGTGGAACCTGATTGAGGACTTTGATGCTTTTGAGATTAGTTTAATCCCTAGAGAGGAGAATCAAATAGCCGATTCATTAGTTGTTGCCGCAAGTACCCTAGAGCCCATGCAAGGCTACAAGCTCAAGAGATTCTCAGTAGAATTGATATCCACCCCGGCAGTCCCTAATAATGTTAGGAAATTTCAAGTCTTCGACGATGATCGACATATCTTTGTTTTTCTAGCAAGCTCAGATATTTTCAAAGGATAGGTCATCAATGAGTCCGACAAGGATCAAGGAGACTAGAACCCTGAAGATTGTAATACAAAAGGTGTCCTCAATTTAAAAAGTAATAGCATTCCCAAGGGAATGGTGGCCTTAGAAATAATTTTTGATTTATATCCAAGGGCTCGGGAAAAGGTATCAACCGAAGATAAGGGAGGTGAATATGAAATTGTTAACTTAGCTGACTCTAGCCCTGAAAGGAATGTTTACATAGGGAAAGCCTGCTTAAAGCAATTAGAGAAGATATATTGAGGGCACTGAAGAAAGATATTTCTGCAATAGCTTGGGGGTATGAAGATCTAAAAACATTTGATACTTCATTGATAACTCATACTATTCCTTTGAAGCCTGAAGCTAGACCATTTCGATAGAAAAAACATCCTAGCAATGCCCTAATTGAACCACTAATCTTTAAGGAAGTTCAAAAATTGCTTTCTACAAGAATAATCTTCCCTGTACGACATTCAACGTGGGTGGCTAACTTGGTTCCAGTTCGTAAAAAGAATGGGGAGATCAGGCTATGTGTAGATTTCAGGAATCTAAATAGAGCTTCAAAAAAAGATAACTACCCACTCCCTTCTTTGGACGAGGTCTTGCAAACTGTCAATGGGTCTCAAATGATGTCATTCCTAGATGGTTATTCTGGGTACAATCAATTGATTGTTAATTATGAAGATGGAATGAAGACAGCCTTCACTACTAAGTGGGGAACATTTGCTTACATGAGGATTCCATTTGGTTTGATAAACGTTGGAGCAACCTTTCAGTGTGCAATGGACGTAGTGTTCAAATATTTGATCGGTAAGTGTATCATCATTTATATGGATGACCTAAAAGTATTCTCTAAAGATAGACTAAACCATGCTACAGACTTGGCTAAATTTTTTGAAAGATGTATCCAATATGGTGTTTCTCTGAATCCTAAAAAGTGTGTGTTCGAGGTTTCTGAAGGGAAACTTTTGGGACACATAATCTCGGAAAGAGGGATATCAATAGATCTAGACCGAGTTGAGTCTATTCTGAAGTTAACCATGCCAAGAAGTAAGAAGGAGATGAGATCTTTCTTCGGAAAGATCAACTTTGTGAGGAAGTTTATCATAGGTTTTGCAGAAATTGTTAAACCTTTGAACGAAATGATGAAGAAAGATGCTAGAATAGAATGGAGTAATGAGGCAAAGGCTACTTTTTCTCAAGTTAACCAATCCATTTCAGAGGTGCCAGTCCTCACTAGTCCTGACTACTTGAATCCATTTTATATTTATTGTTTTGCTTCTAAGCACTCATGTGCAACTGTCCTGACACAACGAAGGGAGGAGGGGGATGAAAGGCCAATTTACTTCATATGCTCTCTGTTTAAGAATGTTGAAGTCAAATACCCACATCTTGAGAAACAAGTATTTGTGTTGGTTAGAGTTGTTAAGAAGTTTAGGCATTATATCCTTCGAAGTGAGATCATTGTTGTGGTTCCTAATGTTGTTGTGAAGTCTCTATTTATACAAAGTGAGTTGGGAGAATGAAGGGGGAAATGGATGGCTATTTTGCAGGAGTTCGATCTGGAGATTTACCCTATGAAACTTGTCTGAGGTCAAGGCCTATCTAAACTAATGGCGGATGCTGGTAAGAACATTACTTGTCAGCAGTACACAACACAGTCATTTTCTAATGACCCTTGGTATGCCGATATTATTTATTTCATGCTCAATAATCGGTCCCCAAAGGGAATGAATACAACTCAAAGGAGAGCAGTGAGAATGAAAAGCTCCCATTATATGATCAAAGGAGGATTTTTATACAGAAATAATTTTGAGGGGGTTTATCTACAATGCCTTGATCAACAAGAAGCTAAGCACACAATTGTTGAATTTCATGGGAAACATGGTACGGGTCATGGTTCTGTGGATTCTTTAGCACATTAGATCCTCAGATCTGGTTATTATTGGCCATGTGTGTTTAAGGATGCCCACCAACATGTAATGACATGTCATATATGTCAAACTTTTGCATCAAGAGAGCGTAATCCAGCCATGCCATTGCAACCTATTTATGAGGTAAGGCCATTTTCCCAATGGGAACTTGATTTTATTGGGGTAATTAACCCAAATTCTTCTACAGGACATAAATTCATTTTGACTGCCATGGATTATTGCACGAGATGGATAGAACTTGTACCTTGCAAGAATAGCACAACGGATGTAGTAACCAAGTTCCTCACTGAATGCATCACAACCAGGTTTGGAGTACCCTTTGCACTAGTATGTGAAAATGGCCCTGCCTTTTCTTCTACCAAGTTCATTTCATGGGCTTACGATCATAAGATTGTTTTAAAGTATTCTTCAAAATATTATCTACAGGGAAATGGAGTGGTAGAATCAACTAATAAGAATCTCCTAGGAGTAATCAAAAACCTATTAGAGAAAAATCCTAGAGACTAGCATACCTAGTTAAGATTTGTGTTATGGGAAAATAGGACTAGGATCAAGGCTGCGTTGAAGACTTCACCATTTAACCTAGTGTATGGCCAAGAGCTTGTGTTCCCTATTCACTTGCAAATACCTATCTTGATATTTATGTAGGAATTTTACTCTAGTGATGATAGGATTGAAGTAAGGTTAGCTGGCTTGTTGAAATTAGAAGAGCAGAGAGATGCTGCTTTGCAGCAACTCTTTAGGCACCAAGCTATTGTCAAATGTTGGTTTAAAAAGAGATCCAAAGTCAAGGATTTCAGGATATCAGACCTTGTCTTATTGTGGGATAAAGCCAATGAAAAGAAGGGTGACCACCAGAAGTTTGATAAGCTCTAGTTGGGTCCCTATCAAATTGTTGAAATCCTAGGAGAAAATATTTTTTGGTTAAGTAGTTTAATAGGAGAACTTGTTCCACTGCCTATCAATGGATAGTTTCTCAAACATTATTTTGGGTCGTAAAAGGTCTGGTATTTTGTTGGGTTGTATATATGTAAATAGTTTGTTGTTTCTTTGGTTTTTTCTTTTCCTTGTGTTTTGTCTTTTTTGTGGGGACCTTCATTTTATTCAATTGAGTGAGGGGGTTGTTATCTGAGGTATACTTTGGTTACTAGGAGAGAAGTTGGTTTAGATTTTTTCAGGTTTTCTGATTGGATGATTTGTTCTAAATTCATTGTTTTATGTCCATTGTCAATGAGAGTTGTGGAAAGTCATTGAGAACAAGGTGTAAAGTAAGCAATCTTCACTAACTATGATTGAATCTATCACAAATCATCAAAAACATCTCCTTTTGTAATGGTATATTTTTCTTAGGATGATGGTGTTGCAAGATTTGAGTGAAAAATTCGATTCCCCAGATGCTATTATGAGGTCCACGATAATTTTCAACCCAATACAAATGTTGGACATCTAACATATTAAGAAGGAATTGAATGAAGGAACTTCAGGAAAAGAAAAAGAGAAAAGAGAACTATCTAAGAAAAAAAAACTCAATACTGAATGGGTGATTCCAGTATCTCTACTGGGGCTATGGATGCTTGACTGGCAGTAGAGAAATGTTGTGAGAAAACTAGAAGTATCTCTATTGGAGCTATGGACGCTTGACTGGCAGCGGAGCAATTCCCAGGATATCATTGCAAAACAGTTAAAGGGAATCAACTCATGTAGTTCAAATCTTGCACATAATTGTTCAAAAGATGAGGAAAACTTTGTAAAAGGGTGATGCACCATAAAGCACACACATAGATTTAGGGGTAGCCAGTGTTGATTTACATTTTACATTCTAGCTCAACCTTGTTTACTGAAACTGACCTAATTGGAATTGTGATGTCCATAAACCAAGAGTTCTGGGTAACTGAATCCCTCAATTTTCTGAAAATGGTTAAAACATTTTCCTAGCCAAGTCACCAATTGTTATGCCTTGCATAACCACCCCATTTTAAATTTGATTAAAATGGGACCCTCTTTTGCTTTCACTCTTTGGGTTTTTCGCCCTTCGATTTTGAGGTTTTGCTTTACCTTGGCATGTGCTTAATATGTTTATCTTGCTTTCCCAAGTGTTTTCCCCAAGTTGCATATTGAAAATCTTATGTTTTGGGCAAAGTTTGGGTTTTTACCCTGGTTCGGGATTTTCTGGTCCATTCGGATTTTCCCAGTTTTCTTTCAAACTTCAGTTTTAATATGAAGTTTGGGTTTTTCAGCCAGTTTGGGATTGTTCGCCCCGTCCAAATTTTTTTGAATTGCACTCGAAGTCTAGCTTGGCCTATTTTACACTGCAATTCAGATATTTCTGGCCTTTGCGGAATTCTGCTAGGTTAATTTTTTCTATATTTTCGTCTGGCCATCGGGTTTCCAAGTATGGTCAATTTTTGGAGCTTTATGCCATTTTGCTTTATCATTTGTGTTCTTCTAAGTTGAGATATTTGTCTTGTTGTGCTTTAAAACATTATGGTCTTTCTTGGAGTTTGAATTCCTATGTGTTTGGGCATTTCATTGCTTGTCCTGTGCATTCATGGTTAAATTCTAGGGTTTCATGCCTAGGGCATCATCATCTCGTCTTGTTTTTCTTTCGATTGAGCCTAGGATTCGAAGAAGATCTGTAGGAGACTCATGTTAAACAATTTCTATGCCTAGGGTCCTCAAATTTGTGACCTTCGGTCAATTTGAGCGGATTCGTGTTGGATTGTCAATTTTTGAGTTTTCTCTCAACCTCGGGATTTTCTTGCCCAGTTGGATTTTCTTGGTTTCCTTCAGTTTCCCAAAAATGTGCTAGTATTCGAAGTTTTAGGTCATCCGCGAAATTCCGGTCTAGCTGGATTTTTTTGAATTCTCTGTTATGCTTTGTGGAATTTAAGAAATTGGATAAAATTGATGATTCTAATGATAAATTCTTATGTTTCCATGCTTTAATTTGGTAAATTGCACAATGATTATGCATTCTTTATTCATTTTAATGATCCATTGTTGATATTGGTGCCTCATCGGGAGAATCTTCCTAGCTCAAATTTTTTTGAAATTCCTCCTAGGCTGGTTTTCCCAAGTTAACTTCAAAGCCCGAACTGCTTAAGTTTTGATGCTTAAGGGTTGATTTAATGGTTTTATCATGATTTTAAGCTAACACTTTGATGAAATCTTGTCAATAATTGGATTCTCACATTGGTGTTTGATGGATGCAGGCTGAGTCTAGCAAGGCAGCGGTTGGAGAGGCTAAAGGACATAGAGGGATCATCTATCTCTGAAGCAGAAAAGAAAGAATGAAGCTAGATGAAAAGAGTAGGGTTCTTGAGGGCAGATGACATCAGCTTGGTTCAAGGTTTCAGATTTTAATATGCACACCCTGCTACAAAGGACTAAGGCTATCATGGGATATAGTAGTTGGGAACCAGCTGGATGACGCAACAACCTACTGTGCAATCATTAATGAATATCAATCCAACAAGAGAGATTGGGACAATGTGATGAGGAAGTTGGAGGATGATATTAATGCTATTGAATGGTGAACTAGGTTTTTTCCTATGCCACTTGCGCATGGCTTGCAGAGGACGTTCTTGATGACAAAGGCCAGAATGGAGCAAGGTGTGGGCGACATGGGGGAAGCAGTTAATGAAAAGTTGCATCAAAAGTTGTGCTTCCTCGTCATTTCACTTTTCCTCTTCTTCATGCGTTTTGTTCTGAGTTATGTGGTAGATCCTGGGCTGATTTGGTCGATGCCCTTGCATTTAATGCATGTTTGAATTTGTCTTGAACTCTTCTAGGGTCGACGTGTTCTGTGACCAACTTATTTTGTAAACCCTAAACTGGGTCGACGCATTTGACACGTTTTATAAATATGGAGTATTACCTCTTTTGTAAGGGTTAAGAAGGGTTAGACAACTTAAGAGAGGAGTTAGAAAAGTTAGAAAAGAAGGGTGAAGAAGGATTTAGAAGCTAGAGGATGGGATATCGAAAAAGCAAGTTAGGTTTTTTTATATAGTAAGTTAGACATGTTTTGTATTTTGGCAGGAGGAGGAGGTGATGTATCTTCCTTATTTTCTTAGCATAGATGGAGATAGTTTGAAGACATGGGTTTCTATACACTGGTGATCTTGCTAGATTTGTAAATGTTGCTTATATGTTTCATTGATAGTAGGAGCAGCCAGATTTAAACCTTCTTTATATTATGCTCTAGAATGGTATTCATTTTGGGTTAATCATTTTGATTTGAAAAGCTTTCAAGGAATGAAATTTTATCTTATGTTTTGTTTGAATGATGATTTGCAATCTATTGTTAAATTTTGCAATGTGAATGAATGAAACTTTGTATCAATTACAGGTTAATTTTATTTTGCAGTTCTAGTTTAGGAATTCCTTGGAAGGTAACAAGTCTGATTAGTTGAATGAATAAACATTCTTTTCAGTTTGAAAACCTAATTCTATCTTTTTCTATATCTTTAAAACCACTGGTTAAAGTAGGTTTAGATAGATGTTTGATCTTGTAATAATCCATAAGCTCAAAACCAATAGGCCCCTTGAACATTACAACCATATTGACCACTTTGTGAAACAACAACATTGTGAACCAACATCAAAGACCTTGGGAGGTGATTAGTTTGATTACTAATTGTCTCTTTTAGGAGAGGTGAGATATTTTTACTTTTATCTTACCTGCATGTTGTGGGTCAATTTGGCACCTCAACAGGTTTGTTGTCAATCTTGGCAGGGGTAGACTTAAGCTCACAAAGACCAGCCACAACATTAGACTAGGAAATCCTCACACTCCCATTTATCTTTTTGGGGGTTAGTTTAGACTTAGGGGTTTCAACAATCACTGGAGGGGTTTTTCTTTTGGGACCCTTAGACTCAGCCAAGGAGATATTGGTCTAAACAGGGGGTTCAATTTCCTTAATGCGAACAACAGAAATATGTTTAGGCAGGTAGAGCGTGAGATGAAAATAACAAAGCCTCAAGATGAGGCCTTGGTGGAGTAGCAGGGAGGAGAATCCTCAAGGTTTTGGGCAGTGGATTCAATGCACTTCTCAATAGAGCCTTCCAAATCAATAAGTAAGAAAATGGGAAGCTTAACAATATATTTATGGTGAAGATGATTCAAAAGAGGCAAATGATAGAAATATAAAGTTTTATATCTACCCTCTAAGGTGACATACTTCATGAGAATGAGACAGACCTAGTCCCATGGCCGCAGGAGAGCTTCTCTTTCAAAGCTAGACTGAGAGTGAACAAGTTTTTCATTACCCATAAATAAGGTGCTAAGGATTTCATTGTCCTAAGCCTTTTTGTGCTTAGGGTACTTCTTCTTGGTGCACGACAGCCCCATCACCTAAGAAATCACCTCCTCGTTAACCTCGAAGGAGATACCACCCATGGTAACCCTTCTTTCTTTCTAGGAACTCACAAATTGTGTAGACAACTTCAGATCATGACCCACCAAGCTTTCCTTTAAAGGCACCAACCCACCTTCAACATAGATGTGCCAAACCAGTGAGTCCTTGTGAAATTCCCCACAATTCTTTGGCTTCATTCTCACCCTATTTCCACCCATATCACCACTCTGCACACTGAAAAACCAAGAAACCTATGAGAGAAAAAGGTTATAATTTGAAAAGTTAAATCCAAAAAGGAAATCTTTTTTATTTCATTAATGAAAATATTCAAACACTTGCGGCTAGGTATGCATAAAATGATGAAATTATAAGGTTTCCATTCCATGTTGCCTTTGCACAAGTACCAATGAAAGTTGGTCATGGGGTCAAATTTAGAATTCCCTAAAGTCATGTCTTTTATCAATAGAAGCATTTTAGCTAAATTGATAGGAAATTTGAATTAAATGCTTCACAACATAATTATTTGTCACATCAAATTTGAATTCAAAAATTTGCAAGGATATGTGAATGATGAGACAAGACCCCAAAAAAAGATTGCATAAGGCCTGACCCAACTTGGCTATAACCTCAATGTACTCCCCATTACTCCTCATAATTAGCTCTTTAATTTTTATCTCCACCCCATTATTAAAATTATACCACTTGTTTGACACCTCAGCAATCAACTCCATCCACATCACCCAATAGACAAGAATGTGGAATCCCCAAAAGGCCATAGCAATCACAAAATTAGGTATCATCATGAAAAATACATGTGCCCTGCTCCTTAAGGATTAAACCTTGTATACTCGGTGGTAGGTTCCCCATATTCCGGCAACACTTAGAATCTCTCCAATGGGTACCAAGATTAGCCAAAGCATCAACAACTTGATTACCCTCCAAAAAAATGTGGGTAGCAATCTTCAAGTTCAGCTTAGACACCAAATGATTTATATCTAACAATATGTCCTTAGTAATCCATCCCAGTAATCTTCCCAAACTAACAACATCAATCATAGACTTAAAATCCCCTTCAATATGTAGATTCTCAATCCCCATAGTGGCAACTAACTAAACGCCCTTTAGCAATGCCCTTGCTTCCGCAATCATGGAGGATTGATCCCTATTCCCTCCAAGTAACCATCACCACTTAGGATGTTGATCCCTCATAATCTATGTATACTTTTTCTCTCATTTTTTATGGTCTTTTTATTTATTTTTGTGTATGAAATGGTGGGTATTGCTAGTTGTTTTCTAGTTATCTATATCCAAGTATTAGATGTGTTGTTTATTCACCATCTCTAGATTTTGATGCCTATGGTTGTGTCTAGAAAGGTCTTAAGGGGTCCCCTTCGTCTTCCATTCAAATATGTTTTTGAAGCTAATGATCCCACAATATTTTTTCATGAAAACACTACCAGGTTCTTGATGTAGGCTATGCATGATACAAAATATAATTAGAAGATTGAAAATTAACCCTAATCCACTATTTCCAACAAAAATTTAAGGATAGAACCTTTCTACTCATCAACCCAAACCCAATTGTTAATAATTTATTTTATTTTCTAAGCATTCCAATAGGGTATGTGCACCAAGTTGTGACACAAAAAAGGTGCCACTTTGAAGGGCCATTTTAAACAAAACTACACATTTGGCGAGCACCAAATTTGGTGCTCACCAAATGAGAAAAGCCAAAAAAAACATTACTCAAAGACCCTCATTCTGCATTTTTACATTTCAAAGTGTTGTTTTTTTCCTCTTCTCAACCCCTACTCACCAAATAGAGTCCATTTTTTCACTTCGAGCTTGTGAATCTTCGTGAAGATTCCACAAAGACATCACAGAGGTGAAAGAGGTATGCATTTTGGGTTTTCTAGGGAAAAAATTGATGAACAGGCACATGATAGTAGTTTAATTTTGCAACCAGTGGGAATTAATGATTTTCTCTTTGTAAGTGCAATAAAATTGATCTATGTGTGTGTGGAGACTTAATTGTCAGAAATCATGAAGTATGATATGCAAATTTTTATGCACTTGGGAATTGAATGGTGACAATTCGCATGCCAACGAATTGCCCAATTTGTGTGTGTTTTCATTAAGCATTGATGATTTCTATCATCACATTGTTCAATAAATACAGGTTGAGAGTTGCTATTTTTGCCATCACAATTAGCCATCAAGTCTTTTGAGTTTGTGCGGGAAACCAAGATTACAAGTGCAGATTCTTTGAGTTGCAGGATGAATAAGTCTGGCGCTTCATTTGTTCTAGTCTGGAGGTCTCCTCGACTCAATTTGTAGAAATCTCATGGCAAAGACCCAGAGCATACATAGGGCACTCATAAGGATATCCATGGTGATGAATTTGTACCTGTTGTTACTAGATATAGCCATCGATTGAAGGGCCAAGCTATGAGCTCAAAGGTAATGGGAGAAAAAGAAAAGGGATTTGTTGGGTCCTCGAGCATAATTCAAAGAAAAATTTGATATGGTCGCGGTTCTTTCAGATGATAGAACTCACCCATTAATGTCACAAAAAACATGTCTGAAAGTGAAACGGAGACGGACTCTAGCTATCGCCAGTATCTTGCGACCCTGGGCCAAGTTCCATCCCCTAGAGTGGAGGTATTGTTTGTCCTGCCTTTAGCTTTCAAGACTCCAAGTGAGCGAGATGGTGTTGTGCTAAAATGGACAACAACGAAGAGAGAGTTGAGGTTTCTTCTCCATCTCTCGCGATGACGCGAAGTGGGTACATGTACTGTGGATTGTGTGTTGGTGGTGATAAGTCTTATGGTTGTTGAAAATATGGTGTGTTGAATGGAAAATTTTGTGTTGTTTGGTAATTTCTGTGGTGGTTGCTCTTTCTTTGTGTACGTGGCTGATATTTTTGAGGTGCTTGATGTTGACTATGCGCTCTCTCAGCAATGTGAATGTCGGATTTGTTGCCTACTTGGCGGTTGAGGAAAATTTTGGTGGCACTTTACTTTTCCCTTTTTGGTGGCTATTGCGATTTTGGTTTCCCCGTTTCAATGTGCTACTGCAGAATCAACATGCGGGGAATTTTGAAATGCAGTTGAAATTTGAAATGAAATGAAATTTTGTAATGTCGTATGCATTTCAAGCTAGAATCTTGTCTACTCCCTTATATTATAAAAGGGAATTCAGGGCTTGTTTGTAGGGGGTTCTAATCTTTTGATACTTTGGGTCTAATATACAAGAAGGGTAGAAATTAGAGAGAATACTAGTAAATGGAATAGTCGAATTGTCTTGGTCTTTGAACTATGCATATGTAAATCTTAAATAGTTTTATAGAAATTATTGATATTGGAACAAATTTTAAGCATAATCCATATACTCTTCTCCGTAAATCATCTTGCAAATTTTGAATGCAATATCAAGCATATTTTTTTCATCTTCAAATGCTTCATTTGAATGCATGTCTTTATTTCTGCTTCGGTTCAAAGAATCGATTAAATGCTTAAATGAGGTCATGAATTTGTGAGGATTTATAGAGGATTTGGTAGGAAGTGATGTGTTATGTACAATGAGTTTTCATAATGCAAGGCATTATGAAAATAGTCCAGAATTATCAAATTTAAAGAATTTCTATATAACTAGTTGTAAGATGCATGACGCCATTGCCCAATTGATGAAGACACTAGTCTATTTCTCATGGTATTTGTCACTTGAATGATAATAATAACATATCAGACCATAGACTCAGGGTTAGAGTACAAATTTCTTAAAATTAACTTACTGAGGCATGTGCATGAGATATTTCCTTGTTCCTGGTAGATTGATAGTTATTTGCTTGAAGATTAGCCAACCTTTATGTGAATTTTATTATTTACCCCTCATAGGAACTGATCTATGATTCACTATGTCATTCATTGAGATATTCAAATGAAATGTTAAAAGGAACACCCTCCTAGGTCCCACAGAGCCTAAAGTGTAGAAGATTTTAGTCTTTGATTGAATCTTGTCAGTAGACCATTCATTTTAAGGGTCTTCAATATAGGAGTTGGCTACTCTTTAGAGATCCCTTAGGTGTACTGGGAAAAACACCAACATAATAAAAAATAAATTTTGGGATAGGTGGTGGATGGTTTTTGAATAACCTCTGGGTGATCCCACAATAGTGGTTTATAATTTTTGGCCAAACTGGACACTGAAATAATTTTTTTTAACTAAATCTTCACTTTCGAGCACCTATAGTAGCTAAACTGTGAGGAATTTGAAGATGATGGAAAATACAGTCTTGTCACATTTTGTCTGTAGATTCTACAAATATTTTTTTCAAAATTTTTGGAATTAGATTGCACTTCTTTTTCCATCTCCCACGAAAACTGGTTTTTTTCAAAAAATAACATTTTTAAAAAGTGACGCACATCGTATAACACATAACTTTTTTCCATGAAGGATAAAATTATAATTCTTTCAAATTTAGATTTTTAACTCCGATATCTAGTGCTTCCACTTGGTTAGATAGGTTTTTATTGAACATTTTTTCTTTAATCAAGTTTCAAAGTCAAACCAATTACAATTCAAACATAGCACGACCGTATAACGCATAACTTTTATTGTATGTATCAAAATTCTTTTCTTTTTTTTTTGTTGGATCAAGGACTCCAATATCTGGTGCACTCATATTTTTCAAAAAAAAATTGATAATCTTCTATTTTTCCACATGTGCAGAATAGAGAGCTTCATTTTTAGTGAAAAACCTATATTTAATAAAACTTAAGAAACAAATAGATAATAAAACCAAAACATATTAAAATTATATTTGTTGGATAGCTCGTTCTAAGGGATAACTAATGCTAGTTTTGTTTGTGAATTCTCCCCCATTTTCATTCTCAAATCGAGCTTCGAAGTGCAAAATTTTGGACATTTTTGGTGCTCAGGAGGGAGAAGGTGAAAAAAGGGTGGTTCAGTTGAACTATGGTTCGGTCGAACCAAAAAAATATGTTCGGTCGACCATCAGTTCAACCAAACCATTTTAAAATGTATTTTGGGGGGTTCGGTCGAACACCCTAACATGAATCAATTTTATTGTTTTTTTTTTGCCATTTTTTAATAGTTTTATTTTATAATATATGATATTAATATAAATCTAAATTATATACTTTTTATATTATAATAATTATTATTTTATTTTTTTTAGACTGCAGAATCGTAGCACCCTATAAACTCAAGTGGTGTGCCTGGTAAACTTTTTAACGTGACCGACGGTGCTGGTGCGACACGCCCTCCGGTACCACGGGGGTGGGGGAGACTAGAACTTGTGACCAACCTCCTGCTACAGGAAAGATTTAGCCAACCAAGCTAGGGCCCCAACCCCATAATAATTATTATTATTATATATTATTATTATAATATATTATAATAATAATTATATAGTATTATTATAATGTATTATAATAATATTAACATTAGCATAGGTTAGGAATGGGCATGTAGAGGACTCCTCCAATGTCATGATAGTAGTAGGATTAGAAATAGCTGAAAAGCATTTTAAGATGAGTTTTGGATTGGGTAGTTTACTTGAGGGTAGGAACAATTCAAACAAAAGGTTTTTCTCTGAGATCTAATCTAAAAATATTGGAATGGCATAGCCCTATTTCATTGCCCATCAGCCAAGGTCTAATATGAACATGCCTGGTAGGTGTTCTCTTCAACCGAAAATCATAAAAACATGGGTATTGATGTGGAAATGTGTATTAATTTGATTTGCTTAGGGGAATTTTGTTTGTTTATAGATATAAGTAAGTTTATATTTATGATGGGCATTGTTAGACAAACAAGTAGCTTGGAAGGAAAAGGAGACATGTTTGGTAGTAGTGATGAAGAGTCTTAGCTTGGGAGACAAAGAGATGAAGAGTATGAGAGCAGGTCTAGCAGTGACAACATGGAAGGGAATGGATTTGGTGATGAGCAGGAAGATAACCATTCCAAAAAGAAGTGATATCACATGCATACTACTCAACAGATTCATGAGATGGAAGCGTATGCTTTTTTTCACTAAACAATTCAATACTTCCAATCCATTGAGAATTATTGTTTTTGACTTTATTGCTTTTTTGGGTTTGCTATAGGATTTTCAAAGAGTTCCCTTGCCCGAATGAGAAGCAAAGGTAGCTTGTTAGAAAGAAATTGGGGCTTGCACCATGCCAAATTAAGTTTTGGTTCTAGAATTGGCAAACCCAGATGAAAGTATGTGGGGATTAAGAAAATGACCAAAAATTTGTAGTAATGTTGCAAAATTGATGAACTTAGGGTTTCATGCTATATTCCTTAAATTTTTGTAATCATGTGGCTTTTCAAATCTTGGATTTTCAGGCTCAACACGAGCATCATGAAAAAACTCTCCTCAAGCAAGATAACGAGAAGCTTCACTTGGAGAACATGGCAATTAAAGAAGCCATGAGAAATCCCATATGCACCAACTATGCAGGACCTGTTGTTATTGCAAAAGTCAGTCTTCAAGAGCAGCAGCTGCGTATTGAGAATATTCGGTTGAAAGATGAGGTCCGTTTGCACAGCCTAACTAATTTGATGATGCATATTCCATATTTTTGTATTCTCAAATGCAAATTGTGGTTAAAAGGATTATGAGTAACTCCTTTTTTAGTTGTACCTATTCTAATTCTAATGTATTTACAACCCTATGAAACACCTAGATTTTATTCTCTCTAGAAATCTTTTTAGTGTAGTGATTTTCCCACCATGATGAAATTGCTTCATATCATATATTGTATAAGATTTAGAGACATAGAAGGTTATTTTGTTCTCTTGCTTTAAACCACCCGAGCAGTGAAGTTGAAGATTAGTTAGCTTTGTGCTTATGGGTATTCTTTAACTATTCTTATGTTTTTTAAATCCCTAGATGAATTTTTTCAACTAGAGAGAATGGCAACTATGGCTGGAAAATTTTACGAAAGGCCCATATCATTGACTTAAGAGAGATATATGGAGGGAGTTGGAAAGAGAGGGAGTTCGGGGGTAGGAGGGAGAGACTTGAGAGAGAGATATGGAGGGAGTGGGAGGGAGATAGAGGGTATAGGGTTAAGAGTAGAGGGTAGAGGGTTTAAGGGTTTAAGGCTAGAGGGGAGCTCGAGTTAGGAGTGAGAGAGAGAGAGAGGGCTTAAGGGCTTAAGGCTAGAGGGGAGCTCGAGATAGGAGTGAGAGAGAGAGAGGGGTTTATGGTTTAACCTACTTACTTGGGTAGAGGGGAGGGGATCTAGGAGATAGGAGGAGAGAGAGAGAGACTTGAGAGAGGGAGAGTGGTAGGAGGGAGAGACTTGAGAGAGAGTGAGAGAGAGGGAGTGGAGAGAGATAGAGGGGCAGAGGGTGGCCTATGGTTTAAGGGTTAAGGAGAGGGAGAGGAGAGGGAGGAGGGAGAGACTTGAGAGAGAGAGGGGGAGTGGGAGAGAGATAAAGGGTAGAGGGTAGAAGGGTTTAGGGTTTGAGGGTTAAGGGTAGAGGGGAGTTCAAGATAGAATTAGTGAGTGAGTGAGAGAGAGGGTTTAAGGGTTTAATATTTGAGGGTAGAGGGGATCTAGAGATAGGAGTGAGTGAGAGAGACAGAGATAGAGACAGAGAGTGGGTCTAGGAGGGAGAGACTTGAGAGAGGGGGGGAGTGGGAGAGAGATAAAGGGTAGTGGGTACAAGGGTTTGGACAAGGGTAGAGGGGAGAGGGAGAGGGGGTAGGAGGGAGATACTTGACAAAGAGATGGAGGGAGTGGGAGGGAGAAGGGAGAGGGTAGAGGGGAGACAAGATAGGAGTGAGAGAGAGAGAGAGGACCTGAGAGAGGGAGAGGTAGGAGGGAGAGACGGAGAGAGAGAGAGGGAGTGGAGAGAGTAGAGTGGGTTAAGGTGGCCATAGGGCCAGGGCAGAGGACAGGGCTCCAAGGAGCAAGGGCAGAGGGAGGGAGTGGCTTAAGGCTAAGGGTTTGGCAGAGGGCAGAGGGGATAAGAGCTAAGGGTTTAAGGCTTAAGGGAAGAGGGTTGTGAGGGGAACATTATATTTCCATTTGGTATTTTTTAGAATTAAATTGATGGAAACTTTATTTTTTTATTTGCATTGATTTATGTTTTAAATATGTGTGCAATAATTTTATAATTAGATAATACTTAATTTTAAAATTTACATAATTTCCCATGGAACAATTCATGGAACAAATATAAGTTGTATATAATTGTATATAAGATTCTTTGAACTTAAGAATTCCATGAAACAAATATATATTGTATATAATTGTAATTTAGGCAAAATGATTTTAAAAAACTTCACTAGGTTTCAAATAAGTATTGAAAGCATATATATGGGTTTACATGCAAGCAAAAAAAGTGAGAGATGATGCTATCAAAGATTCTTGAACTTAAGAATTCCATGGAACAAATATGTACATATAATTGTAATTTATGCAAAATGATTTACAACTATGTACAAGTTACTATAATTTCTCACTTGAACATGTATAGGGTTACAAGTGAACTTGAAAATCATGGATATAATCTAAGTCAAAGATTATGGTTCAGCCCGCTCTTTAATAACATGTAGAATTTTTTGATGATCATCACTATCTAGTCTCCATTTTCTTCAGCCACATGCATGTGGAACTGCATGAAGATGTAGGGCGGTAGCAATTATTAAGTGACTATATTGATATACCTTGTTATCAAGTTGATAGTCAACAAAATGAATCCCATGCTAAACAACTTTGACTTGTTTTAGATATGTCCCTTACACTACAACAGAACCTGCATGGTAAACATGAACCTAAGGTAAGACATATGAACGTGTACAACATTTTCATGCTCAAGGTTTGTACAATATATATTTAATGTTTATAATGTAATGTGCACATGTGAACACAATGTATATATAATTTTAAATTCAAACTAACCTGTGGGAAATAACATTCCATCACTTGTTTCATGTTGTGTTAGCTTAGTCCTCTCTTTTGTGAAACGCAATATATAATAGCTAACACCTTCGATGTTTCTAGGCTCTACTATGACTGCAAAAAAATCTCCTGTACACCAAATTTACACAAAAAAAATCTAAAAAAAAATAGAAATGTCTCTAGACTTTAAAGATCATTAACTAGATATATATAATATTTAAATTATTGAAAACTTACACATGTACCTTTTCTAGCCAATCCTGAAATATGGTCATAATCAATTGAAACCAAAGGAATGTCTTCAAATCTTTCTTCCTCATTTGCATCATATGCTTCTGAAACAACTAGTGGCATCATATACCATTTACCAACATATCCAAGTTCTTGGTTGTTGCATGCATGATAAGAGTTTCCTGCAATGCACTCAGTGCAAAAACAAGAGTAATCTGTGTAATGCCCATCCATGGTGACTATCTAAACTCCTAACACAATGCAAAGATCTTTCTTTTTCTACCCTCTTGCATACATGCATTGATCTTCTGTCCACATCTAGATACATGTACAACAACAAAATTATGTGAACAAACATGTATATATATATAAATTTTAAATTCAAATAAATTCAAATTTTTGAAAATGTAATTTATACATACCTAATATCTCCCAAAACACTCTATGTGGAATGTGTTGGTTTGTTCTCAAAGATGTGCTGACCATATTTTATGCAAAGTGTTTCTTTCACCATTCAACAACATCATGTGCATTGTCTATATGATCTTCTAGATAACTCATTTGATTCTTTCTTAAAGCTCATTTGATGCAAGCTTCTGCTCCATCATGCTCACCCTTTCCATGCCTACTCTAAAAAAAACTCCAAACATGTGGTATTTTGTAGATTTTATGGTATCTACAAAGTGCATAGAATGGTTGTGAAGATTTGAATTGTGCCCCACATCAATCTGACCATATAGAATGCTTTTCAAATTCTCAAAAAAAATTGTAAAGCAATGTTGGACAAAAAGCGTGTCATGCTCTTTATCATCACTAATATAAAAGTGATATTCTTTCTTAATGGCTCATTCTTCATCTGTACTCTCAACACCATCCAATTTTGATTGTGCATCTCAATAACACACATGAACCATAATAGTGATCTGCTTTGAAAAGTAATACTCTGATTGAATCTCCTTTTGATGTACAAAGGAGTAATTTTCTGCAAAGTCAACTACTAATAGAACTGTTCCAAGTGGGAAAGTATCTCTCAATGTTTGGAATTGTTGTGCTTGCCACTTAGCAAAAAAGGAATGTTGTATGTATGGTTGTATCATTTTTTGAAAATCTTCCATAAATTTTCCAATAGGAATCTCCTCTTCTAAATAGTTCAACCTTGTGGATTCTTTCCCAAAATTTGTTTGCAACTTTACATACTTGTACCTGTGTGAGTAAAATATGTGAATAAGTAATAAACCACACAATCAATGAAACATTACATTAGAGAATTCAAATAACATTCTAATCAAATTGAAACAAATAAACTCTCTAAAAACAATACTTACCTCTTGAAATTTATTGTCTTTGTTAGGTTAGTATCCTCATTTCTTGAAGGAAATTTAGCCAAATTTCCACACGTATTACAAATTCCTTTTATGCAATTTATTTGCTCGGTCCATTTTCATGATCACATAATATAGCCTTTATGAAAAAACTTGCCTATTTAGGAGGTGTATTTTGAAACCCACAACTTTCTTCTCTCATCTTTTGAAACACCTAATAGTAGAGATCAAATTCAATATGATAATGGCAACAACAAGTTTCAAAAAACTTGTTTATCTTCACATAATATGGCTTTAACCTTTCAAACATTGTTTTCCCAATCTTTATATGAGGATATGTATTACAAAAGTTCATATACATCTCAAATTGTGTTATGTCTAGCCAATGTTTGATATGATTTTCATAAATACCAAGCCCAATCTTGTGTCTCATAACATCTCTAGTATTTGATGATGGACGAGTCTGATCATGACAAAAACTTGAGATCAAGTTCCTAACAATAGCTTCAATCTTGTCAGAATGGGGAGCTCTACACATAATTTCCCAATTTCCTTCTGAACTCTCATCGAAAAACTTTCTCTTTTTCTCATATTTTATTAATGTGGTTCTACTATAACCAATTTCAGCCAAAAGTGTAGACATTTTTCTTTTTCTTGCTATATCTTGATGTACAATAGATGACAACATCACCCTTCTTGTAGTGGCCTTATCCACTGATCAAGATCTTTTCCCAATGGAATCTAAACCCTTTTTAACATTTTGAGCAATGTCCTTTTGTAATCCAATGTGTTTCTTCTTATTTGATGTTGAATGTACACCCAACAATTGTAATGAGTCTTTCAACTCATTACGAAGAAGTAAATGTGATAACAATTGGGTTTTTTCAAGTGTATCAAGATTATTGAAATGATGATTGATTATTCCTTTTAAAAATTTAGTCATTGACCTCTTTCTCTTATTATAAGGTTGGTTGGCATAACATTTCAGTTTCTCCATATCCATTTCAAGTAAATGATCTAAATTTCTATAAGAAATTTGTTTCATCACCTTTTCAGCTAGTTTTATATGCTCATGCATACCAGTAGAAGGAAGTGATCCTAACCCCTCTCCAACATGCATTGTTTGAACTTGGGCCTCCTCCCTATCTTCAAGTTCCATGTGTTCTTCAGCGGATTCATTTGATCCAATATCTAGATTTGGCTCGACTTTAGCATGAGAAATTCTTGCTTGTTGAGCCCTTTCTACATGTCACAAAATATTTTGCAAAGAAAGTGAGAGATGATTCTATATAAGTGAAGTTTATGTATGCAAGCAAACAAAGTGATAAGACATGATGCTAGAAGTGAGAGAAGTTTCAGCTAGTTTTATATGCTCATCCATACCAGTAGAAGGAAGTGATCCTAACCCCTCTCCAACAAGCATTGTTTGAACTTGGGTCTCCTTCCTAACTTCAAGGTCCATGTGTTCTTCAGCGGATTTGTTTGATCCAATATCTAGATTTGGCTCGACTTCAGCTTGAGAATTTCCTACTTGTTTGAATTTACATGCAAGCAAAGAAAGTGAGAGACTATGAGTTATTTAAGTGGAGTTGAAACAAATAAAATCAAAGATTCTTGAACTTAAGAATTCCATGGAACAAAAGAAATTGGAAATAGATGATAAGCAATTTAGGTAATGTTTATGCAAGATGACTATTTTTTAGTATCAAAGTTTCCAAGTTAAATCTAACATGGTTTTCATAAGTGGAAATATATTTATAAGCAAAACAAATTGAGGTGTTAATAAAAGTCCTAAGCACACACTTGAGAGATAGAGAGAGAAGAAACAAGCATGTATCTTGTTTCTTTCTATGATAATTTTCCAAGTTTTGTTCATGTCTCTTTTTTTCTTCTTCTTTTGACAATTTTCATTGAGACGCATTTTTTATTTTTCTTTGTTGTCCCATTTTCTTCTTCAAGTTAAAGAAGACTCATTACAAATCCTCTACCAACTCAGTTAAATTCTCCTCCAAATTTTTCCTTGATTGATAAAAATGAAAAGTTGTCTTCTCCAATATTTTCCTCCTTGATAAATGTGCAAAAACCTCTTCTCCAAAATATGTGCTCCGAGTGATATAAATGTGAATTAATCTCGCAATTTGATATGGAATAATAAAAAATAAGCTTGTATTTATATGCATATGGGAAAAAAATATTCTAGTGTATGGAATAACTAGATCCTAGTTTAAATGAATCAAGTGGTAATCAAAAAAGTTATTTCATTGTGGAGTTTGTTGTTATTTAATGTATAGATATGCAACATATCTAGTAATTTTAGAATTTTGTTACTTGTCAAAAAGATAATAGAGATATAATTTGAATTGAATTTTCTTAATGTTTTAAAGAATAAAATTCTCCTATAATTTAATAATGGTGTAGATTAAGAGATTATTTATGAAATAATTTAAGATAAATTTTATAACTTAGAGGGAAAGTGTTTGAAGGATGGTATATAATTATAAAAGAAATGTTCCTACCTCTTCTTTATAATTATATTTTTTTCTCAACTCCTCAATGGTTCATGTTGCTTAAGTCTTTTTTTAAAAATAGGAGTTTTGTGTACCACAAAGTGATGCACTTTATTTGTTCTTACTTTCTATCAAGATTTTAATTTCGTCATTTTTATCAAATATTAAAACTAGAAGAACATGTGCATTAATAAATACGCTTGTACATACACTCATTTATAAAATATCATTAGTTTACTTGAGTTTGGGAGTCATTTATTTTATAATTTTTGACTGCTTACTATAAAATTCAATGGGTGTGCATGCAAAATATTTATTGTGATCAACATGAATGAACTTAATTATAAAGTGGCATTCATTTCCTAAAATTCTACTAGAGATCAAATGTATATCATATAAGGAAATGTAAGTTCGAAGAGATCATCAAATAAGATAATGTATGTATATTGAATATAACCAAATGTATACATATTGGAAGTGTAAGAATGAGGAAAACAATCTAAGTATACATCTACACTTCTAAATAAGACATTGTATCTAAGATTCAAGAAATTTAAGCTAATTTAAACTAAGAATCTTCAGAAATCTGTCATATTGCTCTCTAACTCTAAAGATTTCTTTAATCTACTTTGCTCTCAGATTTAAATAAGCTAATAGATTATTGAAATGACACTTAAAGAATGAGAATTAAGCTATTATGATTCCTAAATGCAACTAAGATGATTCTACAGTAAAACTTATGAGAAAGAAACTATTGTAAATAGCCATGATTGATGAACTAAAATGCTTGATGAATGTTGGATGAATGCTTGATGGACTGATCTTAAAATTGGATTGCTTGAATGCTTGATCGCCTGGAATACCTGCAGAGTAAGATTGCACAAATTAGGATCCTTTTCCTGTAGCCAAAAACCTGTATTTATAGCTTTCACGACACATATTTGTGAAGGGATAATACAACAGAGGTTGAGATTCAATCTAGAGAATTGAATGGTATGAGATGAGAAGGTGGAGCTGATCATGAAGGATTGTTCCTCCCCATGAAAACACCAGGCAAGATAAGAGGAAAGAAGATTGAGAGGATTTCTTGTAGGTTTGTCCCTGAAGCTCTTCTTGTGAATGACAGTTGAATTAATTAGATTTAAAAAATATAATTTTATTGATGAGTGAATAGAGGTAAATGATTTTTGCATTTATTTAAATATTTTTGGTTTATTTAAATTTAGCAAAAGAGGAATAAATAATTTAAAAAAACAAACGATAGAAGTTGTTTATTAAATTAAAATAAAAGGAACATGATAATTAAATTAAAGATTCTAGGATATCTTTATTTAATTAAGAAGAAACGTGATAAGGTAATTAAATAACACAAATTATTGAAGCTATGTATTTAATTTAAGATAGAATTAATGGATAAAGTATAGAAGAAATAATAATTATAATAATTAAATAAAACAAAGTACTTAATTTTGTTTATTTAATTAAGAGAAAAATAATATGATAAAAATGATAATAATTAAATAAAACAAAGTTTTTAATTTTGTTTATTTAATTTAGAGAGAAATAATATGATAAAATAGAAGAATTAATAATAAACTTAATATAAATAAATATTTCTATTTATTTACTAAGTAGATGAATTTAAGATTAATTAATCAAATAAGTCGTATTTAATTAATTAGATTCTCTAGACCATTTTTAGGTGTCTACATTTTTCCCCTCTTTGAAGTGGTGTGTTTACGCATTGCTTCAAAGAATGATTTTGCCTTAGCTGCCAATATTGACGAAAAGTTTGAAATATTCCCCAGACTTGCCCCAGATATTGAATTTTGAAATGATAGCGATATATGCCCCCACGGGAGATAAATTGATGAAATTTGATTCTTTTTATGATTTTTCAAAAAATTTGAATTTTTATGATGATTTGATGAAGAAACAATTTATCTCCCAACAAAATTGTCCCAAAACTGCCCCTGCGATAGATAAGAATTAATTCCCCAAAAAGAAAATTAAATAAATCCCATGAAAATCCCACAAAAACAACCTATAAAAGCTTAAAAGGTCATTTTCAAAAGTCATTTGTGCATTTGACTTTGATAAACCTGTGATAGAGACCTTTAGAGTGCTAGGAGTAGCAGGATGCTGATCCCCTACCACACCCACCGACTCGAGCGTGTGCGACATCACCAGCATCCGGCTAACTATGGACCTCCGATACGTACCCCAAAGCCTCCTCGTAGTTCATGCTTTGTACCTTTTAGTTCATTTTGTCACATTTTTTACCGTTTTAGCACCCAATTGGCACGGTTTAGCACACAAGAGTTTTAGTGCGTCACCAGAATTCCTTAGTGCATCACTAGGCTAGTGTAGTGTGTCAAAAAATTTAGCGTGTTAAGTAGGTTTTGTAGCATGCCATAGGTCTATTTTGGCACCCCCGAGCTCTGTTATAGCACGCCGATAAGATAGCATAGCGCGCCAGTAGTTTTAGCACGCCGACAAAATCTTTCAGCATGACAGCTAAAAACTATGGTGCCTCAAAAATATTAGCATGTCGCCCACCTGTTTTAGTGCGTGGAAAAACAGATTGATGAAAAATTGTGAATCTTGATTTTTATTTCATCGATTTGTTGTTCACTCCATCCATTTTAGTTTGATCCGACTAAATAAATGGTAAACGATCTCATGATAAGCGAGATCCATTGATTGATTGATGACAATTATCCTCATGATAGGCAAGGAATAATTTGAAAATTTGATGAAATGAACCTGATTGACAGATGAGGGTTCACTTTTGATAAATTGATCATATGATAGATAAACACATTTTTAGAATTTGATGACCTCATGATAGGTGAGGTTTTAAAACATTTTTACCCATAAGATCTAATCATTTAGTTTAGATAGAGTGAAATGATGTTTGATATTCTAATGATAATGTATTGATTTGTAAAAATGTGTCTTTTGATATCAGGAGGATTTAGATGTTATTCAGGTGCGAGAGCAGTTCCCCTGGCCCCTAGATATGATTCTACGTCTTTCACAGGATGAGAGACAGCATATTATTGATTGTAGTTTAGCTTCGATGTTGGACATGCCCCAGATTAGACTTAATCAGGGTCTACTCATAGCATTGGCAAAGCGGTGGCATAGCGACCACAACACTTTTCATTTACCCACCGGCGAGATGACTGTGACGCCAGAGGATGTATGGCGTATCCTTTGGATTCCTTTTGTTGGTGAGATTGTTGTGCATGATTCAGAGGAGCAGGGTGGGATAGATTCTATTCAAAGAGTCTTTCAGGATCCTCATATTGCGGGAGTTTGGATCCCCTGGGTAGAGATGTATCATTCATATGCTCCACTTCTTTCAGTTTGGTAGGCTTCATTGGTGGATTCCTTTGTCCTGATAAGAGGTCAAAGGGTCTATCTCTTGGATGGGGTCGGGTACTAGAGGGTATGGTGGTACACAGAATGAGATATGCTTGGGGCATGTGTATGCTTGCTCAGTTATATCATGATTTACACTGGATCATGTACCTAGGAGGTAGCAGTTTATCAGTAGGAGCTACACTTCATCAGATATGGGCATGGGAGCATATTGTTGTCACACATCCTGACCCAGTGTTATCGAGACCAGCGACGAGACCCTATGTGTTCCGTTACAGAGGCAGGCCTACCTAGCATATGATGGGTAAGCTAGATTATTGGAGACGGGTTCTTGATGATGTGAAGATAGTGACCTGGCATCCCTATTTGGATTGTGATGACTGGGATGAGGATGATATTGAGTTGGGGTATTTGGCCGACTCGATGTATTTGATCAGGAAGAGCTCCAAGATTTTGGAGTGATCCCTGTTTTTCCACGTCTACAGGCAATATGGGATTGTTCATTGTATGCCACAGGGAGTAGCTCATTATGGATGACACCGGATAGATGCCAGTGATTAGGGTCCATGCCTGCCTTATGAGGCACTTATTGAGGGTTATTGTGCTCTTCAACCATCAACATGGGATATACGGTGAGATATTGTAGAGGCACCCATTACTCTCGACTATGGACAATATCTAGCTCTACACCCACCTCCCCATATTACTATTCTAGATGAGCCAACACCAACTTCTGCAGGGGGTGATCACGGTGGTCACAAATGGAGGAGAGAGGAGGATGTAGATGTTGATGTGGAGGGTAGTGATGAGAGTGACAGTGATGATAGTGGTGATGATGATAGTGATGATGATAGTGGAGATGGGGGGAGACCGAGCATAGTAGGTACCTCAGAGCCATCGACTAGTGTGCCTCGTAAGAGGCAAGCAGTTGCTCCCTCTCTAGTAGAGCGATCAGAGGTTGCTGGTTTGCGTGTTGAGATTTTGACATTACAGGGATAGCTAGCACAAGCACAGGGATTAGTAGCATAGAATCAGGCCCAAATGCAGGCATAGCTAGCTACTGCACAGACGCAGATTACCTCTCTGATTGGTGAGAGAGATGAGGCCAGACAAGCAGCAGAGTGAGCATAGGCTCAGCTAGCAGGTGTACAAGCATAGTTGACCACTATGCAGGCACAGATTACTGCTTTGACTGCAGAACGAGATATTGTCAGACAGGCAGCAGAGATAGCACAGGCTACTACAGAGAGATTGCAGAGAGTGGCCAATGGGACCTCTATGGAAAATTACATGTGAGAGGCTATGCGGGTAGGTGTAGAGATTGAGTTCTATAGGAGCCGATACCATGAGATTTTCCCCATAGAGCAGAGAGTTAGTTATGCCCAGTCTCGCTCAGAGAGGACTTGTTCGAGGACAGTGAGCAGAGGTGTGACACAGCCTCTCTTAAGAGATCCGAGATATCCTGGGATAGCTGGTGGTGGTGGTGATACTGGTGTGAGACCTACTCCTTCTGCTGTGATTACTACTTGAGATCATATGTGTACCCTTCGAGAGATATATATACAGCCATGATGTTATCTTCATCCTTTTCAAACTTCATTGTATACTTGACACTTGATGAGATATATATGTTGTGCAGCAGTTTGATTGATCTATGATGTGTTCTACATGATTTATGTGATGGATGTATTTTAATTTTTATGTTTTATATGATATGTGATGATGAGATGTATGCAATTTTCCTTCTATGTTTTATGATGATTTATTATGCTAGATGTGATAGATGTATTTATGATGATGTGATTTATTTTGTGTTTTATGATATTGATGATGTATGTGTGTTTTCTAATGAAATGCAATGTATAATATATAAAATGAGATGTAAATGAATGATGTATGGATGAAACACAATGTATGATATATAAAATGAGATGTAAATGAATGATGTATGGATGAAATGCAATGTATGATATATAAAATGAGATGTAAATGAATGATGTATGGATGAAATGTAATGTATGATATATAAAATGAGATGTAAATGAATGATGTATGGATATGTGATGTATGATATATAAAATGAGATGTAAATGAATGATGTATAGATATGTGATATATATGATGAGATCATAAAATGCCTTCTATATGTATGCAATGAATGATGATTTTGTAACTACATGATAATGACAATGTGATGAGATGTAAATGAATGATAAATATAATGAATGATGAAACATAACGTGTATATGATATCATGAAATGAGATGTTTATTGTGAAATTTATGATGAGATGAAGAAATGATTTTATATGCATGCCATTATGAAAATTGTATGTGTCAAGTATACTCAATCTTTAATAAGAAAAGATAACATTATTTGCAAATGAATCTTTGTAACTTGTGTAACCAATACTCTGCAGATGTACTATTATGAATGCAATCTATTTTTACATGCAAACCTATTTTATCAATGCAAACCTAAGTGTCATTTCAACAATGTTTTTATTTTTCTTTGTATCATCACTGAGCTTTTAAAATGTTGAAAGCGAATACAAGCATCAATGATATGAGATAGACCAATGATGACCTGAGTATTTCTTTCATGATATTTGATATTGCAAGTGAACACAAGCATCAAGGTATAATTAAACTGAGATGAGCTGAGCATTTCTTGCGTAAACAGACAAGAATTAATCATTTTCTTAAGTGAATCGAAATGTCATCCATGATACTTGGTAGAGCACTTCCCATGACAATTCACAAAATAATAATGACTAACTCACACATAGCAAACAAAGAAAAGTATCATTCTCCTTCCTTGCTTCTCTAGTTCAATACATCATCAAGTAGCTCCAAAGAAATGATAAGCAAATGATAAAAAGAAAAGTACAACAATTCAAATTCTACTTAATGTATTTTCAAATCATTATTCAGATTAGATCATTGATGTTGAAATGTGTGTGCTAATGTTTGCATGATATTCTCAGACGTTTGACAAAATGATGTAACCTAAAGACCTATCCTAGGGGCCTCGGGGACTTATCAAAGATTAGTCTTGCCTACGTTATACACGCAGAGACCATGTAGTTCGACTGATACAGACTCTATTTTTGTGTTTTGCGATTTTTGAATGTTTTTGTTTTGATTTTTGTGGATTGTTTGATGTTTTTGGATTTTGACAAATTTTCTGATGTTTTTTTGGATTTTGACAAATTTTCTGATGTTTTTTGGATTTTGACAAAAAAATTGATGTTTTTGGATTTTGACAAATTTTTTGATGTTTTTGGATTTTGACAAATTTTCTGATGTTTTTGGTTGCTTTTCAAGTATCGCCACTCGGTGTTGTCATGTTTATTATCTCCCCATTTAAGCTGAAAATCCATTGTACCAAATAACTCTAGGATGTTGCCCCCAAGCTAGGGTAAGACATGATATCCTTGCTAGGATATGGATAGTGATAATAATTATCTCAAATGACAGATGGAAATGATATGAAAGGAAACAATCGTAACAAAACTATACCCAATAGATAGAAGAGCTAGTGAAAATCACAAGTAGCGCCTGTTTTCCAGGTTTTCATCACTTGTTTTTATTGTGTCCTCCTTTTTGTGTATTTTTATTTTTATTTCATTTTTTCCTTTTTTCTGTCATCATGACACATGTTTGCCAGGTTTTCATCAAGACAACCTTACCGACCGTGCACTAGGTATCCTCAAGTATAGAATCGCTTGAGATGGATGTTGTTCATGGGCTCCTCCAACATATCTCCTTCTGGTGTAGACAGCTGGTATTCTCATGATCCATAGACTAATATAATGACATAAGGCCCTATCCAGTTAGGTTCAAATTTTCCCTTCTTTTATTTGTCTACTTGATTTCTAGGGTTTTCCCATAGGACCAAGTCTCTGATCTGGAAGACTCTAGGTTTAACCCTATGATTATAGTTCCTAGACATTCTTTGTTGATAGGTTGTCAAATGATTGACAACTTGTTGTCGATGTTCATCAAGTAGCTCTAGTTCTTAAAGTCTAGAGATCCTGTAATCCTCATTTGAAATGAGTCCCTTTAGTGAAACTCGAAGGGATGGAATTTCTACCTCGATAGGTAATATTGCCTCTGATCGATAGACAAGAGCATATGGTGTAGCTCCTGTTGGTGTTTTGATGCTAGTCCTGTAAGCTCAAAGAGCAGGGTTAAGCTAAACATGCCAATCACGCCCTACCTCATTTACAGTCTTCTTGAGAATCTTTAGGATTGTTTTGTTTGAAGCTTCTACCTGTCCATTACCTTAAGGGTAATAAGGGGTTGAAAAGCAATGTTGGATGTGGAACTTTTCACACAACTCTTAGACATCTTGGTTCTTGAAAGGCATGCCATTATCTGTGATGATTGACTGGGGCATCCCATATCTACAAATGAGATAATTAAGCATGAAAGATGATATCTACTTCCCAGTGATTGTGGTTAAGGGAACTGCCTCCACCCATTTTGTAAAATATTATGTTGTGATAATGAACTTATGTCCACTAGATGAAGATGGGTTAATTTCCCTACCAAGTCCAATCCCCACTGACAGAAAGGCCATGTAGTTGTGAATGGATGGAGCTCCTATGCTGGTGCATGTATAAGATTGCCATGAATCTGACATTTTTGACATCTCTTAACAAACTAATAAGATTCTTGCTCCATGTGCGGCTAGTAATATCCCAAACGAAGGAGTTTCTTGGCTAAAGATAATTCGCTTGAATGTGTGCCACAAATTCCTTCATGGACCTCATGTAAAGCAGAAGTAGATTCGTTATGTTCTAAACAATGCAAAAGAGTACCATCTAGGCCTTGACGGTAAAGGGTGTTAGCAATAATGGTATGTTTGGTGGATTGGTGTATGAAGTTGCGCTTTTGGTTGCGAGAAAGATCTGACAGTAAGATATTATCTTTTAGGTAAGTATAAATGTCTCCATAAATAGAAGATTGGGAAATATCCAAAAGGCTTATGGTTTGGGATTTGGGATTTGCATATGCAGGATTTGATACTTGTTCCACAATAAATCGATAACGATCTTGTGTTTCAGGCATTTGTAGAAGAGATGCTATTGTGGCCATGGCATCTACTGCTTTATTCTCTGCTCTTGGTATCTGCTCAAATTTGATATCTATGAATTATTTCCTTAGATCATCTACCAGTCTTTTGTATAAAATCAGTGTGTCATCCTTAGTTTGGTAATCATTATTGACTTGATAGATGATTAACTGAGAGTCTCCATACACCTGTAGTTCTGTGATTCTCTAGTCAATAGCCACTTTAATTCCAAGGATTAAAGCTTCATATTCTGCCACATTGTTAGTGCAACGAAAGGTAAGCCTGTAAGATTGTGGAATTGTGTGCCCAAGAGGTGTGACAAATAAAATTCCTGCCTTTGATCCATGTTGTGTGTGGGATCCATCGAAGTAGAGTTGTCATGGTTGTGTTGTAACATTGAGGATATCTGCATCAGGAAATTCCATGGTCATAGGATGACTATCTGATAATGGAGCTTCTGCTAATTGGGCGGCAATGACTTGTCCTTTGATAGCTCGCCTTTCAACATACTGAATATCAAACTCACTGAGGAGCATGACCCACTTTTCCAACCTTCCTATTAAAGCTACTTTGCTCAGTAAATACTTGAGGGGATCAATTTTTGCAACGAGCTTGATAGTGTGAGTGAGCATATAGTGTCAAAATTTTTGTGTTGCAAATTCTATTGCTAAGCATGATTTTTCAATGAAGGTGTAGTTTACTTCATGTCCATTGAGTGTCCTGCTAATATAGTATATTGCCTATTCCTTTCCTTCTCTATCCTCTTGTGCTAGCAAGGCTCCTAAAGAAATATCTGTTGTTGTGATATATAGAAAAAATAGCTTGTCTTTACTTGGTGGCACCAAGATTGGTGGTGTCATTAAATAATGCTTGATTTGATTGAAAGTATTCTCACACTGTTCATCCCATTTAAAAGACACATTTTTATGCAAAAGATGGTTGAATGGATGACACAGATCTGCTAGTTGAGAGATGAATCTTCTGATGGACTGTAGTCGGCCTTGTAGAGATCTTAAGGTACTGATATTCTTAGGAGGTGACATTTCCACAATGGCTTTAACTTTTGCTGGATCTACTTCAATTCCTTTTGTAGAAACTATGTATCCAAGGAGTTTTGTTGATGTTACTCCAAAGGCACATTTCTTGGGATTTAATCTGACTTTAAATTTCTCCAATCTATCAAATATTTTGGCAAGTATCTCTAGATGTCCTTCTTTGGTGTGAGATTTGGCTAAGATATCGTCCACATAGTCCTCCATGAAGGTGTCCATAATGTCATGGAAGATTGTTGTCATAGCTCACTAGTTTGTAGCTCCTACATTCTTTAACCCAAAAGGCGTGACAATCCAGCAAAAGGTGCCCCATGGACATGTAAATGTTGTCTTTTCTTGGTCTTCAGGAGCTATTTTGATTTGATTGTATCCTAAAAATCCATCCATGAGTGATAGCATTTGATGGCCAGCTATTAAATCTACAATCATGTCTATGTTCGGCAAAGGAAAATCATCCTTTGGACATGCTCTATTTATATCCAAGAAATATGTACATATTCTGATGGTGTGATCTGGTTTTGAAATACGTACAATGTTGGATATCAATTCAGCATAATCAATAGATCTAATAAATCCAGCATCTAGTAGTTTCTTCAAATCATTTTTTTACCAATAATGTAACATGTGGATGCATCTTTCTCAATTTTTGTTTTACTAGTTTAGTGCCAGTTGGTAAAGATAAGTGATGCATAATAAGATCTATGTCTAAGCCTGGCATGTCAGAGTATGACAAAGCAAAATTGATGCATCGTTCTTTAAAGAATTTGATAAAATATGGCTTTTCAGTATCTGTCATGGATGATGCCAGGTGTAGTATTCTTACTTTCTCTATTGTGCCAATATCAATAGACTGTGTGGGTTCTACCAACACTGATGATCTTTCATGGTAATGTTGTGGGAGGATGTCAAGCCTTCCATCCTTTGGTGCCTCAATGAGGTTTTCACCATTGAATGCATTCTTTGTTTTTACTATTTTAGGATCAAATACTGCCATAGAATGGTTTTCACCATTAGATCCATTTTTTATTTCCATATTTTTGCAACTGAAAGGCTTGGCACCCTCCTGCCTAAAAGCATTGTTAAAAGAAGCATTGGTAGAACAAGTATCGGATTCTTCATAGCAAAGGTAGTTAATAATAGCGGAGTCTGTCAAAAACAAGGAGATTGATGGGGTGTTGGGGTTCCCACTCGATAAGCTCGGGATGCAGTAAAGGCCATGAATCATTAGATGGGTTGAGGTCCGCGATTGTGAAAGCTCAGACAAAAATGTCGTCCAAGTTGTTAGTGGTTATGTCGAGGCCTACGAAGGTATTTTCTTCCACATCATTTATCTCACTCGATGTCTATTCATCTTCACTTGGGTCATCAAAATTTTGTGTTTCAAAGACAATAGGATTAAAACTCGAGCTTTGACCCTCCTCACGTTTGGGGGTATACTTTTTGATAACATCAATCTGGATATCTTCATAAGAAACATCTGATAAGTTGTCCCACTCATATTTATTTGAATCTGTTTTGGAGTTATCTCTCATTTGAAGAATACGCTCCACAGTTTTATTGGTGAGTTTTTCTCTTGCTTCTTTTGTGTATCCTAGTCCAATTCTGCCATTTTGCTGAATTGTGAGAACTTGGATCGGTTTTGTTACACTTTGTTCCCCTCGTTCAAGAGGTCCTTGTTCTGCTGTATATCCTAGTCCAGTTTTATCCTTATGTTGGAGCATGAGTGGCTGGATTGCTTCTATTATGCCTTGTTTCCTTAACCCAAGAGGTCCCTGTCCTAAATATCCCATCTTCTCCAGAATAGTTTTTCCCTTTCCATATTGATTTGTCTCTATGATATTACTCGTGGAAGTGGAATCTTCCTCATCCCTATAAAGCCAATTTAGTATAGCCTTATCTTCTGACTCTTCATCTAAGTTTTCGGCTTTTACAAATCTGCCATCTAATGTCGTTGTAGGTTGCGCTGATTTTTGGGTGGTTGTAGATGGTTGTCCATACATTTGTAAAGAGGGTAACATCTGTGATAGATGGAAAGAGTGTTTGACACCATATTCACTTATTCCTTTGTCACTTATCTGTACTTTGTTGGTGAATTGGTGTGAGTGAAGCTAATTGTTCTTCAACATTTGAAGGGTTAGATTGTGCCACCTTGATCTCTTGTGATTTTTGTTGTTTTGGAAGCCACTTTGATATGAAGCTTTGTTGTTTCTCGCCATTAGATGAATCTGATGTGCTAACTTCTCTATTGTGAGGTATTAATGTATCCTGAGATGTTTTCAATGTATGACAAGCTTGGGTGTCATTATAGTCTGCTATGATTGTTACCTCCTGTCCATTGACAGGAAATTTTAGGCATTGATGATAGGTGGAAGGTACTGCTTGCATATCATGAATCCAAGGACGTCCCAACAGTATCTTGTATGTCAGTTCCCTATCTAAGACTTGACAAACCACATTTTGGACAATAGGTCCCACTTGAATGGGTAATATGATCAATCCTTTAGAGGATCTTTCTTCCTCATCATATGCTTTGATTGTGATTTTTCTTCTTGTATCAATGGCTTCATCTGAGTATCCTAGTGCACAAATCAGCTTTAAGGTACAAATATTTAAACCAGCCCCTCCATCTATCAGGACACGCTTTACACGGTGTTTATGGATGAGGACTTCAATGTGAAGGGCGTAATTATGTGGATGGGTGAGTGATACATCATCATGTTTGGAAAATGAAAGGCAATGAGGTGTAGATAGATGTCCCACCATAGCTTGAAATTGACATACATCCAAATTTTTAGGTACCATGGTTGATACAAGAGCTTGCTCAAGAACCTCTTTGTGTGATGGGGAGATCTTTAAAAGTTCCAAGATAGATATTTGCGCTAGTATTTTCTATAATTGATCGATGAGATTATATTGATTGGAGGGAGGATCTACAGATTGGGATGATAATGATGCTCCTTTCAATATAATTTGGATTGTGCCCTTGTTGTGGCATTAACCGGTTGGTGCTCTTGTTTCCCTTTGAGTGTGATTACATTAATTTGGTTTTCATATTTGTCCATATGTTGTACCAAATTAGTAGGTGTAATGTCATTGTTTTGATTGATTTGATTGCATAACTCCTCATCCTCCTTGGCAGCAGAAAGACAAAGGATCGTTGTGTCATAAACATAACCAACATTCTTACCTTTGTTGTTTGCAGAAGAGGATTCTCCCTTCTGATAATTGGGTAGAGGATTTTTGAATGTTGTATGATCTTTGTTTGTTTGGTGCCCCTCTACAAATACTTTCTTTTGATCTATAAGGTCTTGTACCGCATGTTTTAACTGCCAACAATTTTCAGTCATGTGGCCTTTATTTTGATGGTAGTGACAATAATGTGAGTCATTCCACCATGATGGTTTGACTTGAGGGTCCCAATTTCTAGCCTCTTGTACTTGAATAAGTTTTTCATCTAAAAGTTCTTTGAGGACTGATTCCAATGATTTCCCTAATGGCGTGAATTTTCATTTATTAGATGGTCATTGGAATGATTGGGTTTTTGTTTCTCCATTTTTGATTATTTCCTTGATCACTACTTTGTTTGACATTAAGACCATTGTTTTGTTTGTTTGTAGTTGTTGGCGTCAAGGTGAATACTGGTTTGGATATGTGTGTATCAATTATGGTATCAGTATTTTTTTTTTTTGCCAAAATCTTGGCTTTTCATTGTTGTTGTTAGAGGAATTGTTATTGTTTGAACCTTCAATGAAGTGTTTGATTGTTCCTCTTTTGATTAGAGCCTCTTCAATTTTGAGTCCCTTTTCGATAACTTGCTCAAATGTAGATGGCATTGCAAGTCCAATCTATAATTCATTTTATCCACTAGGTTATCAATGAACATCTCTATCTTCTCCTCTTCAAGAATAGATCTAGGGTATTTAGCAAATAACCTTCTCCATCGTTGGAGAAAGGAAAGAAACTTTTCACCCTTTGCTTGTTTGGTGTTGTAGAGTTCTTTTAAGGTCACCCCATGTTGGATGTTGAATGAGAAGTGCGTTATGAACCTATTGATCAGTTCTTCAAAAGATTGGATCCCAGGTTCCATTTTAGAAAACCACTCCATGCAAGTGTTTCCTAAGCTTCTTGGAAATAATCGTAGTAAGTAAGATTCCTCGTGCGTGAACTCTATGCTCATGGCTCTAAATTCTCGTACGTGATCAAATGGATCGATTCTTCCATTGTATTTGTTGTACGTCGGGTATTCACAATACCATGGAAATGGTATCATGTTAATGCCATCAAATTCTTCAGGAAGCTTAGCACCTTTGTCAGCTAATAATAAAAGATACTTTTCCATATCTTGCTCTAACATCTTTTCCATAAATTTATGGAAATGAGGGTCTTATTAAACTTTCTCGATTTCTTCTACAGTTATTTCTTTCTCTCGTGAATTAGTGAGAGGATCAGTGTTGCTATATCATCCCCAAGGTTTTTCTTCAGCCATGGCTGCTATTCTTTCATTTTCTTCTTGTTGTTGTCTTTGATATGCTAATCGTGTGAAAATAGGCATACAAACGTTAAATTTTTACTCTAGACTTTGATCTTGGATTTTTGATTTGATAAGTGTCAAAGTTTTTGATTTAAAATCTGATTTAATCGTGTCTAGTTTCATGATGGAAGGATGATAAAATCCTTGATAGGGAAATTTTGACACAAAAGTCTCAGACTTAGTGATGATTGATAAGGACACTTTGCAAGATGTTTCAAGACCTAGGCATAATAGTAAAGTTTTCTCTTCTTTTTTTTTTGTATGATTCAAGTGTTTTGGACTATGGAAAAAAAAAATTTGGACCGATAAAACCTTGTTTTCGATGTGGGAAAACTGACAAACTAACTTACTAACTCTCTATTTTTCTGACCTTCGGGAGTGCTAAAATAAAGCCACGACGCGCTAAAACAGAGCCACGGTGCGCTAAAACAGAGCCACGATGCGCTAAAACAGAGCCATGACACGCTAAAACAGAGACGCAACGCACTAGAACAGATCCACTATACATTAAAATAGAGCGACAACGTGCTAAAACAGAGCCGTGAAGTGCTAAAACAAAGCTGCGATGTGCTAGAACAGAGACACAATGCGCTAAAATAAAGCCGCAACGCGCTAAAACAGAGACATGACGCGCTAAAACAATGTTCTGATGCACTACAAAATGTTTTTGGGCTGCCACAGGAAACTATCTTACTCTATGAAATTCACTTGGTCTTGTATCGTATTGTATGGCAAGTTGTGGGATGTATTATGGATGAATTTGTTGACTGTGAGTGTGGTGTTGTCATAATCGTCCGTATAACCTCTAGAGAAATCGTGATATCTATGAATAAAGGTCCTATGTTGGAGTAGAACTTTTCTGCTTTGATATAAAAATCATTGCTTTCTCAAGAGTTGTTTGTATGTAAGTGTTTTCTTTGGCTTTCTAATTCATTTGATAAGAGACTTCTTGACAAATTTGGTGGATACCCAATCTTGAATCATGAGAATTTCACAAGTGCTTGATTTGAAGATTTTTGTGATGATCTTATCTAAATTTAATGAAGGAAAACATAGGAAGCAAGAATAGAATAGTTGATTCAAAATCCTAGAATCTAAACAGATGGTGAATGTTCTAAGAACCAAACATGATTCTTCTTGATTTTCACTGGTTTGATAACAAAATAAGACAATTCAAACATACTCACTCCTAGAGACAAAAGGTCATCATTATATACTTGAACGGCCCATAGCTTGGAATAGCATCGACTCACACAGCCATGTCACCCCTAGAGGGCGCCCGTGTTTTTGTTTTTTCTAGGTGCGTACTCAGAGTGACTGAAGTGGATACCAGATCCCCTAAGCAAACAGTCCTTGGCAATTATATGGTGAGTGCTTAAGGGTAGATTCTTCCCTGCCCCTGCACCGCCGAGTATTACAATGTTCTGGAACTGACAAGTGTGCTTCTATTTCTAGGTTCTTAGATAGGGTTTCCATTCAGAGCGGCAAATGGATAAACTCCCTCGAGAGACCTCCCAATCTTTAGAACAAAGATTTTGGGGATGGTTATCCTGCACACTTCCGTTGAAAGAGGGTTTCCCCAAATTCACATAAATTTTAAAGTGGGTTGGAATGCCATGGCTTTTGGTTGTCCCCACTCAGGTCGTTCCCGTAGGGTGAGTACTTTTTCCCACTACAGCAGGCCTGTCTAAAGGTTTTAATGAAAGCTTGAAAATGCGCAAAGTAAAAATGAGTCTGGTATTCTGATGCACCCAGTCAAGGGGAGAGCATAAACCTATCACCCAATCACAGCAAAGAAGTTTGTTCACTTTTTTTTAAAACCCAAAAGACAAATAATCTAATATATATGGAGATATTGCTCCATAAAAAGCATGATGTTCAATTTTAATCCCACAAGAAATGATGAAGTTTCTATCCTAGGATTGATCAATTTTTATCCATTTGCTATCCTAGGATTGATAAATTTTAACCTATTTTTTGTCCTAGGATTGATAAATTTTAACCAAAAAGAGACAAAAGAACAAAATCTGGCCACGGATGCGTTAGATCCAGATAAAAGATATTTAAAGAACAAAGAGTCGAGGCACTAAAACAGTGGATCGACGTGCTAAAATAGTTGTGCGGCGTGCTAAAACAGTTGAGCGGTGCACTAAAACAAATGAGCGGCACACTATAATTTTCCTCCGACGTGCTACAAAATCCAGCCGGCATGCTATAAAAAACCACGGTTCCACGAAAACAAACACGCTGATACCTGTAAGACACTTTTCACAAAAATTTTGTAGAATATGGGGTTAGGCCCCATGGTGGGTGCCAAAATGGAAGTGTAAGAATGAGGAAAACAATCTGAGTATACATCTACACTTCTAAATAAGACATTGTATCTAAGATTCAAGAAATTTAAGCTAATTTAAACTAAGAATCTTCATAAATCTGTCATATTGCTCTCTAACTCTAAAGATTTCTTTAATCTACTTTGCTCTCAGATTTAAATAATCTAATAGATTGTTGAAATGACACTTAAAGAATGAGAATTAAGCTATTATGATTCCTAAATGCAACTAAGATGATTCTACAATAAAACTTTTGAGAAAGAAACTACTGTAAACAGCCATGATTGATGAACTAAAATGCTTGATGAATGCTAGATGAATGCTTGATGGATTGATCCTAAAACTGTATTGCTTGAATGCTTGATCGCTTGGAATACCTGCAGAGTAAGATTGCACAAATTAGGATCATTTTCCTCTAGCCAAAAACCTATATTTATAGCTTTCACGGCACATATTTGTGAAGGGATAATACAACAAAGGTTGAGATTCAATCTAGAGAATTGAATGGTATGAGATGAGAAGGTGGAGCTGATCATGAAGGATTGTTCCTCCCCATGACAACACCAGGCAAGATGAGAGGAAAGAAGATTGAGAGGATTTCCTGTAGGTTTGTCCTTGAAGCTTTTCCCGTGAATGACAGTTGAATTAATTAGATTTAAAAAATCTAATTTTATTGGTGAGTAAATAGAGGTAAATGATTTTTTTCATTTATTTAAATATTTTTGGTTTATTTAAATTTAGCAAAAGAGGAATAAATAATTTAATAAAACAAACTATAGAAGTTGTTTATTCAATTAAAATAAAAGGAACATGATAATTAAATTAAAGATTCTAGGATATCTTTATTTAATTAAGAAGAAACATGATAAGGTAATTAAATAACACAAATTATTGAAGTTGTGTATTTAATTTAAGATAGAATTAATGGATAAAGTATAGAAGAAATAATAATGACAATAATTAAATAAAACAAAGTATTTAATTTTGTTTATTTAATTAAGAGAAAAAATAATATGATAAAATGATAATAATTAAATAAAAACAAAGTTTTTAATTTTGTTTATTTAATTTAGAGAGAAATAATATGATAAAATGATAATAATTAAACAAAACAAAGTTTTAATTTTGTTTATTTAATTTAGAGAGAAATAATATGATAAAATAGAAGAATTAATAATGAACTTAATATAAATAAATATTTCTATTTATTTACTAAGTAGATGAATTTAAGATTAATTAATCAAATAAGTCGTATTTAATTAATTAGATTCTCCAGACCATTTTTAGGTGTCTACACATATATCAGATAAACATGTAAACATAAGCAAACACATACATACATGTAAATAGATTCAATGTATAAACATGTAACATGTTATAAGCAAAGAGCCAAATGTATGTATATCATATAAGCAAATGTAAGTTAGAGATCATCAAATGTCGAATGCTAAAGATCATCAAATAAGCAAATGTACATGTATATCATATAAGCAAATGTAAGTTAGAGATCATCAAATGTTGAATACTAAAGATCATCATATAAGCAAATACATGTAGTAAAGATCATAAATCTAGTGCAGGGCCTAATATGAATGTTGACTCCTAGTTGAACGACCATCTAAATGAGAACGGTCCTACTCTAATGGATGTGCTGAGCCCTACAAATAAAATTGCGTACAAAATGTGTTAAATACATATAATTTATATTAAATAAATTTTATGAAAGTTATTTTTAAGAATGTACTTGTATATTATTAAATGATGAGTGAAGAGGACTATGCAGGTGAGATGGCATCAACGATGATGAACCGAAACCAATCAACATCTCAATAAAACCCATAGTTCGTGCAAATGTCGAATCATCTATATGTGTATCCTGATGTGCACTAGTGCTAGGCTGAGAGTGGTGGGATCCTGGAAGTGAACGAGCTCCATGTCCCAAAAAATTCTAATGTGCTCTACACCGATCCCATAGTCTGATGTAATGAAGGAATATGCCTCCAAGAGGTCCTCATCCAAACAATGCAAAGTCCTACGTGCCATATTTCCTATAAGTGCCTCAAGCTCTGTGGGAGTAGGGATACCCACCATTGTATAAGGATCCATAGTGGTCCACTGTGCTAAAAATGGCGTGGATCGGGAACGTCTAGACATTAAATACTAACCTACATAATCAGTAGATATCCTAGTGGTGGCAGCTGCAATGTCACCTACAGTGTCAATTGCTTCCTTTTGGGAAGCAACGACAACCTCATCTGCTATGGGGGCTAGAGCTGGGGTGAGAGCAAGAGAACTCTCACCAACCAATACCCTAAACACTAGGGCTAGTCTATCTACTCGACGATAGGTGGGCCTATCAGCAATCCTACCACGCCCCTAACCAGCATATGGTGGAATGTCCAGGTAGTTGACTTTGAGGCCCAAATGGACCTCAACATACAACTGCTGAACAAAATACAATGGAATATGGTCATTGTTTGGGTATTGACCATGTGCTGTGAGAAATCGTGGGTAGATCAATGAGACCATAACATGATCGACACATCTAGTGACCCGGTATCCCCTAACCTTACACACATTTTGATAAAATGGAAAAAAAGTATTTTATATCATTTCTTTGGTCACACTATCCTGTATTTTTTTAAGGGGAACGTCACCATATACTTCTTCCCGCATGCAAGAAAGAATAGCAGCTACTCTATCTGGGGAAAATGTACTAGTCCTCTCAAGTTCATCTCTTAGTTTCTCTAGACTATGTAATATTGACATGCATGGTTCAGAATATATCCCTGGGTTTGCACCCTATGCTAATGTGTGTCTCAATTTCTTAATCTCATCAGTGGTATTTACAAACAAATTTTCTGGAGGTGGAACATCAGCATTTTCCATGTCATATATGTATGTACACCTAAAGGAGAAATGAGACCTTGGTAAATAATATATCTAGATATAGGGAATAGAAATCTAAAACAGTTCTAATAATTCATCTATTCATCAATAATATTTTCATACCATTAACAAAAAAATCAAAATCAAAATCTATCTAGTTTTTAATAATCAAAACATTCAAATCACTAGATTGCACACAAAACATAATCTAAAATAGTTCTAAATTTTAAATTTACAAGTGTACATTCTAGTACAAAATGTGTCATTAAAGACTTAAAAAATATTGATAAAGGTTGCATCTAATATTTATGTCCTACAACTAGTAATAAAGGGAAAGCATCATTACTTAACATCGGTGGTCATGTAAAATCAATTTAGTCATTATTGAAGGTACAACTAAGAGAAGAAAATGAGAGAGATGATAAGCTTGTAAATATAATTTCTAAATTATTGAAGCAATATTTTGATAAGGAGGAAACCAAAAAATTAGAAATAAACTTCCTCATATCCATAAAGAAAATTTGATAGGAGGAAGGGACACATGCACATATTATTTATCATGAAAGTTACCATACAATGTACAAGAACATGATACTAACCTGAACAAAGGTTTCTAAGTACACAACAAACCTAGATGCAGATTTAACCCTAGTACAAAAAGAAAGAAATAATGAAAGAATGGGAGAAAATGAAGATTTAATCTTTGTACATATTTTTTCTATTATCTCAAATCTTATAAATAATATAAAATCCTCCATATGAAAATATGGTCATATTTACTCATTTAGATAATATTAATAATTATTTTACTACTCTTATTTTTATAAATTTCTTGGATATTATAGTAAAATAAATCAATTCTTACATTTTTTTAAATTAAAAAGTTTCCTATACAAATTCTACAACTAGATATAATGGAGTAGCTTTGTATAATGATGCACAATGTTCAATCCTTGATGTTCCAAATCATTGATGAAATATGGAATGATGCACATAATTGGTTGTAGATCCAAGTCTCCCAAAAGAGGAAGGAAATGAAGGCTTTATATTTTTATTAATAGACTATATTAAGTGTTACCATGGTTAATTATGAATTTTAATAGTTTAAATGTAAAAGGTAAAGAATCTCTTAGCAAGAGAGCTATTGATTGTATGTTTAGAAGATCTTATGAGTCTATTGATTATATTATTTTACAAGAAGTAAAATTGGTAACATGTAACCATAATTGAGCACTTTAATTTATTTTGAAGGATGCTTTTATTTGGAAGCTAGTCATTAGAATAATAGACATGATATGAAATTTGATTGATAAGTATATGATAGATTATGCGATTGACTCTAGTGTTTACCCATGTTATAAATTATTTTAAGTTATTTATAAAATTAACCTAGCTTAAGTTTGACATTATTTGTCTTTATGCATTAGATGATTACCAATGAAGATGTCCCTTATAAAGTTCAATGTAATGATGGAAAATAAAGATGAAAAGTATTGAGGACCTATATTTTATTTTAATGGCATAATAAGAAAACCCTCTACTAGCAAATGAAAAATTGTATGTGCTTCATTGTGTAATTATTGAAATTGACACCCTATGATTTGATAGAAATTAGGATATATGGATTGATCTAAATAGAGCTATATCAAATAATTGTAGATCTATTATAAGTGAAATAAAGCCTCAATGTCTCATTTGTATTAAAATATGGGGATGATGTGGCTATTTTAAGGCCCAAAATTTCATGTGTTAATAGCATAAACATTTAACATTAATTTTTTTGGGATTTTGTACCAAATGCCTTTTTCTAAACACAACTTTTGTTTAAAAAACCTCAAGACCTATGAATGAAATTAAAAAATTCCTAGTAAAGACCATCAAGGAAGGTCTTAATGCCATATGTGGCTTCCTTTGCCTATTACATAAAATTCAACTAAAATAGCTTTTAAGAAATAGTTCCACAAAATTAGAGGGGTCCAACCATGATTTTCAATTAATTTAAAACTATTATTTTAGGATTTTTTAATTTTTAAATTTATATAAATTTCTTACATTATTTTGAATTAAAATGATAATAGTGCTCCATAAATTACAAAAAAAATGAATGTTATTAAAATTTTGGTTAAAAAGTAAGAAGGTTAACCTTTAAAGCCTTTGAGGAAGGTATTTCTACAAGTGGTTTATCCATGAAGGGCTTGAAGTCTCATAAAGAAATTAAATACAAGAGGAAGGAACATATAGATGATTTCCTCACAAGTATATAAATGTTTCTACTTGATTATTTATTTCATCCTAGAAGGAAACTATAAATATATTGTTTATCCTATCACTTTTATCTTATAAATAATCTTAGATGCATGTGACTTGTTAGCTTCCCTTTTCATTTACTCATGTAATTTAAGAAATCTATTATTAGAGTTGCACATGGGAAAAAAATGAGCTCCCCTCCACCAAGGGCTTATTTTTTTCTTATACCAATTTGAGAATTTGATTATTTCAATTCTTAATCCTAATCAAAATGTGGTGAAGCGGAAATCAAACCCATCCAATAAGTGTTCCCCAATCCCTTCAAAAGGAAAACTTGTGTATTATCCAAAGGCTATCATTATTAGGATTCTAGCTTCTTGTTCTACTATTTCTAGAATAGTACTAGAGCCTAGATTGATGGTTCCCTTCTCTCTCCTATGGATGAGGATCCCTCTAAGATTGGTTGTTCCACCTCTTGAAATGAGATTAGTAACAAGGTTTATGAGTGTGTTAAATAGGGTAAGAGGTTGGGTATATAATGTACTTTAGACATGGTTGTTGAATGTAAAATTATTTAGACCATGAGAGGGTTGAACAATTTATAAAGAATTGGAAGACAACTATAATCTATAACATAGCATCCTTAAATGGTTCAAATTTTAAATGAAACAATGAAAGAAAGAATAAGAAAACTGCATAGCTAGATCAGGGAGTAGTAATCTAAAAACAAATATTAGTGTAAAATTATTTGAAAATAATTAGTGATAAAAATAATCTAATTTAATAGTTGTTAACATAAATGAACTTCACAATAGGATTATGTAAGTGAAAAAAAAGTTTTATTGCCTTCATTGAACCTAAATTTATCTAGTTAACTATATCTAAAATTAAGAATTCACACTAGAATATCAATATTCCATAAGAATCTCATAAAGAGGATGAATTTAATTGAAGATAATATAGAATCCTCCATATGAGGATGAATTTTATCATTACATTATGAGTAAATCATCTCAATTATATAGCCAAGCACATAAAAAATTTATAGATTGGAAAGCAAAATAATCACACATTTATCATATTTTTTATATGTATAAAGTTTCTACCATCAAACTATTTATACTTATAGATTGCATAAAACTATAAATTTAATCGTTATTCCTAATTTATTAAGAATCAATCTAATAAATTTTGACTTCATTTTGTATACTTGTTATAAACATCTCACTAATCCAACCATACATTTTATATATGTTAAATTTAAATATACAATAACAAAATACAACTTCTAAATATGATAGTAAATCTAATCAAACACGACCCAAATGTAGGACAAAGACAAGAATCTTAATCTATACCATTATTTTGAGTTTGGTTTAATAGAAATTGTAAAAATTTATAATCCTGAAAAAAACAATGAATAAACTAAGGATCATTTTAACAATGGTGAATTAGTGCCTAAAGATTGGCCTAAAAAATTATAATATTCAGCATTCTTATCACAAATGATATATGAAAACTAAGGATCATTTGGTTATATATTTTCATAGATTTAAAATTTGAATATTTATTACTATAACATGTTCATTACAATTAGATTTTTAAATAATATTGTAATAATTAATTATGTCTTTGAAATTTGTTATGTGGATTTTAATGTTGTTTATTAAATTTAAGTTAGAGTAAGTAGAATCTAATGAGGGACCTTAAAAATATTCAAGTAATTTATGTTTTCCTTAAAATTACGATTATTGCTCAATTAAATAGATTATTGATTGTATTTTGATTTCAAAATTGGAAATAGTTTAAAATTATAGAACCATATTATCCTTTGATACAAAAAGCTATGTCAAAGATTATTTGTATCTTCCTCATAATTATGTTTCACATTTTGAATATTTCAGGGAGGATTGTGTGGATGATTTGGAAGTTGAAGCAAAGATTGGTTGAGATCAACAATGAAATATAGGTTGGATATTTTGATATACTCCAAAATCCTAAGAATAGAGAACATGGTAAGTCATATTTTAATAGACCTATCTTCACTCCTTCTATTCAAATGCAACCTCTCCAACCAATATATTAGATTCCAAAATAAGTAATATATATATGTGTGTGTGTGTGTGTGTGTGTGTGTGTGTGTGTGTGTGTGTGTGTGTGTGTGTGTGTGTGTGAAAGTTTACTCCTAATCCTCCTCCATTTACCCCACCATTAGATATATGCATAGTGGTATTCACCTACTCAAGTCTTATGAGACCCTAGGTAGCTTTGTGAATACATCAAAAATATTATGCATGATGTCTAAGATTTTAATTGTGATGGATTGATATATATTCCAAGAATTTATAAGTGAAGTATATTCATATATATGTATTTGTTTTAGTGTTTAAAATTAGTTAAAAAAATTCTTTGAGGGATTTATGCAAATATGACATCTTGCAAATATAACTTAACTTTTAATTTATCATTTATGGGAATGACATCTTCAAGAATTTATAGAAGGCCATAGATGGTCCACTTTTTGAATTAAATTTAGTTATGAATTTGTATTATTTTGGATGGATTTAAATTTGGAGAGATATTTTGGTGAGGAAAATATCTGAGTTACCACATTTTATAAGTTAAAACTTACCTTATCTTCAAAAGAGGGAAGTTTAAAAGGTAGCTGTAAACCCAAATTTTACAAAATTGGTTCGTTTAAAAGGCTTTAGAAACTTTCAAGCAAATGCAATTGGCAGCTGTAAATCCAAATTTTACAAAATGGGTATTGTTTAAAAGGCTTTAGAAACTTGCAATTGGCAACTACAAAGCCAAATTTTACAAAATGAGTTTGTCTAAAAGGTTTTAGAAACTTTCAAGCAAATGCAATTAGCAGTTGTAAATCCAAATTTTATTGCAAAATGGGTTTGTTTAAAAGGCTTTAGAAACTTTCAAACAAATTTGCAATTGGCAGCTGTAAATCCAAATTTTAAAAAATAGGTATTGTTTAAAAGGTTTTAGAATATTTCAAGCAAATGCAATTTATAGCTGTAAATCCAACTTCCACATCCTTCACCCGAGTTGTGAGCCAAAATGGGAGCTTTGAAACAAGGTATATTCATTTTAAACAATAAATTTTGGTCTCATTGAATTTGCCTATTGTTTGGAATTTTGGTTTCATGGAATTTACCTAAATTTGGTCTCATGGAATCCATTTAAGGTTTACAAATGTTCAAACAAATGCAATTTTAAATCAATAGATTGTGGAACAAAAAATACCAACCTGGTTCAAGCTTTGGAGTTTGAAGAACTCGGTTCACGTTGAGATGGTGGTCCACACACTTTTCATTCATTGTGATCGTTTCTCTATTCACGTTCGTTTGCCGCACACAAACAGAATGTTTGTTTGACAGTGATGGATCTGGATTTTTATAAAAATCCCTAATTTAAAGGGTTCAGTCGAACATGGGTTCAACCGAACCCCTTAAAATAATGTTTTTTTGTTGAATTTCCTATGGTTCAGACGAACCATAGGGTTCGATCGAACACCTAGAGGGGTTTTTTCAAACATGCCAGTTTGACCGAACCCCCTAAGCTATTGAAATCTCAAAAAAATGGATTTTCCTTCCTCAATTCAATTGTAAACCACTATTGTGGTTCACCCCTCCATGCAATAACTATGAGGTCCCACAGTAATTTTTGAGGAAGCTCTATTGTGAGTTTGTTCTCAATAAGATTCTAAATTATTTTGACTATCTATATTTTTAGGGTAGAGGTGGGGGCTCCACATATGATAGAGTGGAGGCATGACATAATCCACAGCTGGCACCAAGACCCTTAGCTAGACCCATGTTGGAGCATGTGATTGTTTCTTCCATTGTGAAGGACAGTCTCAAGGTGGACATGTTAGACTCAATTAGCTCACTTAATTAGAGCCTTGTACAGTATGTGAGGCCTCTAATAGAGCCTAATGTGGGTGAGTCTTCTAGGCCTAGAGTTCCAATCCACTTTTATGACTCTTGGAGCTCTATTTACACATATGATCATGAGATTTCTCAAGATGCAGCTACACAAGATGCATCAACTACATAGTAGATGGCTATGATAGATGCCTTATTGAATGAAACATTTGGCATCGATACTCAAGTAAATTTTAGCAAGTTTATTTAATTTTTTTTATTAAATTTTATGAACTAAAATGTAAGTGTAGTGTAGAAAAATGTATTCCTCTTCATTTTCACACTTGTTTAGGCCCTCCCTGCTAAAATTGGACTTCTTTATGCCTTATTTGGTCCTATTTTGCATCCACAAGCCTTATTTAAGCATCTTTCTGAGGATAATCCCGACACATATCAAATGACCAATCATAATTTAATATTTTTGGATTGTGTGTCCTAGATTTACTGATCTAGGACTCATACGCCACCTTGGGCATATGGGTCCCACCTAAGTTTGAGGCCTGAACCTAAATTTGGCATAGAACTTAATATTTCTTGAAATTTGTGTCCTAAGATTAGGCTACTGAGACTCATATGCCCCAATTGGCATATGAGTCCCGCTTATCTTGGATATATTTTAAATTCAAATTCTTGGTGGGATTGTATACTCCTAGATCTGATGTCGGCTTGTAGTATTGTAATTTTGGGAAATTTGGCATAAACAAGTATAAATACAAGGTTATTTCACATATTTTCTCCTAGGAAGTTGATGAAAGCATTCTTATAGAAATTTAATGAGATCAAGAGCATTCAAGAGCTGATTATCAAGTATTTTGGAGCTACAATCAAGATTCAAGCATCATGTCAAAGTCATCGTACACCTGTGTGTTTTTGATCTATCATTTGTGATGTAGGGTTTCATGATTCAAGCAAGCATTCAAGTCAAAATTCATAACATACAATCAAGAGTCAAGATCTACATTCATGCTAGCCATTTCACATAACTTTGTAGCCTTTGTTACAAGGGTTTGGTGAGTTGATTTACATTGTATTTTGTTCATTCATCATTCCTTCATTCTATTTCTATTTATTTCAAGGTTTTATTACCAAAATGGGGTTTCACCAAGGGAAAACCCTATCCACTAACAAAACAACATTTTTCCATCTCTTTGATGTGTGATTTTCATATTTAGGTTGAAGATCCATTGAAGAGAAAGATTGGAGAAAGTTATCAAAGTTGCAAAATTGTCAAAGTTGTCACCTTTCTTGCAAGATTACGGAAAGTCACCTACAGGTTAGAATTCAGAGTTTGAGACTCAGAGATCAAAAGGGAGAGAAGCTACAAGAGATCACTAGAGGCTATCAAAGTTTTAGATCAACCCTAATACTAGGAATAAATCGCCACCTTGGGCATATGAGTCCCAGTATACCACTTTTTAACCATTTTCTATAGATCCTGCTTTACCAGTTGTAGATTCCAGATTCAACCCGAAACCCTAAACTAGGACTAAATCATCTTAACTGGCATATGAGTCCCAGTGTACATTAAAATTCATAATTTTAGGATTACAAACCTTGTTTAGTGCTTCTTCAGTTTTCCAGGTGCACCTCTATTCATTCTCAGTTTATTATTCTGATTTGAAGTTTCATATTCTAGGTTACATAGCTAGATTTTGCATATCATTTACATTTCCATTCTTTCTAAGCCTTTGCTTAGTGGTGAACCCCATTTTGTATTTAATCACACCCAAGGAGACCTTATAGCAGACCCCTTCTCTCAATTGAACCACTAGATTGAGATCTCTAGGGTTTCCTTGAATGAACTGGAGAGAAATAGAGTCCTCTAAGTTTTCCATCTCCTAAAAGGTGGGCACACCTTATTCCCTTTATTTCAGTAAGAATAACTAAATTATTAGAATGAATATGATAAAAATTTAGAGTTAGAGTGTTGATGATACATGCACTATTCTCGTAGACCTCTATTTATTTACATCATCGATTCCATAGGTATGTAACCAGTATTAAAGAAATGGTTATTACATGTGAATAGTTGAACCTTATATGAATGATTATCTCATAACACACTTTGGATGTCAAATAGTTTGTTGGTGGACCTTCCACATTGACACCTTGCTCTTTTTGTCATTGACCAACTTTCACTTAGGTAACCTTTATTCATTAATGGTGTTGTAAAATAATGTTAGGTAGTGTTGGTAATTGAACAACATTTGTTGTTTCATTTTCAGATGTTGACATCAAATAGTCCTACCAATGTTCATGGCATAATGGACCATAGATTTGTTGCGGCAATAGCAAGTTCTGATCCTTTGACAAAGGTATGCAATAGATTAGTAAATTTTACATTATATTTTCTTTTTTTATTGGTCTATTATTGAAAATTTTAATGATACTCATATGTAGTTTAATTGGTATCTTGATACTTGCTACAGGGGCTTGTCACTCCAAATCATGAATGTATCGTTGTTGTGGATGAGCATGTTAATTATTTGCTTGAGGTAAGTGATTATTTTGTTGTATATCATTCCACAATTCAATTTTTATATATTAACGTCTATACTTTTTATTGTATTGGTTGAAACTCCAGAGAACTGAAGAGAGGAAGACAAGTGAGTGCATTCGAAAGACAACAACATCACATGCATCTCCATCCAGCCGACAATTGAAGGTAGGTCGTGACCTTCCCCTAGTGGGAAATGACTATGTATAGGGTCCTTTGTTGTATGCCTTCCTGGCATTTTTGAGCATATGTTTTTTAATAAAAAGGTTACAATGACTAGAAAAGTGAAAATATTGAATAAGAAACCACTCCCATACACCTATGTTTAGATTTAATATTTTTCATGTAGAATCTAAACAAAACAAAAGGTTAGAATTACTAGAAAAATGAAAATATTGAACTCGAAACTAGTCCCACACCCATGTTTAGACTTGCTCTTTTCCATGCCAAATCTAAACAAAATAAAATGTTAGGATTACTAGAAAATTAAAAACATTAACAATTAATTGGCTTTGAGTTAAGTTCATAAAAAAATTCAGCATACGAGGAACTTCACAAATGGATATCACAATCATTTTCTAATAGTATTTCAAAATCTATAAGACATTCAATTCATTGGAGATCTTTACACAATGTGAGAATTGAGATATGTATGTTGATTCCTTTTATAGAGATAATTGGATTGCATAGATATCGACATCTCAAGTACTTTATATTTAGGGTTAAGTTTAGGTTTCTACATATTATTCTATATATATTACAACCAGCATAACCATTGCACCTCCTTCTAGTGCAAGTGCTAGTAATTATGAATGAAGAGAAAATATAATTTGGTATAGTGTTATTTAGTTTTATTAGATAAATTTTATTAATGAAACAATTAATTTAAATAGTTAACTAAATACTAGAATCATAAATATTACTTTGGTAAAATTAAATGAAAAGCATGAAAGTTATTTACCTATGGGAATTATGATGCATAATTAAATTTAGTATTGTATAGTGAGAGTTGTTGATTACATAAATTTACATGTTCTTGGAGTATCTCAAATCTTGTGTAGACTTAAAATCTAATGTAAGTTGATTTGATAAATTTGGGTTACTTCTATAGTCCATTTATCAAATGGCTACATTTTTAAAGTTTTAAGTTGAATGATCAACTATTACCACTCAAAGCCATATTGGTGTAATTGTTTTAAGGCAAGGAATATCTAAGAAAGACATAAGCCTAGCACCAAGTTTCTAAGGGAAGAACCATGCATTGTTAAGGTATGGCGAGCAAGATTTTATGGTGCCATAATAGTAATAGAAAGGGCGGCCACTATGTGTGGCACCATTCATTGTCAATGCAGCCAACAAAGCATGCAAGATGTGATTTAACAAGAGATATAGTAGTTTACTCGATAATTAGGCATTGTTTGACCCTTTTTAAATTGTCAAATTTAAATTTTGACCCTATGCTCTTTTTTTTTATGTTCGAACATTGGTTTTGATCACCAAATAGCTATAACTCAAATGATATCTTTTGAACTATGTGATGAATGGATATTAGATTTTCATCTTGGTTCACTAGTGATAAATAAGTGTAACGCTTCTTTATACCTTGCAACTAATTAAATGAGTAATCAACCTCCTTTTAACTTTTTTCCATTTATCTATTTGGATAACTTCCTATTGCTAAGGCCTCAAGAATTCTTTGGCATAAGAGCAAAAACATTGGTTCCTGCATGGGTCCACTTCATTGAGATTAAAAAGATTTTATATTATTAATGCTTATTTAAGATTACAAATCTAAGGACAAGAGAATGTGACAAAAGGAACAAAGCCGGCTAACAAACAAACGTTAATTCCCATTAGGACCTATGAAGTTTACAAAGGATGAATTACAAATGCAGTGGTTAAACCAAAGATGTGTTACGTTACTTGTGGTTGTTACTGGCCATTTCGCAAACGGCAGCATCCTTTCAAGAAGAAGAAATCTGGCAAAACTAAGCAGAGCAGCATGAATAAGAAGAAGAAAAAGTATTGGTGGGTTGTATAGTAAAAATTACCATTTGATAGTCTAAAGATTTATTAATTTCTTCTCTGGTTCATATTTCTTGAACAGAGGTTTGTCTTAACAGATGACCCACAAATTTCTGATAGACAAGCTTGTGGAAAATATATTTGATGTTATTGATTGTCTGGTTATAATGGATCCAATGGGATTGTTTGTTATTTTCTTCTTCTGTTGAATGACTTAAAGCTATGAATACAACTGTTTAGTGTTAATTTTCTTCTTATTTTAAATGATTTAAAGCCATGAATACAAGTGTTTTGTGTTAATTTCTTGTGATATGTCATCTCACGAGTTGATACAGTACAAAGTGTTCTTTTAAGAGTTCTTTACTGAAAATCATGGTTTAATTTTGATGTAAACTCAAATTTACAAATATTTGTTTCTGAGTTCTCTATAATATGTTAACAAGATGCCCAAAAAAATGTTTTGTATAGTAATTTTAAAAAGAAAAATTATAGTGTGATTCCTGGATGGTGATAATGTTTAACATTCTTATATTTGGTTTTTGGTCAAATCGGGGTCTATCTACACCTCCTAAAAATATTTGGTAATTGCCATGGTGTTTCTCATTTATTTCATTACAGTTATGCTACTTAATATGGAAGAATTATAGGTTTCCTCTTATGGAGAATTTTCCTGCCCCATATTCGTAGATTGAAAAAAGTCCATTGGCCTTCTAAAGGAAATTAAATTTTCTTTGAAGTTTAGTTTAGGTCAATAAAACCTATACATATAGGTCTAAATAATTTAGAGCAATTAATGATATTAATTAGTTTTGAATATTTAAACAAGTTTAATTTTAAATTAAGAAATTAAATATAAAGGAGGGTGGTATTTGATTTTATAATAAGATTCAAATGAATATTCTAAATTTGTGGTGTTTCAAATTGAGAGTAATTAATAATAGTTTGTTATACATCTTTGAATCAAAATATTATGTTTGTTTTACAATGTAAGGATTCACACGTCAATGATCATAGATTTATCATGTACTTGTGAAATCTACAAACTTTTGTTTGTTTGATTATTTTTTTTGTCTTCTTGATATTTGATGGTTGGTAGTATTTATAAATACTTTGATAAGACTATTGTATGCCAAAAGGGGGCATATTCTCCTTGATCAACTTGTGAAAATGTCTATACAAAGTACAAAACAAAACTCTTCATGCATGAATATCCTCCTAGTAATGCTTGTGTAGATCTAATTTCCTTTTAGTGTACTAATTGAAGTGTACATATTGCAAATGATATTGTTGCAATATAGATCTCAAATCCTAGATTTTAAATTTAGAAATAAATCGAAGCTACCAAAAACCTAGTTTATAAAATAGAAAACAATGAAGTTATTCTACCAAATAATACTAAAACTAAATTACATTAACATAATTAGTTTCCATAGAGAGATATGAAAATGCTCAAGAACTAAAATGGTATCAAGAAAGCTCATAATAGCATGGATGAAAACAAGATAAAGAAGTGAATACATATGTGGAAAAGAGAGGAGGAAAATTAACTAATGACAAAAGTAATTCCGACAACCCAAAAATAGGTAAGAGTTACACTCATGAAAGATGTCATCTACCCTTATAATGGCTCACTCACTAAAACTAAGCAAGATAAATAAATATATAGGAACACATAATAATATCTAATAAAAGGAAACAGAAAACTAAGATTGACATCCCCTGAAGCACAACTTAGATGGTTAAAAAATAGATCTTGACAAACAAAATTTGATAAGGTACTCATATACAAAATGATCCCCCCAATAGAATAATCCCTATACTCAATAAGAGTGATAGAAACCCACAAAATAGAGGGAGAAAAGACCCCCAAAAACTAGAGAAGAAAAGGGAGAACTAAATTCTCCCAAAGAAGTAGCCTCTCACATCCCTTGTAAAGCTCATAAATTAAAAATATATTTTTTCTAAAGGATTTGGTGAGGATTTCACCAATATACTTGGAATTTTGGTGGTATCCAAGATTAAAGACTTATCTGGATGTGTAAGATCCTAATTTTAATACATATACACCTTGATATGTTTGGCTTGTTGATAATGGATTGGGTTCCAAGAGATCAAGATAATACTCGAAGTGTTATAAAATATGATAAATGGTCATCTGAACTTGA
>VDFB02252616.1:236199854-236293691 GCA_007258455.2 Sequoia sempervirens
AGACACCAAACACATAAAGACAAGTCACTCTACACATTCTTCCAACACATTTATATCCAATCACTTTCATCCTAATCAATCCAATTCATCCAATCTAATCATTCCACATCATCACCATCACCAACCTAGTCCTAGTCGCCAATTATCAAAATGGTCATAATCATAAACAAGTCCAATCCAAACCATAAGCCCAAAACCATAATCCAAGGGGGCTATCCCTCTAGGCCAAATCATGAAACAAAACCTAAGCCCGAGCTCATAATTCAAGGAGTCCCTTTCTATAGTTCAATTAATGAAACAAAACCAAAACCTAAAATCATACTTCGAGGGGCTCCTCCTAGCACCTCTAATGATGACATGAACGATGTTACATACTTTGAGGAACAAATCTATATGCAAGAGCTTACACACATGTGTGACACCATGCCCACATTCGAACACAAAGCCCTAGCATCCCAACTTCAAAACCTCCTTCAGACACTTCACCAAATACCCCAACCCCTAGACCACCAAACCATACAAAGCCTTCAAACCCTCTTCCAAAATTTTCAACAAATTAAATCACCTCAAATCCAACACCTCCTAGCTCAAGCCAATCAATTCATTGCCACTTGTCAAATCCAACAACCACCACATCATCCCCTATCCATTCATTATCACCCTTCCACCTCATACCAATCTAATCCATCCACTTCTTTGCATGTCAATGCCACATCAACCTATCAAGCCGCATCACAACAAACACATGTGACTTTAAATTCTACCTTGGGACAAGGTCAAAATTCTTCATGTTTTGATGAAACCATTGAAAAGGGGAACACCAATCTAGTCCATGCACCCTTACCATCATCCAATCAAAACCAAAACCCTAAGCCAACACCTTCCACCCCTACACCTCCAAAGGATGTGACCCAAGGGCTACTAGCAAAGAATCAAACATTGCCATGTCATCCAACTCATATTCTTGAACATAAAAATGAGTCATCAAACATCATGCCAAGTCCTTCAAGCCAACCATGTCATCCACAACCACTTGATCCAATTCAAGAGTCATCCCCTTCCACCTCCATTCAAATAAGTCATGAGGTATTTCAAGAGAACAACCCTAAACATGTGGAAACATTACCCCCTCATCCACATAAAGATCAACACCCTCCTAATGATTCCATTCATAACATACCTAATACTATTCATGATCAATCTTCCATTTTTTATGAAGACCCCTTTTATGATCAAGAAGACCATGATGATCCTCTTAGCCAACTTTATGCATTCCATGTTCAAGAGCTTTCCACCTCACCCATCCATCATGCACAAACATCCACTTCCCTTGATGAGACATATGCCTCCCAAGCACACATAGAAGATCAAACAAATACATTGGATCTAAGTGAACACAATGCTAATCAAGATCCTAATGATCCCCCATCACCCATTATTGACCCCATTGCAAGTCTCCATCATATCCTATTGGTCTTTCCACCCTCATTCATGAATGTTCCTCCTTAGAACAACAACAACCATTATTTTCTCCATTCAATAAGGAAATCATGTCTAGTGTTTCACCTACACCTAGTCCCATTATCCATTGCACACTCCAAAACATGAACCACCAAGGTAAAATTCTAGACCTTCATGAACAAGGTATTTTGGAGCCCATCCATGTAAAAGTCCCTCCATGCTCTTATGGCCTTGGACGTATACCCCAAGGACAACAACCTAAAGATTTTGGTACTTTCTCCATACATCCCAAGTCCATTTTCCATCATAAAGCCTATCGTATCCCTAAAACATATGTTGCCATTCCACCTCCATCATCCTACAAATGTCAAAAGAATGCGACCATACACCTTCCACCATCAACTCTACCACCATTGCTTCCAACTCCCAATATTCCTCCATCTAATCTACCTCCACTTCTCCCAACACCTAATATCCCTACCATTCAATCCTCTTATCCCTCCATCCATAAATACCCTAACATTCTTAATCATGACCAACAAATGCACACATTGTATAAACATGAAGCTTCCACCCATTCCACCAAACCCATGGGATTCAAAAGCAATAATTTCAATGCCTCTACCTACAAAGAAAAAAATTCTAAGGTTTCTCATGCCTTAGGACATCAATACAAAAATTCAAGGCAAAATACATCTAAAAAGCTATATAAGCCCATACCTCCAAAATTAAAGGCCAAAACTAAAATGGTTTGGGTACCTAAGAAAAAAGAAAGCAATTCAAATAAGGCATTCACATCACAAAAATCCCAACCATCCACTTCCATCCCACATTCTCATTCCATTCAAAAATCTAAAATTCCTAAAACCCACAAGCAAAATAAAAATCATAAAAATACTAAGTCTATGTGGGTACCTAAAACACTTCATCCACCACCTCCTAAGCAAACATCTCCATTGCTTCCTACACCCCATCCACATCAAAAGCTTCAACATTTATCACAATGTGTGCAACCATTGGTCATGGTTCCCTTCCATTTCACAACAATTCCACATACCTCCATCTCCCCACCCTTCACTCATTATCCTACATATCTCCCCCATCATCTTCCTATGGTCCATGCTTTTGGCTAAGCCTCCCCATTCATCTTTTTCATAAGTCCCATATAATACCTATCATCTTCCCTACATAATCAATATCATAATCCATTATTGTCCTCCATCATCCACATCATAATCCATCATCTACTTAATCCATCCCTTTCATGTCATATCTTACCAACATCTATGAGCATAATGACATTTGACATAGTCCATGTAATGACATCCATCCCTAGCGGGACTATCAACTTTCATGCAACTAGACACTTGAGTCCCTCCTATCCATATTCCCCTTCTATCCAAAAGTCAAAAAAAAAATCCAAAAACAAAACAAAAAAATGAAAAAAAAAAAAAGTAAAGAGAAATCCCTTCGTCCAATGGTGAAAATCTGGTAAACATGCGCCCTGGATAAGTACCATGATGAAAACCTAGCAAATAGGCGTCATGTGTAGGTTGATTTTCTATGTCACTTACACTTGGGGGCACAATGTCTTATCTATCCAACCTATCATTTTCATGTCATATCATTTCCATCCTACCTACCATCTTTAGCCATCATATTGAGTCCATTCATACATACCTACTATATTGAGTCCATTCATCCACCCTTCTTCTTTTGATCTTGATGAAGACATAGGGGGAAAATGTTGAAACATGTCTTGGATATCTCTTGATATACCTCATCCTTCCAAACAAGCCTATCATTATCCTATTGCCATAAGCTTTGTCATGAAAAATCCTAAGTCTTGTACCTAGAATGGGGAATATTATTCCTATGTGACATAGTCTTTAGAAATCATATCCTTGCTCTCTTATGATACATACATCCATTCCATTTATTATGACCTATCATTTCCATCCATCCATCTATCATGAGCCTTTTATTCCTTATCCCATCACCCACCCTTTCATCCATCAATCCCATCTATCTCCTTGCACCTAGACTTGGTTTTCCCCTTGTCATTGGTCTCTAGCACAAAGGCTACTCAAATTTTCATCCTTTGACACATCAAAACATTTCAAAAGTCCAAAAAAATCAAAACATTTCTAAAAGTCCAAAAAAATCAAAACATTCCAAAAGTCCAAAAAAATCAAAACATCTCAAAAGTCCAAAAAAATCAAAATATTTCAAAAGTCCAAAAAAATCAAAACATTTCAAAGTCCAAAAAAATCACAACATTTCAAAAATCCAAAAAAAATCATAAAATGTCAAAAATAAAAAAAAATCAAATATCCAACAAAAATCCAAGCAATAAAATCAATCCATCCAATTAATTCTTCCAATCTCATCTACTTAATCCATCACCTCAATCCAATCATTCAACCATTCAACCAAATCAATCATCTTCATCAAAACCATTGCATCCAATCAAATCAATCCAAGCCATAATCCAAATGCAAGTCAATCCTTAATCCAAACCAATCAAGTCAATCAATCTTGTCAAATTATCCAATCACATCCTTTGGTCTTGATCCTTATCTTGTCATAAACCAAATCAACCAATCAATCAATTATCATCATCCTTGTGTTGCTCTAGGGACATGTCGCTCCCCACAATGACAACACTATCATCATCATCAATCGATCAATCAATCAACAGTTTACAGCTTGTCACGGGCAATAACTTGTTTGTTTTTGCATCATTTGTGCATTCTTGCTTGCTTGCTTGTGTGTGTTATCATTTTATCTTGCATTTGTATCAAATCCGTATCATTCCAGCTAATATTCATATCTTGTGTATGTTGGAGTAGCTTTTTGCACTATCCTTTGCATCTAAGGTCATATCATACCTTTTGTGCATTAGGACTTTAATGCTCTAAGTCTATTTCCTCATACGTCTAGACAAGGTTGTATTACGTTGGGGCATGAGACACATCGTCACCTTGGTCCTTATATCTTGGTGCATAACGTCTAGTGCTATATCAAACATCATGGTTGCTCACCTTCATTGCAGCATAACGTATCATTCCTCTCCTTCATCCATTTTCTATCTTGCATCATTCATCTTATCCCTCCCTTTATCATTTCATTTCGAGAGCCTACCCGTGTTTGTTCAACCCACCTATCCTCTCGAAGGGGCATCATCATTCCATCATCCTATCTTTCTATCATTATCCATTATCCATACCTTAACTTCTTTGAAATGATGTTCCTCGATACAAATCTCATCATCTCGAACATCATTTCAAAGAGGGGCAAAATGTATGCACGTAAAAATGGTCACATTATAATAAGTTTGGTAATTAATTAAATACAAGTATTTAATTAATCTCCTAAAGTCGTCTACATATAAATAAATTTAATTATTTATTTATATTGTTCATTTTTATAATTCTTCTATCTTAATTAAATAAATAATTTTATTTAATTATCATCCTCCATTTTTCCTCTTAATTAAATTAAATAAATTCGATTATTTATTTATATTAATTATCATATCATTCTAAAGTTTGAATATTTAAATATTCAAATAATGGAATATTCTCCGAACACCCCCTTCATCTCGTAGTTAAATTAAATATATTAAATATTTAATTTAATGTCTTTTTCACTCCAAAAATAATTAAATATTTTTAAATATTTAATGCCTTCTAAATTCGCCTCTCTCACATAATTAAATACTGCTTATTTAATTATGTGAGTTTCTAAATCCATCTTCACATATAATTAAGTTTATTTATTTCATTATGAATTTCATTTTAACTCATTCTTCAAAATGGCAACCTTCCTTCGGATCTAAATGAGAAAAATTGAAAAAGAGGAAACCTTCTATATCTTACTCAACTCTCAAAAAAATCTCTTACCGTTCATCTTACCAGACTAAATCTCAACCGTTGATCATTGCCAACTAAGCTTTTGCCTTCGAAAATCTATAAATCAATCCTTTCACAAGCCATTTGGATTGAATCTACAGACATCCTTATGCTGTCGAAATATTCTATCTTTCATCCATCATTCTCCTTCAAATCTTTACCATATCGTTATGCTGCTAAAGTGAACAACCAACATTCCTCCATTATCAACCTTCAAAATCTCGCATTCTTATTATAGTATGCATTTATTTTTAAATCTCATTCTTTAGTAGTCATTTTGTGGAGCTTAGCATACAAATCAGAGAGCTTTAGCAAAAATACTGGAGATAGAGGACAATGGGACATCTTCAGAGGAGCTGTTGCATTAAGAGTTTGCTTTACTTTGTTTAATCAGTTTTCCTTTGATTTAAAGTTTCATTGGTGTGCTTGAATAGTATTTATTTCATTTTAATACGCACGTATTTTTCAATCACACAATAACCACTTCTCCCCACCTCTAATTCTCCTTTTGAATTGGGTTCCTCAAAGTTTTCACTCATAGGGAGTTTTAATATTGTATAAATATTTTTGTTATCAGAGCCATTGTATTCCTCCACATTTATTTCTTATACATAAGATTCATCTTATTTTTTTCCTCTAGAGGGGGATGTGGACTATAGTTTTTTCACTTACAAAAGATATTTCTTCCTTCCTATAATATACAATCGCATTTGTGTTAACAATCCATCTCAGTCCAAGTTCATTGAATGACTCAAAAGTTTTATTTATTGTAACTACCTCAAAGTATACTAAATTTTCTTTACCCCCATGATGCTTACTTCTACATGCCTCTAGGTCCCTATAGTTTTCATACCAATACCATCATCCAAGCTAATATTATAGGGTATATGTTCAAATTTAGGTTTCCCTAACTATTCGCATACCCTTTTAGGGATCATTTTTATGTCATCTCCTAAGTCCACCATCACATTTTTTAGTTTCATATGATTAATACTGGCAGTAATCATGATAGGTCTAATTTTCCACTTCTTTTCATTTTTGCCTATTATTCTTATTTGGTGTGGCTGAAGTTTGTGTTTATTTTAGTATTTACAAAACTGTTTTAATTTCTCTAAGATATTATAGTATTTTTTCATTTGTATAAGTTGTTATAGTATGAGCACTTCTTGTTTGAAAAAGTAATTATTTTTCTCTGCTTCTTTGTGTTGTTTATTTGTGATTATTTTGTTTGTTTTTTCTATGATATGATCATGATTTTATTTAGTGGGATGGAATTCTTCTTCATCTTCGATGGTTTCCTCCTTAGTGGTTATGTTAATTTATTTGTTGTATTATTCCCCTATCTAGTGACCACAGTTGCCTTTTTTTCTTATTTTGTTTTTATTTTGTGTTGACTTGATATTCTTCTTTTGAACTACTAGTTTTAGTTGTTTCAGAGTCATACCACTCTACTTTCTAACATCTCCTTATTGCATGATTAGGTTATTTTGGTATTATCCTCAAGAGTCTTGCTCCTTTAGAGGATTTTAGGCTTTGTAATTCATCAATCTTAGACTACATTAAAATATTCTTATAATGTGTTTGTGCCTTATCATAATTGAAAATATCACATGATCAGTACTTTCATAAAACCCACATTATTTCTTCTTATCACCCCAACATTTGCTAGAAAAGTGGCCTTGTTTTTAAAAGTTAAAGCAAGTGGCATCTACCCTTCTCCTTATCCCTCTATCTTGGACTCTATCTCCTTTGTAGTGGCCTCTATCATCATATTTCCCCTAAATTTGTTGATTTTGTAAGGATTTTATATTTCTTTGGTTCTTCCACTTTGGCACCTTGTATCCATGGTCCAAAAGATATAGTGGTCATTCCACCAATCCTTTCATGTAATTCATTAATCTCTCATCATTCTAGTTCCATTGGTCTTGTTCCCCCCTTAGTCTAAATAGCTTAAATGGGAAATCCTTTGTTCCATGCTCATCCCATTCTCTACAAAGTCCACAATAAACTGAATTTATCTTTTTAGGTATTATTTTTAGATCTACCCTTAATGTATTTTCCTTCTTTTCTCCTATTTCCTTTAGGAATTTATTTCATAGGTTTTCTTATCTAGCACAATATATGCACCATATCTTGGGTCTTTGTGGAGCAATATCTTGCTTTACTATAATTTCTTGTCTTTGTCTCAATTGTTCAACTTTTATCCTTAATCTTTCTAATTCTTTGTTTTCCTTTTCTCTCTTAGTTTTTCTCCAAGATTGGTTTTTTATGTGGCATTCCAAAGTCACCAAATTTGGATATATATTTAAATTTCTCTCATCTAAGGCTACTCTAATCTTTGGTGTAACTCCAAATATAAACCACTCTAATTTTTGTTTTTTGGTTAAAGGTTCCTCTAACCTCCTTGTTACTTATTTGAATCTTTTTTCAAACTATGTAATAGTTTCATCTTATTTCTACATTAGTTCCCTTAGCTTACTTATCATTTTGGTAGGTATTTTCGGGGATTCAAAGTTTTCCAGGAATTCTCTCTTTACTACATCCCATTCTTTATCATTTTTTGGATATCTTTTGCAATACCGTTTAAGAGCATCACTCGCTAGGGTACTAAGGAAATCAAAATGTTTGGTATTATCTTGGATTATGTTATGTCTTTTCCAAATTTATTCCAAAACAAAGATATGTTTCACATTCTTGTTAGTGTCTTTTGCAAAAATGGGTAGGTTCCTAGGGTTATTCATCTCTTCTTGTTATTCATGGTTACTATTTGTATCTCCCAAATTAATGTTAAAGTAAGTTCCCTAGGGTTGATTCATTATTTCTCCCAATCCTTCTTTCTAATTTCTCTTGATGATTTGATGGATTTTCTACTTCTTTTTAAAAAAATGTTCTTAAATTTAATGGCATTAAGGGTGACTCCTAGTCCAAGGGTTGTGTATGATCAAAATATATTTTTATCCCCAAAGATGTTCTTTCATTAGTAAATTTCATGTGATTAGTCAATGGTGACACTTCATTATTTGTTATCAAACTCAAAGGATATGATTTATTCTCTTATGCATCTTCTCCTTCTCCTCATACTTTCAAAACCCTTCTATTCACTAGTTCATGCAATTGTTAAGCGTTGAAGATTCTCTATAGGGTTAACCATTAGTAACCAATCCTCGTCTATTTGTATCTGAACCTGTATCTGAACATTCATCCAATCCAAATAAGTAGTGTGTATTTTGTTCATGAATAAAGGTTGTGGACCATAATCTTCCTAACTTCTTGTTCCAAATTCCTTCTAGTTCTTTCATACTTACTAATTTATCCCTCTAGATTATTTATAATTTATTTATTTTTTTCCATATTCAAAATTTCCATCTATGGTATCTCATTCCTCATTTCCTTGGTTTTACCCACAATGGTGCACTTAGTAGCACCCTTAGTGGCACACTTTATCCTCTTTTCTCATATTTTCTACTAATTCCTTCCTATCTTGTTCCCTTTCTTCCTTTTTTATCTCTTCCATATTCTTGTAGTACCTTTATTGTCAATCCTTGGTTTGTTTCACTCTTCTTTCTTCATCGTGCATCTCCATTTCTAATTTAATTCTTTAGATATTCTATCTTGCCCTTTTGTTATCTCCTTTTGTCATACGTATTTTTTTGATCTAGGTTTTCATTAATCCTTAAATATCCCATGGTTATTTTGGTTTTGAACAGTTGCATCCTTTCAAGAATCTTTTTAAATCTATTCCCCCTTCCCATTTATCATCCCTTAAGGGTAGTACCCAAGAGTTTTCTCTACAAGCTTAATAATTTTTTTTTTCACTTACTATAAATTTCTTTCTTTTCTTCCTCTACCACTTCTCCTTTTACTCTGTATTTTTCTTCATTGTTCTTTCTAGGTTCTTGGCAACAGAACCAATGTTAGCAAGAGAAAGGGGGAAACATAGTCCAGACACTTGAACCCCAATATCCTTTATGTAGTCATTTTATACCCCATAAGGTACAATGAGAGAAAAGAGCAATTGTAGAAGGAAAACTATACTAACATGTATTCCTCATTTACTTAACATCAAAAATAAACATTCATCCACTTATAACACACATATATATCAATCCTTATATCTCTACACATATATTATATTATATCAAATACAAAGGCAAGTCTTAGTCTCTACCCTACACATATTTGCATTCACTATATATCTCTCCTTACATCTATTAGATACATACATTATCTCTTAGAGATATGTGACCCTTATGAGACATCTCTAGCTTGACCGAGTCCCATGTCAACCTTAGGTTCTACAAATCATATGGAGTAGGATTTAGTATTGTTCTATTATCTTGCTAACAAGGAATTAGTAGAATGCAAGAACAAGAAGGAATGAATCATCAATACAAATGAAATCGATTATTTAAAAAGGATTGGACATGGTTTGGTTGGCTTGATATGGCACATCAACATGTTTACACTTGGAAACTTATTTTGAAATTTTCTCCCCGTAGCTACATGGATTGCACTCAATTTTGTTAGAGCTACTAAATGGAATCCCAAGATTGCTATGGGGTTGTGTCTTCAAAAATGAGGATGGCCAACCTCTCTCAATTAATGTATATAATTTTGGTTGAGAAACTAATAACATGGTGAGGCCAGGTCCTTAGACTAGGGATTGAGGACCACTATAAAAATTGGTTGGAAAAGGAACCAAGTAGGTGGTGGTTCAAAGTTAGTCATTGATTTTATATAGGGTAGTAAGTGTAATAGTTAAATTTTGGATAAAATTATTTTAGAATCTAAGCTTTAGGTTGTAACACTCAATAAAATATCTTATAACCACATAAAAATATTAGGGAACTCCACTACAAATAAAGTAACCAAATTTAGAGTGAGATTGATAGATCGAGATGGTTGTATTCATAAGTGATGGAAGGATAATTTTACTACAAAGGTTTCAGACCTTATCTTCAAGGAAATTAGGAACCCATAACCTAATAATGAGCATGATGGGAATAATATGAATGATGAGAATTATAAGAATTATGTGATAAGGGCATGCTAGTTTCCATGAATTAAGGGGGTGTTTTAATGATGACAAATTATTATAATTAATAAAGTGAATTATGGCAATGGTTCCTATGTGGTATTTATTTTCTTTATGTGACATTCTTCTCATCTTAGATTTTTTATCTTCTCTTCTTTCAATAGTGTTGTCCCCATGAGAGAGGAAATATAGGGGGTAAGCTAGTGATGAGGTTTCAAAGATGGCATTAAAGGAAGGTGAGAAAGTAAATTATAGAGATACAAGGTGTCTAGGGAAGAAATTTTGGATGATTTCTTAGCTTCTTTAGAAAAGGAGATTTGATAACTTAACATGTCGCTATGGGTCTTACATATATTGTAGTTGGAAAAATAACTTTATAAGGCTCCATGTGTAGCCATCCATTTGCTCGTAAAAATTTTGTTATTAGATCTTGGGCATACACATGATTGTAGGAACGTGTTTTTTGTTTCCTATAGTTTAAGTTGCCCTATAATACTAGCAAATGTAAAACCAAGACTATTTTTCTCTATAGTAACATCGAGCATGGTGGGAATTAAAGCAAGGTCTTCTTCAACTACCTCCTAAATAATCCACATGCTTTGAAGCATTGGCATGTTTGTCTACAATGGGTCATGAGGGAGATTACAAAGTGTTTCAAGGTGTTTCTTCCCTACAAAGCTATTTCCACTAATTTTGACTCCTGTAATATAAAAAAGTCTTAAGGAGGTTGTTAAGGTTAGTCTAGCCAATAAAAAAAATTATTTAATAAATATACTATGGTTAATACGGGCTCACTAAAGCCTACATAAAAAAAATAAAAAATCCCTGGTTTATTCTATGAATTCGAATAATATGACTTATATTTTAGAGGGGAAGCTATTGGAATTTTCCCCCTCTTCTCATGTATAGGTGAGTTTTTGTCTATACTACTAGTTATAGTTTCATATTTTTAAAGAGTGGTAGGCATTAAGTTAGCATATATAAATATATAAATACAATTTAGGCTTTTGTAATGGTAAATGTATGGAGATACTTAGATTTTGATTTCGGTGTATGTCTATTACCATTTCCAGCTTTTGTTGCTCATAGATTTTAATGAGGTTTACTATAAAAAATAAAAAATTAAAAGAAAAGAAAGTAACTTGTTCCTAAAATAATGGACCAATATTGTTTTCAAAGATGTTCACAACCTCTAAGTTGGATGTCCTTTTGAGGAGTCATGTCAGAGAAAAAACAATGGTAGCAGTTCAACGTTTTATGGACTCTTGTTTTAATTTTGTTTGCACACGACTAGGTATCTTCATGGTAAGCTTCAGAACCAGGTCAAGGAACCCACCTGGATGCCGAATAAGGGCAAGAAGAATGTGACAAAAAGAACAAAGCCGGCTGTGATAACACGCTAACAAACAAACACTAATTCCAATCAGGACCTCTGAACTTTATAAAGGATGAACTACAAATGCAAGTGATCAGGTATACCAAGTTGCTGTAGATTAAAGCAAATATGTGTTACGTTAGATGTGGTTGTTACTGGCCAAGTTGCTGCAGACGACAACGTCGTGTAGTAATCGTGACGCCCAAATCTGGCAAAACTGCGCAGAGCAACATGAATGTGAAGAAGAAAAAGTATTGGTGGGTTGTATAATCACAGTTACCATTTGATAGTTGAAAGATTTATTGATTTCTTCTCTGGTTCATATTTCTTGAACAGAGGTTTGTCTTAACAGACGACCCACAAATTTGTAATAGACAAGCTTGTGGAAAATATTTTTATGTTATCGATCGTCTGATTATGGATCCAGTGGGATTATGTGTTATTTGCTGCTTCTGTTAAATGTTTGAAAGCTATGAATACAATTTGGAAATAATGTCTAGTAGATCGTCTTATTAAATAAATTTCGATAGGAGTTCGGCAGATTTTCCAATTGTCGCTGTGTTGATTGTATGATATATCGCCTCATTAGAAATTAGATAGTAGAAGACTGAACTACTGTGTTAACCATTATTTATCTACACTCGCGAGCTTCTGCTGTCATCTTACATGGGTTGATACAGTACAGTTTTTATTTTAAAAGTGGGTTCTTTATTGAAAATCCTGGTTTGATTTTATATAACACAAATTTACAAGTATTTGTTTATGAGTTCTCTATAATATGTTAAGTATTAGTCTGCAAAATGTTTTGGTTAGTATTTTAAAAAGAAAATTTATGGTGATAATTTTTAGCATGTTTAGATTTTGGTTCTTTCTTAAATGGGTAGCAAGTTAAGTGGGTTTGAAATTGGGACAAATTTCATGGTTAAAACACATTTGAATTGGAATAGTACAAGGATGGGTAACCTTCCATCAAGTCCAATGTTTGGCTTCCTCTTATGATCATCATCTAGATGTAATAAGTGCTAAGATTTGACTATAAAACTACGCCATGAAATCCTGATAATAATATTTTAATTTGATATGCTGTGAAAAATACCTCCTATTTATCAATTCTTTGACTATTTCAGAATTTTCATTTCTTAATTGGAGTGTGATATGTGGGTAATAGCTCATGTGGAATATAGACCTTACTATATGCTATATAATCAAGAATTGGCCAGTACATCAAATCCTGTGCGCAAGGTGCACAGTCACTAAGCAATTTTTATTTCGTTTGTTATCCCATATACACATACATCTGAAGAAATCATGTGCTTCGAAAATTGCACATTGAAATCATTTTGTAGAGTGACATCAATGTTGAGTTTTCTTTTGGATTGAACCTCAAAATGCCTACCTTACTTAGCCTTTGTCTATGAGCCATACCTAGCTTACGCAATTCAATAGCAATCGGGTGCCTAATTACCCTTGGATGAAAAAACCATGGTTCGAAATGCTGCCAATATAATTTGAAGTCTTGTAGTTTGAAATATAAAATTCAACCAAAATTATGAAGGTTCGCATCAATAAGGATGATGTTTATTTCATTTGTTATACCATTGCTTATGTTTTTTTCATCCTTTTATTTCTAGTATGTTAGGGCATCACAAAATTCAAAACTCTGAGGAACTATACGTGAAAATACTGTAGGCTATTAAATTCCAAGTATAGATTGTACGAAAGACAAGCAAAACATTTGATTTGGTGCAGCTACCCCTCATGACAGCAAAAACCTTGTGCATCCACAAAGATACACTTGCAAACAATATGCCTAATCTTCAATTATCAAAATGATTGATAAAAGAGTTAATTTGATTACAATATGTGCTTGCCTAAATAGGAAAGTAGATGAAGGTAGTCATGCGAAACACAATGACTAATTAACCCTTCAAAGATTGAACACTTGTTAACTCACATGACATGTGTTGTAGTGAGTGACAAGTGATCATGAAAGAGGTGTAGAGGTGTCTCACAAAGTGAGAACACTTGTCTCAACCACATAAGGTGAGGCAAACCTCTAAATATCCTCTAAATAAGCTTAAGTGTAGAGTGAATAGGAATCTACTAAGCAGGATAATAGCTAACTAGTTTGACAATACCTCTTTTCACACTAACAACTTCTCCCTCTTGCATTTTTAAATGGTTTTCTAGATTATGGCAATGGTTATAGTGTATTTAGATACAGGATGTGTATTTTCTTGAAATGATCATTATAGCTAATATACAAAAAACAAGGGAGGGAAATTTAGAGAGTGGAATTAACCTTGAACCTAATTAGATCATTCCACTAGAATTTAATTTTCCACTTATTGCAATTTAAGCAGTCAATGAAAAATCCACAATAACATCAATGCGGTTGATCTAAACACATTATCTAATGAGATATTATTCAATATTCAAACAAATTATATGATTAAATATAATTCAATAGGAAGTTGATATGGGACTCTGATTTTGTGTGTGCCAATTTACATGTAGATATTGCTAATCTTCCATGCATGCACACAATGTGAGGGTCCTTAGCATGGAATTACATATAACCTGGTCATGCTAGTGTGGGGGGTATTGGTCGAGATAGTTCAGGTAATGTGCAATTTCTCTTTTCTATTTATGAAGGATGGCATAAAAATAATTACGTGGAAGCTCTTTCCATCCTGCATGCTATGGAGAGAGGGTGTGCTTTGGGGTAGAGGAAGATAGTTTGTGAATCTAATTCTCAAGTGGTGGTTAATCTGTTGAATGTGCAACGGATGGATGATGCCAACTGGCATCTAGCTTTGGTTATTAGACACATTCTTAGGCTGGGTAGGTCTTTCGAATCTGTGGTCTACTCTCATATTCCTAGAGAGTGGAATGGAGTGGCGGATTGTTTGGCCAAATGGGCTTCTGATCAAGTGTAGGATTGGAATATTTGGAATAAGGATCAATTACCTGCAAATTACTCTCAATTGTTGGATCAGTTGTTGTTGGCTAATAGGATTATTTGATTCTTGGTTTTGTCCGTGGGTGGTTGGCCCCTTCTTGTATTTTGTTCTTCTGATTGATTAATAAATTTTTACCCCTTTTCATTACAAAACTAAACCCCAAAAGAACTTATTTGGAGGTTTGGTTTACCAAATCAAGTTTTGATACTACCATTAAACTCATTGAAAATATTGAGGAACCAATAGGTACTACTGATTTTATATTTTGTTTCTTCATGTTGAAGATATGAAAAGTTAGTTGTTTCAACTAGTTGTTGGTTCTTTTTATAAAGCTATTGCAAGTATGTTTCCTAAGGCTTGCCATGCAAGTTTACATCTAATGATGTGTACCTTATTGTTAGTTGTTTGCAAGTTATATAAGTGTTTCTGATAGTATTGGCTATTTAAGGCTCTTGTGTGCATATAAAGGCATCGAAATTAGGTTATATAACTATTTTAGAGATAATTTAAGAAATTGATTGATGAGGTAGAGGTGTTGGCTAGTTGTAAAATTATAGTAATGGCTATTATCATTGAATAGATAATAATTTAAATCATGAAATAAATAGAATAGAAACAAAAATTAAGACAATTGAAGACATTTAAATCTGAACAACATATTTCTTTCGAAACATCATCATTTTCTGAACTCCCATCAATCCATTTTCTTGCATTTAATTAAATAATTTCATTATTTAGTTAAATTAACATTATTTTCCCTTCATCATGGATTTAATTATTTAATTATTTAAATTTTGAATTTTCCCTCCATTTCTACTATAATTGAATAATTTCAAATTATTTAATTAAATCATCTATTTCATCAGTTTTCCTCTATTAATTTATTAATTTATTCCTTTCTTATGAATTGATTAAATAATTTACAATTATTTAATTGATTTATTTCAATATTAATATTTTCCTAAATCATGTTAATTAAATAATTGTTTATAATTATTCTTCTCGACATTATCCTTTTCTAAAATAAACAAAATTACTTATTTTATTTATTTTCCCCTTTGCACATGAAATAAATAATTTATTTATTTACATTTTTATTAATTACTCATGTATTTCCACCTCACCAATCAACTCCCGCTCACTTTGAGAACTTTCACTTCTCAATCAATTCAATCTTCTAATCAATCAATTTTGTTTCACTAACAGTTAGTCACACTTATTTCTTCAATCAATTCTCTTAACTGGCCCGTATGATCAATTAACTCCAATCAAGAAGTCAATTAACTCCTCATCGATTCCTCTCAAACAATCTTAGCCAGTGATCTATTTTATTCTTACATTTGATGTCAATTGTTGATCAGTATCACCTAAAATCTATAAATTCATATATCATATCATCTATTATTCCTCTCTCACTCATTGTAAGAAATCTATATGCATATTATCTTAAGGGTTTTGTGCTAAAAATATGAGAGCAACAACCTTTACACCTTTCTCCAAGGTACAATTAGGAGAACAATGAATTTACGCAAGGTTGTTGTGTAAGGAATTTTATGTGTAGGTTTGTTGTATTTCTTTATATGCAACTTTCTTATGCTCTATTGATTCAATTTATGATTTTGATTGTGATTTTTTTTATTTACTATTATTATTCACTTTCACAATCAATTTTTAAGTCATACATACAACCACCATTACACCTTTATACAAGGTGCAATTAGGAGAACAATGGAGTTAAGCAAGGTTGTTGTATAAGGCATTTTGTGTGCAAGTTTGTTGTATTTCTTGTTATGTAACTTTCTTATGCTCTATTGGTGTGATTTATGAGTTTTTTTTGTGAGTTTACTTTATTTGTTGTTATTGTTTAGTTTCATAGTCAATTTTCAAGTCATGCATTCTAGTATGCTCGATGGAACCCTCAAATCCTTGATTTTTTATGAATTTGTGAAGTTTATGCATTTTTGAGTAGTTACGAGTCCAAATGGCACATCTAATCACGATTCAACATAATTGAGTCATTAGGTAGCGCATCTAATCCTCCAAATGATGCATTTAACTATGTGAAATTGTGCAATATTTTTTGAGGCCTCTCAATGACTTTTTCTACCATTCAGTGCATTTGATCACCCTTTGACACATTTGTCTACCTTTTAGTGCATTTGATCTCCCTTTGATGCATTTGTCTACCAATCAATGCATTTAGTTGCCATTTGATGAATTTTTTGACCATTCGACGCAGTTGATCATAATTCAACACATTTGTTGACCATTCAACATTAAATTTACCAAAATTATGCATTTGACACTAGAATTGCACAATTGTTTTTTATTAATGATAAACAGGTTTTGAAGGGTTCCTGAAACCCTACACAAAAGGAATAGTGGCAAAAAATATAAAGCAATAGGCTTCCCACCCAAAAAAACCAAAAACGAGCTGATTACAAAGACATTAGTACACCATCAGCACAAAACAACATCACACAGCAAAAACAAAGAACATAACAAACAACCATTAGATAAGTTCCTTGAGCATCCTAGCCGCTTCCAAGTCCTTGGAAATCATCTTGTCATGCAACTCCATGACTTCCTCCACATCCTTCCTAGGCAATGTTTTGCATTTCTTTTTTTTTACTCTGAGTATGAACACTTAGCCCCATACCCATGTCTTCGGTCTACATCTCCTTGTCAGCACTCTACCCCATCTCCTTACTCACCTGCTCACTGAAAATAGATCTACCCATCCATTATTTTTCCTTCTCATTGAGGAAAACAAGACCGTCAGTAGAGGCCTCCAACTTCTCCCTGTTGATATTGATGATTGTGTCCATGTCCATGCGCAATTGTCGGTAGTTCTTTTCCAACACAACCAGCCTTGGGCCATAGTCTTTCTTTAGGTTGGCCAACTCATCCACCACAACTCTGACACTAGAATTCATCAACTTGGCCAAATTTAAAATGGATTCCTTCTCCTTGAGACTACGAAGTGTGGAGATATTGCATCAGGCAATTATGTCATGCTTGTTGTGGAGGTCATGCACCTCCTGAACAAGCCACATCAGCAAATTGAAAAAGATGTTTGCCCCTTTTTTAACCAGACCTAAGCCTTGCAAAAATTCCATGGCCCCCCAAAATAAACCTCTCCCCTAATGGGAGCTCACCAGGGATCCTCGTCCTAAAAACCATTATGATTAATTTTTGACTTACCTTTGTCTTTGGATGCCAACGCATGGATAGACTCATCCACATCAATGATGTTATTCACCTTTCCAGCAACAGGGGTCCCTCCAATAACACCACAACCCAGTTTCAAATTTGCCATCTCACCACCCTTAATACCCTCAGAGACCTCTAAAAGCTTATCCGCCACACCCTTAGAGCACACCAATTCCCGAAACTTAGCCTTCTTTCCACTGCAGAGCCCCTCCTTGGCATCTTCATCACAAACCTCCTTAATTTTATGCTTTACTCATGGGAGGGAAGGTTTAGCCTTTCTAGTAGAGGGTTTCTTCCCATCAGTCGAGGGAGTATAGTCTAGGTTAGTGTAACTATACCCATCAGACCATGCCTCTGGTGTAGGGGCACCATTTCAAGGTGTTTGTCCTTTCAAGGTTATTAGGTCTAGGTTATAGATTTTAAGAGAATTTTGTCTAAAATAAGATCTATGAGACCATATTATGAGGTAAGTTGTCATTTTTGAGTCATTTTAGGTGTTTCAGAAGTTTGGTTGTTTACAAGTGCAAAAATGTTGAAAATTGCTTTTATGCAAATAATGCAAAATTTAAAAGTTGTAAAAAGGTAGAGTTGGAAGACCAATGGTCTTAAGCCTTCAAAAAGTAGTTGATGGAAGTTGAATAGTTATTTTGGAGGGAAAGGATCATATATATGTGATGTAAAGCATTGATGGTTTTTTATTTTTGAAGTTTTGGAATAGTAAAACAACTGAAAAAGCACTGCTTTTCTAGATTTTTTTGTGTTTTCCTTCTTTACCAGCCTGTGTACAGCCCTATTAGTTAGTTTTGATCTAAACCTTTGAAAAATTGTTGAATATATGTGTTGTAAATAATTTTAAAGAGGTTAGATTTAATCCTAATTGATTTAAGAGCTTTTATAGATCATTTTCTTCAAGCGGCCAGAAAACAGGGTACTAAGGGTTTAATAGTTTAAGACATGTTTTGAACCCATTCCACCTTCTGTCTGAACTATTACTCAATGGAATGGGTGTAATTTATTAGGGTAAGGTTTGAGAAGGGTTATTTTGAGCAAGGGAGGTCTAGAAAAACATTGGGCATGAAGCCCTAAGTCTAAAATTGTTGATTTCCATGTGGAAAAGTGAGGTTTGATGTGTCAAAGTAAGTTTTTATGTTGGGAAGCATTATTTCATGATGGATTAAGCATGTGCAGAGGTTATTGTGCCTTTTTGAAGTGTTGATGATTTTGTGTGAGTGTTGGAAGGGTGTTTTTCAATAAAACCCTAGGTTATAGGAGAATAAGGAGGATTTATGAGTTTGGTACTTGGTTGAGTGAAATTCTGAGAACTAGTTGTGGATTCTTGGGTTTTGACATGTGGGAATTGCTTCCCCAAGGCTTTAGAGAGTTTTCAAAATTTTAGAGATAAGTCTCTTTGTAAAAGAGGGCTAATTTGAGCCCTAATAGGCGTAAAATCCTTGTTTTGAGCAAGTTGTTACAAAGTAGCCATAGGTGATTGGTTGATATGTTGATGAGTGTCAAAATGGGTCCCTAAAGTGAGTCAATTTGTGGTCTGAAAGAAAGTGATTGTGGACTTATACCCGATTGAGTGGTTTCCGAGTGCTATCAGGGAAAGAGTTGATTTGGTGAAATAGTGATACTTTGATGAGATTGTGACTTGAAAATTGTTGTTGTAGATTGGAATTGTGTTTGGTGTGTTTATAAGACCTTCCCCATTGCATCAAAGTGCTAGTATAGGGTCTTTTCCCATCAGTCAAGGGTGTATAGTCTAGGTCAGTATTGTACCCATCAAACCACTCCTCTAACTTTGTCCAATTTCCATCCACTCACTCTCCCTGACCTCCTCAACCTGAAATTTCCCACTTCCCTTCCTCTTCTTTTTTGAATTAGGGGGATGAGAAGCTTCACCAATACAGTTAGCCTTAATGAAATCAACAATAAGCAGCATCAAACCCTCATGTAGAAAAGGGTTTCTAGGATTCTTTCTGAAACTCGCAATTCTCTCTTCCAAAGAAAGCAATAGGTAGAAGGAGAAAGAAATGAGCTTACCATGTTGAAAATGATTCAACATTACAAAGTGGTGACCATACAGGGCTATGTATTTGTCATTGAGGGTGAAATATCACATTACCACAATAGCCACGTCCTGCCAGAGATGTTTAATCTTGGACCTATCATATCCGCCACAATCCACCCTCACCATTTTAGCTCTCTCTGTCCCAAAGAAAATTTTGCCTGGCAGAACTTGACAAATTCTTATCTCTGTAGAACTTCCTTCCTTCGGTCAACATCCCAATTACCTCCACTATAAAATCTTCATTAATAGTGGTATCCCAACCAAACATGCTCAAAACAAAACCATGTCAGGCATCAATGAAGTATTTGGAGACACTATTTTTAAATCCATGTGCAACCTTTCCATAAAAGGGGTAACCCCTCCCTTCTACAGGATATCCCATACATCGGCATTGTCCTTAAACTCATCACAAGAAAGTGATTTCGTTCTGCACCTTTCCCCATCCATCATCAAAAATTTCATAGACACAAAGAAAAACCACAAACAGTTGTGAATATGCAATAAGGCAAGAGGAAAATAAATACCCAAAAAGTGTGCATGCCTGCCAAGTGCAGTACTGAGAACAATAATGGTAAGGAGGTCCATGCTTCTCTGATTAGAATTCCCACAAATTCCAATGATCCTCACCAGTGTGAAGTGTCTAATCAACCATATATATCCACGATAACCACACAAGCCTTTAGCCGAGGAGACAAAAATCACCAACATGCTAAGATTTTTCATTATTGAGCAAATTAATTAATTCCAAGGGTAGGACATCATTAGCCTCCAAATGCCTTGTTGATGTCACCCCATGATTCGCCATCCATTCAGCCACTTGATTTTCCTCACGAAAGGTGTGTGATATATAAACTTTATTAAAATCCTACAACAAAGCAAGGGCATCCAAAATGAAATCTTCAATAGTCCATGAAGGGGGAGAACCCTTCCTAAGGAAATTAACAATATTAAGGGAGTCCCCTTCAATCCATAACTTTGAGATCCCCTTGTCTCTAGCCATCTTTATGCCATGGTAGGCTATAGCAGATTGCACAATTGTTGCTTCTAGAAGTTATGTAATTGTTTTGATACCAAAATTACACATTGGATGCTAGAACAATGCAATTGATTGGGGAAACAATACAATTGACTAAAGGAATTCCACAATTAATTGAAGAAATTATGCAAATGATTGGGGAAGTGACGTAAATGTTTATGTAAATGGAACAATTGATTAGGTATCTGTTTTTGCAATTCTCTATTATTCTAATCAATTTTTCTCTAGTTTTGTGTAATTGTTCTCTTTCTGTCACACATTTGATCCATACTTTTGCATAATTGTTTCATTCTATTGTGCATCTTTTTAGTATATTTGGTTGTTCTTTTCTTAGTTATTGATTTAATTTATGCATTTGTGGCTTTCGTGGGTAGAAGATAAAACTCTGAAACTATTAACATATTTAATGCAAGACTTTATGTGATTGATTTTTTCTAGAATAGCTCACATTTAGATTTATTAAATTAAAAGAATTTGTTTTCCATTTATGTGGATTCTTGGGTATGTATGCTCTTCCCTTGCACCTAATGTAACCCTGGGGATTTTAAATACCTTTAATTCCATATATTTGTTCTTTTACCCAAGGAAGTGTTATAGTATGCTCTCCCCTTGTGCCTAGTGCAGGCCTGGGGATAAGAAACAATAACATTTTCCTTCTTCCTAATTTTATTAAGAGGCTTGCTTAGGGATTTCATCACCTTAAGGGTGACCTCAGCAAAGTTTTTCAAGTGGGGTATAGAAAGGGGGGAGAAGGAAATCTATACCCCAAGATGTAGCTAGCATCGTTCGAGCCAAGTTGTGAGATCCTTAGTTTGTCGAGACTCGTTAGGTGAAGAGAGTAGGGGAGACCTCCCAATTTTGGGCACTATAGATGATCTCATGTTCACTAATTCCACTAAAAACCTTTGTTTTAGAATCCTAAGACTAGTGACCATTATTGCTAGTGGGGTGTAGTGTATAGGATCATGCATGAAGTTTCCCAACATGTAACATCCAAGGGTGAGATAGAATTATTTTGAGGGTGTAAAAAGCCTTCAAGGGAAGGAGGAAGGTGAGCCCTTATTCCACTAGACACCTAGATATCCCTCTTTGAGAGTGGAGTGTGTGCATCTGTGTCCTCTTATGGTATTTTATCACTTGGGACTCTACTAGCAAGACCCACCTTCTCTAAATAGCTAGTTTGTTATCGTGTTTGACATGTTTTTCTTGTATCAAACTAGTGATAGCATTCAACCTATTACCCTTGAAATATTAGCAGTTATTGTGTCTTACTATGTGACTATTTTCTTGCCAAACTTTGCTCAAAACAGTCAAATCAGATCAAATTCCATATAATTACACAAATTACCTATAAAAAATTCCATTGACTATTTTGTATCATAATAACTCATCCTTCTATGTAATTGTATTTCATGGTAAACTTGAAAAAAATATTTTTAGCTTGAAACAATGTATCTAATCAATACTGTAGTGTAATATTTTGCTATGGCATAATTATTTCACCCTATGGTGCAATTATTTCACCATGTGGTGCAATTGTTTCACCCTATGACACAATTATTTCACCATGTGGTGCAATTATTTCACTCTATGGCGTAATTGTTTCACCCTATGGCATAATTATTTTATCATGTTGTACAATTATTAATGTCTATGGCACATTTGTCTTTGCCTTTAATGCAATTGATTATATTTTAAAAGCCATAATATCATCATTTTTACATAGAATCCTACATTTGAACCTCTTACTAGTGCAATTGACCTATCCTATGACATAATTATTTTGTCTTTTAGTACAATTGAACCAAACTATCATCCAATTTTCTTACTATCATTAGATCTTATAATCATACAAACAAACTTGCACAAACAGGCCTAACATATACTAGTATACATAGAGACAAACCTAAGATTTTTCCACACACCACATTCAATTTTTATCCTTCATATCTTTCAACCACACCTAGATTTAGTCTTAGGTAAAATCTATCTCTCATACATAATCATAAATTTTCCATCCAAATCAAATTCACTAATTTTATCTAGATCTTATATCCCCCTTATCTCTAGTTTGGTATTTTTCTTAGAATATTTATCTCTCCAAGTACAATATCAAATTAGCCTATTTATGTGTAGAATAACTTAGAATATTTGGCTACTTCTAAGTTGGACTATTTCCTCTCCCTTTTATCTGTTGGTTTTGAACTCATAAGTCTAGTTCAAAATTCAATGCATCCCTCAAAATCTTGATCATTAAATCTTAAGATCTAGATACAATTTTTGGTCTCTTTCATTGCATTAGTCAAAATACCAAAAATCCCATCCAAATCAAAAGGTCCTAAAATATCTTATATGGTACTAGAAAAAATGTCACAAACCAAGATAAAATTGCAACACCAACAAGACCAGAACATGGTACCTACAAACATAAACCCTTTGTAAGAACCTTAAGGAGAATTCTCACACATGTTTCAAGGATCAAGAGATTTTGAAACACCACCCCCACTAAGTCCTAGGAATAGTCCTAACATTAGTGGGATAAGAGATGTAACACCTGAGGAGTTGGCAGAAGCACAACAAGATGCTAATGTCATGAAAATAGTAGACTCACTTCTTGCATCCAATCACAATGAATACTTCCTATTACTTGTACAATAGGGAGCCAAATTCCCTCTACATTTGACACCACACTTATACAAGATGTCACCAATAATAAATCACCACTAACTTTTAGGGGAAATGAGCTCCAATAGAATCATACCACAAACCAATATCTCCATACCACCTTTCATACCACAACAACACAACCCCTCCATATCTAACCTAATAACAAGCTTAACATCATACCACAAACCAACTCTTACATACCACCTTCCATATCACAACAAAACAACTCCTCCATACAACCCATTAACAACAATACCATCTAGCCATAAATAAATTCTTCAATATAGCCTACTAAAAACCCCACCATACCAAAAAAAACCTCTTCATCCATCCAACCCACTAAAAACACTCCGATGTATTCCTCACACTCTCCTAGTATTACACCTCAACACATTGCCACTCTCACGGTCCCATAATCAATCATACCCACAAATTCAATGCTACCTCATGTACACACTCAAGCCTCAATATACAGCTTGCAAATAACCAATCCATTATATAACACAACATCTAGTAATACTATTGTCCCCACTTTATTAATCAACCCACAAGAATCATCACAACCATCCTACATCTCACCCAACTTGCATACAAACACAAACACCATCACCAATTTGGGGTGAACCCACAAAAGTGGTTTACAATTGGAGTGAGGAAGGAAAAGTTGAAAAAAATGACCCCATGCCAAAAAAAATCATTTTTGGGGTTCAAACAGACCAAAAGAGGGTTCAAATGAACCAAGGTTTGAGCGAACCCATTCAATGAACTTCCCACCATTCCTGCCAAAAAAAATAAAGGAAACCCTTTCTGAAAGGGGGTTTGAATGAACCAAGTTTTGAATGAACCCTGGTTCAAGCAAACCCTCCTTTTCCCACCTTCCCACTCTCTGGCACATAAAAACGTCAAAAATTTTCCCTTCGAAGCTCAAGTTGAGGATGAAAATGGAGGAGACTTCACAGACCCAACTAGATGATAGTAGTCCTCGAAATGAGCTATCCAACGAATATTATTTTAATATGTTTTGGTTTTATTATTGTAATTAGGGCTAAAATATTAAGGTTAATGCAATAAAGCATATAAATCAAACCCTAATAAACAATGAAGCACAAATGAGCATAAAGACATAAAGCATAAAACAATATTACCAAATATTCATGCCACCATTGATCCACTTCCATTGCACTTCTCCATTTTTCTTCAATATGATAATGGCCCTTAGATTTGAGTGTGCATTAATAAGCCTATGACAAGTGACTAGCAAAATATTGAAGATTGTTGTCTCCTACTAGCAACATGTACTTGCATAATATGTGTAGATAATGAAAATGACAAGGGTAAGGTCTTTTATAGAAAAGACAAATTTGAATGAATGGTTGAGATTGGATGCCAATAAGATGTCTTAATCAATGGCCAAGATTGAAAGTTGTAGTATGAAATAGGGTTAGGGCAAAATTAGGGCAATGATAAGGATGAAGGGTTGAGATTCAATTATGAGATAATTCAATCAAGGGCTAGGATTAAATGAGATGTCAAGAGATAAGATTTGATGTGGAAGATAAGATTGGCACGGATAAAGAGGTGATAGGAGAAATTAAATAATCAAAATTATTTAATTTAAGTGGCCAATGAATAATTAAATCATTTAAATAATTATTTAATTATAGAGGAATGTGACAAAAGGAATCATTTTGAATTAAATAATGATTTAATTCAAAATTCAAAAGAGTCAAATTTATTTAATTTAGGAGAGAAAAGGGTGATGAATAATTAAATAATTAAAATAATTATTTAATTATAGTTCAAAATGGACAAAAATTAAATAAATAAGAATTTATTTAATTTTAGAAAGAAAGGGACTTAATTAGTGATGTAATTAAATAAATAAAATTTATTTAATTAATCAAGGAGGGATAAAGATTAAAAAATGAATTAATTAAATAATTAAAATTATTTTATTATCAAAGACAAAAGGGGAAATGATGGAGAATTTAGAAATCGCAAGCCTGGGACAATTTTTACTGTCTACAATTATGTATTTGTTTTTTTAGTTTCATTAAACATAGGGTTTTCACAAAAAATCAAGCTCTTTGTTCTGCACATGTGGGAAAATAGCAGATTATCAAAAAAACAATTGAAAAATATGAGTGCACCAAATATTGAAGTCCTTGATCCAACAAAAAAAAAATGAATTTCGATACATACAAAAAAAGTTACATGTTATACAATTCACCTATGTTTGAATTGTAATTGGTTTGACTTCAAAACTTGATTAAGGAAAAAATATTCAATAAAACACTATTTAACCAATTGGAAGCACTAGATATCGGAGTTACAAATTTAAATTTGAAAGAATTAGAATTTTATCCTTCATAGAAAAAAAGTTGTGTTATACGATGAGCATCACTCCTTAAAAATGTTGTTTTCTAAAGAAAAAAACTAGTTTTCGAATAGATGGAAAAAGAAGTGCAATTTGATTCCAAAAATTTTGAAAAAAATATATTTAGAATCTATAGAAAAAATGTCACAAAACTCTAGTTTGCATCACCTTCAAATTCCTCACAGTTTAGCCGCTATAAATGCCATTAAGTGAAGATTTAGTTAGAAAAAATTATTTCAATGTCCAATTTGGCCAAAAATTGTAAACCAGTATTGTGGGACCACCCTCTATTATATCAACAGAACATTCCATTCAAAAAATCTAACATCTCCACTACTATGAAAAATACACAAGCACCTCCCCATTCATCCCATATCTCTCAACCACTTACATCTAACATCCATACTTACATCCCTAATAATCATAACATCATCCACCAAAACTACATCCCCCTATCATAACCCCAACATACTATCACTTCTAATCCTAACATTATCACTCCAAGTCAAAACATAAATCCACCTAACCAAAACATCTATCAACATAAATCACATCAAAATACCATGAGTTCTCAATAAAAAAATCATCCCACCAAACTACCTTCATCAAAACCACAACATGAACCCATCTAATCAAAACATGGACATCTACAGAACCCAACTCAAACCATCATAAACCCTCAACAATAATCCATCACATTAAACCCCTAAAATAACTCCAACGTATCCACTCACACCTACATTCCAAAAAACTATTCACACATTCACCAAAGCAGCCCATCAATAAATTTCCTCAAGGTCACTCGTCATCACATCCCATTTCCACCTATAAGCCCATCAACACACTTACTCTCACACACTTGAATGATTTATCTCTACAAATAAAAGGCTTACAAAAAAATTGAATATCCAAATAGGACTGATGAAGAAGAGCTACACACTAGAGTACATATGTCATTATCCTATTGACATTATAACACCCATGTCTCCCTTTCCGCATAATTTTGAGATTCCTAAATTTGACAAATAAAAAGGAAAGGGAGATCCTCATGAACACATTAGGTAATTTCATGTTTCTTGATTAGATAATGATATACAGAATGGTTCTCTCAACTCCCATTTGACATTAGAACTTTCAACAAACTAGCAATAAAAACCATCTCACTTTTCTCATACAACATTGAACATGAGATCTCAATGATAGATCTATGTAGCGCCAAATAAAACAATGGAAAATCTTATGTCTCCTTATATATATGAAGGAGCTTAGCCAACAAGTGTTCTTGTCATATACCCAAGAAGCAATTGGTCTAAATATTCATCCAAAATATAAATATAGAGATAGGATTTCACCTAAAGGTTCAATGCTCCAATACTTTCAATGAGATCATAGAGAAAGGGATTACCATTGAGAAAGCCCTTATAGCTAAAATAATTGTGAAGGTATTAAAAGACAACAAAGATAAACCAAGTTCTTCTAATGGCAAGTCTTGATTTTGGTCGAAAAATAATAAAGTGGTCAATGATGGTGTGGTGGACGTGAAGATGGCTCAAAATGTTCAACCAATAGTAAGTCTACAAACACCACCCTTTGTTCAAATCTCATCAACTATCCAAGGAAATATGCAACGAGGTCTACCAAGAAAAAATAACACCCCTCAATGGAAATATATGCCTTTAGGAGAATCCATTGAATCAACACTCTAAAAATTGGTTCAATCAAACTGGATAACACTCCTAGAGATTAGACAATATGACCCACAATTTAAACTTAGTGTATGGTGGAAAGACATGAATTTTTGTGACTATAATCTAGAGTGAAAGGACATACAACTCAAGGTTGCTTTAAATTGGAAAATCTCATTCAATATTTTATTGATCAACGTGACATCACTATTGAATATCATTTAGAAAATCAATCTCAAAATAATCACATCAATAATATTCATAGCTCACATGATGATAAATTAGGCATATATCAAGATACTTTTCCTAGTCATGATCAAAACTATCCATCTATGTCTAGAAATGGCTCATCTTAAAATTATTGCATTATCCTTATTCATAACATATATGCCTCATTTGACTCCCTAATAGGTTTCCATGAAGAAGTTTTCCCACAAGATTAAGCCTCCATATCTCCTTCCATTCCTTCATCCCTAGAACCTAAAGTTGCAATATCAATCCATGTTGAATTCCCATCAAACAACTCATCCAATAATAACACCTTTTAGGATTTCCCCAAGGGCTATCCACAACAGCTAATCCATTGTTTGATACAAGTCCAATCGCACATCATGCCCACTCTAGATATTACTATTTGAATCCCATTACCACCATTCCAACATATTGAGGTTATCCAAGAGTCCCTTATTCATACCCCATTATTAGAATCAAATATGTGTCAAGAACAAAATTCAAAGCATAAACAAGATAGCTTTGAAATGAATCAAGGACAAGCTACGTTACCCAAATCCTCCAATCTCATCCTATTATTGATCAAGATCCCATCTCTCTAGAATTTCATAATGATCCCATCATCCCTTTCCATTCCATGTCCATGATCCCAAAACTAAGTTTGACCCCATATATATTCTAATAATCTTCACTTCCACATATGAGACACTTTATTCCACTAGACACATAGATGATCTATCCCTTGTTCATCTAGAACAAGATTCTCTCTCTAGATATATTTGAAAATTATGAAGATATAGGTGAGTTCACAGGACTCTATGATGTTATTCTATAAAATGAACATGAAGAGGGTTTTATATTGACTTTGAGGCAACAACATATTTTGAGAAACAAGCTAAGTTCCTTAGTCCTCAAAATCATGTCAATGATATTAATCAACTAGCTATTATGGATACAATCAACATCCCAAAGAATGATGAAGCAACAAGCATGAAGGTAGATAAAACACTAGTATCCTATCAACTTGGATCACTCACTTTTGTCAAAGAAATATTTCTTATTGATGAGAATATAACCACCATTGATGATTCCCAACAACATAAAGAAGAGGTAGCATCTTGTTTCGAGAACAACACATATCCAATTACAAAAAAGAATTGTCAAAGCCTGCAGTATAAAGGAAATGGATTAGGCCTACATGAACAAGGTATTCTAGAGCCAATACAATTCTTTGACAATCCTAAATGTCAAGGACTTTGTTATTCATCAATAAAGAAATCTAAGGATGTTAGTCATACCTCCATGATACCAAGGGCAACTTCATCTAATGCAAACATCAAAATAGGTGTCATGAATAGTCCTTACAATAAGGTTGTCGACAATACTCCTCCAATTCACATCATAGGCCATCATTCCCAATCCTTCAATCCACTAATTGAGACCAACAAAGGAAAAAATTGTATAAAGAAAAAGATCAAAGTCAATTTTTTAAGCTAATAAATCTAAAAGTCAAAATGGACACATAAAGTTGAAATAGATCCCAAAGAAAATTAGGTCATGTAAGGCAAGTAATCCAATTCCAAATCGAAAAGTCAATGAAACTATGAAGCCACCTCAAACAAGGTCTTCCATCAATCAAAAGTGTCTACCTCCTTCAAAACAGTCTTCAATACCAACATGCAAGGTGTATAAAAGTGTTGGTCCCAAACACACTCAAAATCTCACATCCACACTCCATCATCCACAATCCCAAGTTTGGAAAATTAAAAATACTAGATTCAAACTACCAAATAATTCATCCACATCTTACATCCGCCATCAAAATCCAACATCCCATCTAAAATCTAAAAGTCCCAGATCCCACATTCACCATGTCTTGGAAGCAACACTTTATCATAAGGATTATAATGGCACACTATCATGATGTGCACATTTAGATAAATCCAAATCTAGTATCAACAAGGATCACAATAACATACATGGGCTATATACAAGTTTTCTATCTTGGAAAAGCAACTCTTCAAGGTAGGACATTATTGGCACATTAATAGCACCATCTCCATCAACACCACCAGGTGGTCTTGCATAGTTGATGATCATTCATTTAAAATAAAGGAAACAAAGTAAAGATAAAAAAAAGTCATCCTCTACTGAAAACCATTATTATGGCACTTTGGGCAAGTACCATGATGAAACCCATTTGTGGGCATCATGTGTAAAAAAATGATAATTTATGTGTAACATTCCAGTTGGGAACGTCTTATCTTATACAACATGTTATTTTATCCTAACACCACTATCCACCAATATTCCCTATCTACCTTGAGTTTGACAAATACTAGGGGCATATACTTCAAAACATGCTTTTGGAAAACTCTTGATACGGTCATTTCCATATACTATCCCATGCCATGCCATCACCTACAAAGCACTATCCAAACACTTATCTTCGTTCAAACATGTTATCCTATTATGAGATAGTCCTTGGAAGTAAAATCCCTTATCCTAGTTCTATTTGCAAAAGTCCTATCCTCCCCATCCTTCACATATCCATTTTTGTCATGCTAGTCCATTCATCCACTCATAGTGTCCCATATATTTCTAGAGAGTAGGGATAGGTAATTAAATCCTACTTTGGAATAAATCTTGATATATGCTTTCTAGCTCACATAGTGATTCAGACACCTTCAAAAATAAAAATAAAAATCATATATTTACAAAAATTCAAAAAATCAAATATCTTGAAAAACAAACAAAAAAACACTTTCAAGAATTTTCCATCATTCCACGAATATAATTTTTCCATAAAACTATCATCCATCGCCTATAATCTAAACAATCCTCATCAATATCATCTTGTCTATGCTCCAACATGATATCAAAAAATCTAACAAACTTTTTTCCTATCCCATTGACAAATCTTGATCCATCTTATTCAATCAATCATCATCGAGATGTAACCTTCCAAATCATTGGGTTGCTCCTATCTTAACATCTATTTAAAGTTGCAACTTCCCATTGAACCCCTTGAAAACGTATAAAGGATAGAGATTATACTTGGAAATTGGAATGAGTAACTAGACCCACCTCTCTCCCCTGTAAAAACAAACTTTAGTTAAAGGTGTTAGCTTTTATAAAAAGCAATGGTAACAGTTAAAACGTTTATAGAGTCTTGCATCCGGCTAGGTATCTTCCTGGTAAGCTTCAGAACCAGGACAAGGAACCCACCTGGATGTAGAATAAGGGCGAGAATAATGTGACAAAAAGAACAAAGCCGGCTGTGATAACACGCTAACAAACAAACACTAATTCCAATCAGGACCTCTGAACTTTATAAAGGATGAGCTACAAATGCAGTGATTAGGTATACCAAGTTGCTGCAGATTAAAGCAAATATGTGTTACGTTAGATGTGGTTGTTACTGGCCATTTCGCAGACGACAACGTCTTGTAGTAATCCTGACGCCCAAATCTGGCAAAACTGCGCAGAGCAACATGAATGTGAAGAAGAAAAAGTATTGGTGGGTTGTGTAGTCACAATTACCATTTGATAGTTGAAAGATTTATTGATTTCTTCTCTGGTTCATATTTCTTGAACAGAGGTTTGTCTTAACAGATGACCCACAAATTTGTAACAGACAAGCTTGTGGAAAATATTTTTATGTTATTGATCGTCTGATTATGGATCCAGTGGGATTATGTGTTATTTGCTGCTTCTGTTAAATGTTTGAAAGCTATGAATGCAATTTGGAAATAATGTCTAGTAGATTATCTTATTAAATGAATTTCGATAGGAGTTCGGTAGATTTTTCAGTTGTCGCCGTGTTGATTGTATGACATATCGCCTGATTAGAAATTATATAGTAGAAGACTGAACTACTGTGTTAAAAAGTAGGTTCTTTATTGAAAATCCTGGTTTAATTTTTTATGTAAACACAAGTATTTGTTTATGAATTCTCTATAATATGTCAAGTATTACTCTGCGAAATGTTTTGGTTAGTATTTTAAAAAGAAAATCTAAAGTCTGATAACGAGATGGTGATAATTTTTAGTATGCGTAGGTTTTGGGTTTTTTTTAAATGGGTAACAAGTTAATTGGATTTGATTTTGGGTGAAATTTCATAGTTAAATATATTTGAATTGGAATAGTATTCAGATGGGTAACCTTCCAGGAAGTCTAATGTTAGACTTCCTATAAGACCTTACTACTCATGAAATATGATTCAATGAATTTGACTCAAAAACTACATGGCGAAATCCTGATAATAATATCTTAATTTAACCTACTGTGAAAAAAACCTCCTACTTATCAATTCTTGAAACCTGCTGAGTATTTAAAAAAATTCATTTCTTAATTGAAATATGATGTGTTGTATTAAATAAGGATAATAGCTCATGTGGAATAATTGAAATATGATGTGTTGTATTACATAAGGATAATAGCTCATGTGGAATAATTGAAATATGATGTGTTGTATTGCATAAGGATAATAGCTCATGTGGAATAATTGAAATATAATGTGTTGTATTATATAAGGATGATAGCTCATGTGAAATAATTGAAATATGATGTGTTATATTACATAAGAATAATAGCTCATATGGAATATAGACCTTACTATATGCTATATAATCAAGAATTGGCCAGTACATCAAATCCTATGTGCAAGGTGCACAGTCCCTTACACATGCATCTTTAAACAAACTAGATGTTTCAAAAAATGTGCATTGAAATCATTTTGTAGAGCGACATCAATGTTAAATTTGCTAAGTTCGGTTGCTTTTGGATTGAACCTCAAAATACCTACCTTACTTAGGATTTGTCTATGAGTTATACCTAGCTTACACAATTCAATAGCAATTGGATGCCTAATTACCCTTGGATGAAAAAACCATAGTTTGAAATGTTTTGAATATAATTTGAAGTCTTGTAGTTGAAATATGAGCTTCAACCAAGATTATAAGTTAGTAGTTGTTAACTAGTTGTTGGTTCATTTTTCTGGAGTTGTTGCAAGTATGTTTCCTAAGGCTTGCCATGCAATGTACCTTATTGATAGTAGTTTGCAAGTCATATAAGTGTGTCTGATAGTATTGGGTACTAAAGGGTTCAAATATACTTCTAACAACGCTAGGTTTTCCAGTTTACGAAACATTATGTGCATATAAGGGCATTGAAATTAGGTTCTATAACATAATTTTAGAAAAAAAAAATTGGGAAATTAATTTATATCATGAAATAAATAGAATAGAAATAAAATTTAAGACAATATTTCATAATACATGAGATTTATGCGAGGAAAATGTTAAGATCAAAATTCCACAAACACTTGCATCATTTAGTTATATTGAAATAACTTACAATAATGGAACCTAGTTTTTCAACATTTCCTCCTCTCCTCCACACATAGGCTTAATACCTCTTGTAGACTTCTCAAATGCCAAAACTATACATATAATCATATATTTCTTAACCTAACTATAATGATTCAACAACTAAGAATCTTTAAATGTAGGATGAAACCATCTAATATGATTTTGGATTGGTAGAGTTTTTCAATTAAAGTATTTGATAGTTTGGTTAATAAAATAATTTTTAATATTAATATTTTGATTAATTATAGAACCAAATGGTAAAACTATGTTATGTGGTAAATATTTTAATTAATAAAATAATATTATATTTAATCTTATCAATTAAATGTCAATAGTAGCATGGTGTGATGGTTAAGTTGTTTTTATTTTTGTCATCAAGGTTCAAACCCCATTGGGGTGTAATTGTTGAGAATTTATATTGGGGATGAAGTCCCCCATTTTTTACCTCACCGGTTCATAGCTCTAGGACAAAAGCGTTTACCCCTCTTAATAAAAATCTCATCAATTAAATAATCAACCCGCTTATGGTCATAGGCGTCATAAATAAATATAAGGTAAAACCTTATATCAGAACAAAGACTTACTATTGTTATTGGGACCTAGTTATAAATAAGTGTGGGTCACTAATAAATAATATTCTCTAGCATTCCCCTTAATATTTATAGGGTGCATATCACTTTTTTTAAATAAAAGGCAAAGATTCTTAGTAATGCAATACTTCATTAGCCAACATATAATAGGGATAAATATATGTCAATATAAAGCTCTACATTGTAGACTACATGACCAACCCCTTAGCATAATTCATATCCTAGTTCCCTCAAAATTGTGTAATACAAGGTACTTCCAATGTTTCTTATTAATTCCTAGGCCCCCTCAAATCAACCCCTACTAGGTTCCCACATACAATGCACATGGTCCTTACATGTGCTCTTAGGTCTTATCGAATTATCTATAAGTATTACAAATACCCTTAAGTCTATAGATATAATTCCTACAGCCTTACATGTTCCCTTAGGTCTTATCCAATTATCTATAGGTATTACAAATACCCTTAAATATTTAGATATAAATACTATAGCCTTGCATGTGCCCTTAATTCTTATATGTTGGAGTTGATAGTGAGCCCCACAGCTCCCAAAAATTACCTGCAACCAAAATGCCTATCACAAACGAGAGATCAAAGTAACTGATTTGTTATGCAACCAAGAGATAAAAGAATTAATCCACACAAGCATATGATATGTCTTATATATTAAATAATGAATACTTAGATTATGAATGATTACAATGTACAATAGTGAATGCTTATAAAAAAAAATTTAAAAAAAGAAAACCCTAGATGAGGATTTAATTAGATTGTGACAAGTGTCCTAATCCTATGCAATGAAACAACTTGACCTATAAATAGCCTAATCTAATAATAAAAAACACTCCTAATTTTTGCTTAAGTGATTAAATTAATAAGAGACCTAATAATTAATCAATGATTAATTAATTATCAAGTGACTATCCTAATTAATCTAGCACCCCCCTTAAGATCAACTTAGGGAAAATTTAAAAACCCTGATGAAGAATGCAATGATGGATGCATAGATGGGTCTTGACTATAAGGCCTGATGAGGTACCCATGTACATGTTTTCATGGAAGTATGCACCCTTTTTGAGTTGATAGAATCACTCAACCACCTCGTAAAACATGGTATGATCTTCCTGAGTGTGGACTTAGATGGTGGAGATCAACCTCCAGAGAGGATTGGTTCCCTTGGTTTAATCACCTAATCTAACCTATGCTATTGCTACTTGTTGAGAAAAGAGACAAGGATTTAACATTAAATTAAACCTAAACTCCCAAGGTGATGCACCAAAAGATTCTTTCAAACCTACACTATTGTTTGGACTCATAATATGGCCAAATGAACAAGTTGTTTCATTCACAACTTAGGTTTCTACACACTTACATGTATCAGTATTACATAGGAAAGATGAGGTATTTTTTCAACTTTAAAAGAAAAAAATATCTATCCTCATAATTATAAATTTTCAAAAACTATTAACATAACCTATGACCTACATAAGGCATGCATATCTCTGCAAAAAGGTGTTGAAGGAATGAGACATACATTGAGGATTCATATCAAATCATAGAAAAATCCATCTATCATTCACATTTTCACACAAAAATCAAATTGGAGAAGGAAAAATACTTATCTTTTATTGATCAAAAGAAGTGTTACATAGTTGTGTACAAGTCTAAAAGTGGAGTTACATTTGTTGCTCCAAGTAGAAAAAACTTGAAAAGGATGCAATGCAAAGACTAAAGAGAAAAGAACTAACTCTAAATCTACTCCTAAGACTTTCTTATAAGTTCCTCAATAGTTAGTACAAAATAGGAACATGTGTTGCTTTAGTTGGTTGGGTCAAAGTTCTTGGGCGTCCAAAATTGTTTCCCCAAATTTGTAACCCCTAAAAGTGTTCCAAAAAGGTGTTTGACTACTGAAAAAATCATGCCTTGACCTTATCTACCATTAAGGCACCTTAAATAACTCCTAGGTGTTGATAAATGCTCCAAAACTGAGTCAATGTTGCCCCTATATCTTCTCAATCAGTTGCACAGCTCATTCAACTTCCTAGATGCTCTCCAACTGCTACACAACACACCAAATTACCTTGGCATATCTCCAAGTTTGTAGGACATGTGGAAAAAGGCCTTGGAAATGATCATAAGGCCAAGGAACGACAAATGTTTTATGTTCTAAAACCTCTTTATGCCAATATTTGCCACTCCTTAATCTATTTTAATGGCTTCATTCAATTCACAAAACTAATTTCACCAACCTGTAGAATGCATACCACTATCCTTCATAACATGCCTTCAATCTTTATTCAACAACTTCTACAACTCCCAATCATGCTACCTAGATTATTAAAAGACAGTGAAATACCACCCTAACTAGCATTTGAAGTAGTATCTTGGGATTCATCAGCTAAGTGAAAACATGGACAAGACTATTCCACTACATAAACCTTCACCTTCACTACTAATTAGGTATATAACTAAAACTATGATGATTTCTTTGTCATGCATTCTTTGAAGATATATCACTATCATGATCTAGATAAAAACATAAACTTATTTGAGCCAACATATCACCTTTACACACACATACTCTATGTCTTTTCTCATTTAACACAAGAATCTGCCTCCTAGGTATTCCATACATCCTAATGTTTCATTATCTTCTTGAAACACAACTAAATGCTTGATCTTGTACTAAGTCCTCCAGATAAGTAAACGAAATATTTCTAGCACTCTTTGCCATATCTCCTCCTATGATAAAGAAGACACTACAACTTAATGAGATTGTCAAGAATAACTTTGGTTTCTATCTTGAAATGTTCTCATCCAAACATACCCTTGTTCTTGTGGACTTGCTATTCCATAGTAGGTTGGCACTTTAGACTAGCATTTATCCCTTCACAACATATTGAATGCTACTCATTCAAAAACACTATGATGACCTTATTTATAATTATCCTTGTCTTCTATGTCTCTATCCTTGATTTGAAGACATATTCTTAACATTCTCTCACATTGGTTTCTCCTTGCAAAGTCAATTTTTAAGGAAGTTACTATCTTTTTCCCTATGGTTGCTCACATTTTACTGGTTTTTATATAATAGCATGCTTTTGTGAGGCACTCACTACTCTTAGGCATACTAGGCACCCTTTTTGGTTCAGCAACAATCCTAGCATTCAATGTTGTCCTTTGATTTTCATCACTAATTTCTTTCCTTCCTAATACATTTGAGCATGTTCTTCATCCTCAATTTTTAAAACCCTTGATCAATGTGTTGTCACTGTAATGGCATGATTGTCATCTAATAGCTTAAGCACTATACTCTTTTTAACATACAACCCATGATTATGCCTATTTTATGCAAAACCTCTGTCATGTTCATAATAATAAACAAGATAGGCATTGCCTTTATGACTATCATCAATAGCCTTTCCAAATTCATGATTCTTCTCCCAGTTCATCTTAGATTTCTGCCATGTCTTACATAGTCATATCCCCTGCAATCACTACCATCATGATTGTCAACCTTCCCTTCACATTTTCCTTGGACTATCATATGAATAATTTGACAGTGCATTATTTTCTCTTCAAAAGTCTATCACTATTAATGACCCCTTTCAGTTAGCAAAATTGTTCCCCGATTTGCAGCATAAACATTTTCCTAGTCTTCTTGATCTCCATTACAAGGCCATTGATTTCTAAGGTCTATCATGCATAGATAGTTTACATTGGGTTTTTATCCTCAAACATCACTATCCCTTCTCAAGTAACAGTGAATTTACTACCCTTTGTACAATTCTCTACTCTTTAATGGTTAGTGCCTCATATATTGATCTGCACTCCTTTGTAGATGAACTTTTAATCTCTTCATATATGCCTTCTAACAAGCATAACATATGTATATATTAAGTGACTACTCTTCTAAATTTTACATCTTTTCTTTGAAGGACTCTACTATTGGATATGTTATCCTCTTCACATGATTTTGATCTCTTCCTTGTAATCCAGCCACTCTATAAATTTTCTATCTACAAGAAAAAGGGATACTAGGAACATCATTTGTATTTACACATCTATGCATAAGGTAGCCTGCACACTCAAATATTGTGGTCAATTCATATTATTTTTCTAGGTTTATTCATGAAGAATCTCTCGATCCTGATAGGAAGTGTAAGTGCCAGTAGCTCACAACTAGCCATAAATATCAACAACACATCTGAAGGCAACAAATCCACTTATTGAACTAGAATATCTCATGCCTGAGATGTTAAGTTTACATTTGTGTCACCCTCTGACTTTTCTAGTGCCCTTACCTTTACTACATCATTCCACTTAATATTTCAATGGATCATGGAGGTATTCATCAATGCTCCACAAACACTAGCATCAGTATTTTATATGCATATTTCTATAATATTTTTGGCCTCACCTAGATGCCTTATATGTAGAAAAAAATTTGTAAATGTAATGTGATTTGGTATTAGAAATGGCCCTTAGAAAAATTCTCTACGGTCCTACATTTGAACCTTGGATACATAGCTATGATCTCTTCTAAACTCTTCTAACTCTTCTAATGTATATGTTTCCTTGCAATTTGTGACTATTGCATTACTGCATTTTCATCGTGTTATGTTACATTTAGTTGCTCAAACTCTAACTTGATGTTGTATCACTCTATTCTATTGTCATGCCACTTTGTTATGATTGTGTTATGAAGGCCTTCCAATTGTGGAGAATAGATGGTCCATGTGTGTCAAACCCTTTCTTCTTGATGCCCTTTCTTAGTAGACTAAACAAGCCTAGAGTGAAACCCATGAATAATGTTCAGCACATTTGATGGCCAATTAATGAAAAGTAACCAATGCATCTGAAAGAATAGTTTCATTCAACTTTGCAGAAGTTCCTTTTTTATAATTAGAACCTTTATCACTGTGCCTTCTTGTCATGACTATCACTTATAAACACTATTTTGTCCTCTTGATATTGCAAATTTATCATCATTGACTATGTTATGACAGTCATGACTATCATATGGTTGTTGAATCTCCTTTATGTTACTTCCCTTGCTTGACATCTATATACTCCAACAAATCTCTGAGTTTTTCAACACTCAAATTGCTTGGGTAGTTATCCCAACAAGGATTCATGATTTCCATTTTCAAGATCTTTGTTCTCCTTCCTCAAGTTGTTTGTTCTAAATAGTAAGCTTTGGAGAATCATTCCATAAGAGCTTCATCTACATCCACTATTTCTAGAGAACCATACCATAAATTGGATATTTAGCAATCTTAGTATGTTCAATGAAAAACCATGATAAATCGTAACAAGAAACATGAGACCTAAGAGACTACTTTGAATTGGAATTATTTTAATACACTCAAAATGAGGAGCAAAAACTTTACTGGTATAAACTATAGAGTTTGAAACTTCCAAAACATTGATGAATACTAGAACATGACTTTGGATCACTAGGAGTATTCTTGAAAGATAACATACTTCTAATAATCCAAGGAAAAATAATCTTTCCCATATTTTAGCTTCAACATGCCAAGCATCCTCTTCATCAACATTGCAAGGAACAATAAAGTTATGTTTTTAAGAATTCAAAAATCTACCATGCATCTCACTATCATGCTTTATATTGCTTCCATGACTCTTATCCAAAATTGCCTTGTCATATGAGGTTCATTTCCATATCAATGACCTCTATTATCTTGAAAGTTTTTCCATTGTCATAGACATTCCTCTACATCTCCATAACTATCCTCTCCTTTGATCATTCCTATCATTTACCTATACCTATGACAAGGGCTATTATGCAATGTGGTGACCATCATTCGGATGAAGTGATTAGTTGCAGGACTGTCCCTTTATAACTTTTGACTGTCACTATTAGTACTTTATCTTTTATTGATGCTATGATCATTTTCTTCTTTTCCTTTGAACTATCATATGAAGTTCCTTTCTTCTTCCAATGACTATTAGGAACCCTTGAATCTCTTCTTTGTCACCATTGTTAGCCACCATGCATCTTACATTGTCCAACTTGGATAGTGCTCCCAATACTGCCCTTTCAAAACTACCCATGTGACAGTACACTGGCAGTTAACCTTGAACGTGCTTCTCTCTTGTAGCCATTACAATCCCTTTATAATTGTCTCACATTACCAAGGATTATTCATTTTAATGAATATTACTTGATCACCATAAATTCTCAAAACCAAGGGGACATATGTAATGATTGATAAATCATGCATAAACCTGCAATGAAAACTATTATGACTACCATATGGGATACCAACTACTTCTCTCTATACCAAGACATGAACTAGCATGTAGGTCTCAACAAATGAGTGTGTGGGAGAGAGATGACTAAAATTATGCCTTACATGGTAAATATGGTGTATCTTCAAAGCAAAAATGTATTTCATAGAGAAGAAACTAACAGACCTTCCTTTCCTTTGATCTTCCATGTGCCTTCTTTTGCATGAGCTAGAAACCATGATCTTCATGACTCTCTCAACAATTTCCATGAACATGTAGCCCAGAATACTCCCTCATGAAACTACTAGATGTCACGATAGCTTGGAAGTTGTGTAAATGTGGTTAAAGTGGTTGAAACCCTAACAACATTGAACCATTCCACTAAAACTCAAACTCCATCAAGACAAGCTTTCCCTCCAAAGCAATGTGGGTATGGAAAATTCAAGACATAATTACCAAACTAAGGATCCCTTGATATGACTCATCCCTTAAAGATAGACACTTTTAAATAACACTTAATCCATTTTGAACTCCTAAAGCAAGACTAAACCCCTTTTAAATAACTAAAATTGTTTAAAAGGATATTTTGGACCAAAGGAGTAAAATAGACTAACACTTTTGGCGACCTCTATGAAATGCTTGCCTACTAAGCATATAAGACTAGTGGCCTAACATATCCATTGGGAATAGGAGTTAAGAGAATTCTGAAACCAACTAAAAACAGACTTAACAACTAGTTGTAACACCCCAAGAACAACTAACTAAACACCTAAACTAATTGTGCTTCAGTACTTGGAGAAATGAAAAACTAAAACATTATGCATCAACACTTATTAACCTAAAAGGAAACGTATCCTAACCTACCCTAACAAACAACAAAACTTGCTCAAATAAAACTATTGACTGTTTCTCTAAAATAGCTTTTTTCTCATTAATTTTCAATCCTTCACATGTTTATGGATAGCCAAGAGGAGGTGGAGCATAAATAGATAGTCAATTAATAGATGTGATGCTTCCTGAAGAACAAAAACATACTCACTTACCCTTTGAATTTTACCATATATATTGTTGGTTTGAAATGGATAAGTAAGTTGAAGGCATTCTTCTTCAATTGCAACTTCACGCTTGGGTACAAGCATGAATTGTGATGCTTTATTGGCCTCCATCCAAGATAAATTTCTAATAGAACATCCTCTTTAAAGGAAAATTTTTGAACTCTCATTGTTGGTTTCTTGCTTGTGATTTGCTACCTCATCATTTTGTTGACTTGTGAAGACCACTCCTTGTGGTTGTTTTCGAAAAAACATAGAAATTTTTTCTTATGCTCATGTTGTTGATGATTTTTCTCTTTTATAGGTGTTTTCTTGTCATCTAAACTTGCACAAAATGTTTCTAAATCATCCCAAAATAAGTACTCTTCAACTTCTTCCTTTCTTTTTTTTATAAGAGGACTGATTTTGACTTCATAATCAGTTTGATCATCAACCTCATGTGTATCAAACTCTCTATTTTGCAAAACAAGGTTGTCTTCATTTTCCTCCTCATGGATCAACATTTTTTCATGCTCACTCTCATCCTCTATTTGCTCCAAAACTTGTGATGATGTTGAAGAGCTTGCATATTTTCTTTATTTTCATCAACAAAACAAGGAAGCTCATCAAATGAAAATGTTAAATCTTTATTTACATCAACTCTTTCTTGCTTGTTGTCTTGCTATCCCAAAAGACCATGCTCTTCAACCTATTGTCCTAGCTAATCATGTTTATCATCCCTTTTCAACAATTTTGATTGTTTCTCTTTCACCTCATGTGCAAGTGTACCAACAATGAAAAATCTTCTTATTCTTCCCCAAAAACCTCCTCTTCTTGTTCACTAAACAAGCTATCTTGGTAGACAATGGGCCTATATTTGCAAATTAAAATGGTTCTAGGACAAGAAGGTTTATTATAGGAGTCATGTTGGGTTTCTTAAGGATGTGTAAACTTTAGAGAAGGTTGTTCATGAGGGATACTAGGCTCTTGCAAAGGATGTAGGTCTCTAAAACTTAGAATTTCAAGCTCAAAAGAATACATTGAAACTCAAGAGGCTTACCTTGCTTAACACTTGGAAATTTGTACTTGGGAGGCTCTTCTTTTACATGTTGATCCAAATTGTAAGAGGTTGGTTAGGCTTCTATCCTTTGTGCTTGGATTAGCAAAAGCTTCACCTGCTCTTGTTTGGCAGAAATTTCTTTTGCAAGAGACTCTTCATATTGTTTCTTTTGTATCTCCATCTCTTCTTGCTACAAGTTAACTCCTAATCTCTTTCAATTTTATTGAGTTGTCTTTGGAAGCCTAACATTATATCTTTGACATTCAAATTACCACCATTTTGGTCTTTTTTGTGAGGATAACTATGTTGTTTGCAAACCAAAAGATCTTCATGGGATTGAGTTTGGACATATGAAGGCTGCCATGAGGCTTAAGAAGGGGTGGGTAGGTGGTAAGCATGATAAGAATGTTGGTAACATGTTGTTAATGGGCTATTTGGGATGAAACCAACAATACTTTATATTTGGTATGGCTCATTGGAAGGTGTATGAATAGTATTTTCATGGAATGAAAGATGGTGAAACTTATCTCCATGAAATTAAGACATTATGTAGTATTTAAACAAGTTGAAAACTCATTGAAATATGCTTAAAAATAAAAATAATGAAGAATGGCTTTTTTGTAAAAATGTAAGCACATACCAACACTTGGTCTTCTTGAAACCATTAGATTTAACTTGGAGTCGCCAGGAGTGTGAGAATTTTTCCTCCAAAGGAAAATTTTGTTGACATACACACGAAATATCAGCAATGATAAGGATGAGTTTTGAATTGAGAGTTCAAATTGCCCCACCAGACATATGCCAAAAACTATTGTCATAGAAGTAATCACCCTTGCTAAGTTAATAAAATCACTCAGCCACCTCATGAAATATGGGATGATCTCCTTGAGTGTGGGCTCAGATGGTGGAGATAAACCTACAAAGAGGGTTGGTTCCCTTGGTTTAATCACCTAATCTAACCTATACTAGTGTTGCTTGCTAAGAAAAGAGGGAAGGAAAATATGAAATGAAACCTAAACTCCTAAGGTGATGCACCAAAAGATTCTTTCAAACATACACTGATTTTTGGACTCACAATATGACCAAATGAACAAGTTGTTTCATGCACAACTCAGGTTTCTACATAGTTACACATTAATGTTTCATAGGAAAGATGAGGTCATTTTCAACTTTAAAAAGAAAAAATAGCCATCTTCACAATTAGAAGTTTCCAAAAACTATTATCATAACCTATGACCTATACAAGGCATGCATATCTCTACAAAAAGGTGTTGAAGGAATGAAACATACATTGAGGATTCATATCAAATCACAGAAAAATACATCTATCATTCATGTTTGCACATAAAAATAAAATTGGAGAAGGAAAAATACTAGTCTTTTATTGATCAAAATAAGTGTTGCATATTTGTGTACAAGTCTGAAAGTGGAGTTACATTTGTTACTCCAACTAGAAAGAACTTCAAAAAGTTACAATGCAAAGACTAGAGATAAAACAACTAGCTCTAAATATGCTCCTAAAGCTTTCTTATAAGCTACTCAACAGTTGCTACAAAATAGGAACTTGTGTTGCTTTAGTTGGTTGGGTCAAAGTTCTTGGGCGTCCAAAACCATTTCCCCTAATTTGCAACCCCTAAAAGTGCTCCAAAAAGGTGTTTGACTGCTAAAAAAGTAATTCCTTGACCTTATCTACCATTAAGACACCTTAAATAGCTCCTAGATGTTGATAAGTGCTCCAAAATTGGGTTAATACTACCCCCTATATCTTCTCATTCAACTTCCTAGATGCTCTCCAACTACTACATGACTCACCAAATTGCCTTGGCATATCTCCAAGTTTGTAGGACATGTGGAAAAGGCCTTGGAAATGATCATAGGGCTAAGGAATGACATGTTTTATGTCCTAAAACCTCTTTATGTCAATCTTTGTCACTCAATCTATTTTAATGGCTTCATTAACTTTACAAAACTAATTTCATCACCATCCAGTAGGATGAATACCACTGTCCTTCACAGGATGCCTTCAATCTTTATTCAAAAACTTCTACAAATCTCAATCATGCTATCTAGATTATTAAAATATAGTGAAATACCACCTTAACTAAAATTTGAAGTAGTATCTTGGGATTCATCAGCTAGAAGTGCAGACATGGACAAGACTGTTCCACTACATAAACCTTCACCTTCACTACTAATTAGGTATAACTAAAACTATGATTATTTCTTTGTTATGCATTCTTTAAAGATATCTCACTGCCATGATCTAGATAAAAGCATGAAATTATATGATCCAACATATCACATTTACACACACATACTCTATGTCTTTGTTCATTTAACAGAAGAATCTTCCTCCTGGGTATTTCATGCACCCTAATGTTTCATTATCTTCTTGAAATACAACTTTTCTTGATCTTGTACTAAGTTCTCCAGATAAGTAAATTGAATATTTCCAACACTCTTTTTCATATCTCCTTCTCTAATAAAGAAGACACTACAACTTGATGAGATTTTCAAGAATAACTATGTTTTCTATCTTCAAACGTTCTCACCAGACATACCCTTGTTCTTGTAATGGACTTGCTATTCCATAGTAGGTTGACACTTTAGACGGTATTTATCCCTTCACAACATCTCAAATGCTACTCATTCAAAAGCATTGTGCTAACATTATTTATAATTATCCTTGTCTTTTATGTCTCTATCCTTGATTTGAAGACATATTCTTAACATTCTCTCACATTGGTTTCTCCTTACAAAGTCAATTTTTAAGGAAGCTACTACCTTTTTCCCTATGACTGCTCACATTTCATTGGTTTTTATATAATGGCATACTTTTATGAGGCACTCACTACTCTTAGGCATACCATGCACCATTTTTGGTTCAACAACAATCCTAGCATTCAATGTTTTCCTTTGATTTTAATCAGTAATTTCTTACCTTCCCAACAAATATGAGCATGTCCTTCACCCTCAACTTGCAAAACCCTTGATCAATGTGTTGTCACTGTAATATCATGATTATGATCTAGAACCTTAAGCACTATAATCTCTTTAACATACAAGCCATGGTTGTGCCTATTTTTTGGAAAACCTCTGTCAAGTTCATAATCATAAACAAGTTGGACATTTCCTTTATGACTATCATATTTATAGCCTTTTCAACTTCATGATTCTACTCCCAGCTCATCTCAAATTTTTGCCATGTCTTACATAGTCATATCTCCTATAATCACTGCCATCATGATTTTAAACCTTCCCTTCACATTTTCCATGGACTTTCATATGAATAATTTGATTGTGCATTATTTTCTCTTCAAAATTATTCAGTGTTAATGACCCCTTTCAGCTAGAAAAATGGTTGCCCCATTTGTAGCATAAAAAATTTCCTAGTCTTCTTGATCTCCATTACAAGGCCATTGATTGCTAAGGTCTATCATGGATAGACTGTTGGCATTAGGTTTTTATCGAACCTCAAACATCATTGTCCCTTCTCAAGTAATAGTGAATTTACTTCCCTTTGTAAAGTCCTCTACTCTTTAATGGTCAGTGCCTCCTATATTGATCTGAACTCTTACTTTGTAGATGACCTTTTAGTCTCTCCATATATGTTTCATTCTAACAAGCATACATATATTAAGTGATTACTTTGCTAAATTTTACATCTTTTCTTTGAAGGAATCTACTACTAGATCTATTGTCCTCTTCACTTGATTTTTCAATCTCTTCCTTGCAATCCAACCACTCTATAAAATTTCCCTCTATAGGAAAAAGGAATATTAGGAACATCATTTGCATTTGCACATCTATGCATAAGGTAGCCTACACACTTGAATATTATGGTTAGTGCATTTTATTTTTCTATGTTTATTCATGAAGAAGCTCTTGATCCTAATAGGAAGTGTAAGTGTTAGTAGCTCACAATTATCTAGAAATATCAATAGCACAACTACAAGAAATTAATCTACTTATTGAACCAGAATATCTCATGCCTGAGATGCCAAGCTTACATTTGTGTCACCCTTCAACTTTTACAGTGCCCTTACCTTTGCTACATCATTCCACCTAATATTTCAATGGATCCTACAAGCACTTTTCAATGCTCCACAAACACCAGCATCAAGCTTATATATGTATATTTTCTATAAGATTTTTGGCCTCACCTAGATTCCTTGTATGCAAAAAAAATTGTTGTAAATATAATGTGATTTTTTCTAAGAAATAGCCCCTAGAAAAATGCTCTACCCTGCATTTTCCTTGGATACATAATTGTGACCTCTTCAAAACTCTACAAACTCTTCTAAAGTATATGTTTCCTTGCAATTTGTGACCATTGCATTGCTACCTTTTCACCATGATATGTTACATTTAGTTGCTAAAAATCTAACTTGATGTTATCTCACTCTATTGTATTATCATGTCACTTAGCTATGACTGTGTTATGAAGGCCTTCTAATTGTGGAGAATAGATGGTCCGTGTGTGTCAAACCCTTTCTTCTTGATGCCTTTTCATAGAAAATTGAACAAGCCTATGGTGAAACCCATGAATAATGTTGAGCATATTTGATGGAAAATTAATGAAAAGTAACCAATGTATTTGAAAGAAGAATGACATTCAGCTCTACAAAATATCCCTTTTATAAATGAAACCTTTATCAATGTGCCTTCTTGTCATGACAGTGTCCTCATGACTGTCACTTATAAACATTAGTCTATCTTCTTGATATTATAAATTTATCATCATTGATTATGTAATGACTATCATATGGATGTGGAATCCCCTTTATGTTACTACCCTTGCTTGACATCTATATACTACAACAAACCTCTGAGTTTTTCAACACTCAAATTCCTCAAGCAATTATCCTAACAAGGATACATGATGTCCATTTTAAATATCTTTGTGCTCCTTCCTTAGGTTGTTCATTCTAAATGGCAGGATTTGGAAATTCATTCCATAAGAGCTTCATCTACATCCACTATTTCTAGAGAACCACACCACAAATTGGACCTTTAGTAATCTTAGTAGGTGTTGTCAAACAGATTGCACCCAAATGCTTAAATATTGAAATTTAGCAATCTATTGAAACATTGGAACTAATTCTTATAAGGAATTAGACCTCCAGATTCTAGGTTGGTTCTTATTTAATTTTCTAGTTAATACTTGGTTATTTGCTGGAAAAGGGAGAAACACTAAATCTAAATACGAGAAACTGTAAATTGAAGGTAATGCACCTAATTGATAAAGATCTGCAACTTTGATTCACAATAAACCTCAAAAAACTATCCACACAAGTGAATTTTGATAGTCTTAAGACAAAAATTAATTCTAAGGAAGGCTTGAATGAATCACCTTTGAAGGAAAACAAGGTTTTCTTAGCAAAGACGAATATTATTCATTTACACAAACTTAGACCTGTGATTTTAACTATTCGAATGCATGTAAATATAAATGAGATAAATAGTTTAAAGGTTTTGATATTTCAACACAATAAAACTTCATCAAATCATTCATAAAGACAACCAAATGACAAGGAAGACTTTGATTTCACTACAATTTGAAGGAATCTTTGCAAAAATACACAAGTAAACCTGTAAAAAACATTGTTGTATTAATTTGAAAGTTGAGTTACATAACCATTCACTTTGCAGAATGCAAAGGCTAAATAACAAGAACTGGATGAAAAAGGTAAAAATTTTCAATATATACAACTGAGAATGCACCTCAAAAGTGCATGAATAAGCAACTGAAAGTCAATTTCAGTGCGAAAGTGACAATTCCAAAGTGAAATTCGAACAGAAGCAAAAATCAATGAAAATAACGTTCAAACTCATGTAAAAATGAGTGAATTCAGTCTCGAACTTACAGTCATAAAGCATGCAACTGATCTAAAACTCAAACTGAACTGAAAATCCCTGAAAAGGTGGGCTAAGGCATGCAAAACTGCCTCATTCTTGTCAATTCTCCCATGCACATTAGAACTCCATCTTCGCGTCTAAGTCTTCAGTTGAATCTGATGTGTAACTGAAGTAAATTGTGATTTAGCTTTACATAATATCTTTATTTGCATTTTAAGATGACGAATTAATTAAATGATTTATAACGCATCATTTAATTAATCCATTTACATTATTTAATGTAAATAAATATGAAAAGAATAAAGCTAATTTAGAAAATATATTTATCCACTTCACGACCTTCAAGCTCCATATGTCATACTTAGCATGTATTTTGCACTCTTCACTTAAATAAATATCAGCCGACCATAGACTATTGAAATAACACTATAGTATATAAACACTATAGTCAGCTCTAAGTGTTTTATGAGAAAGGTCGACCACATCATCATTAGGCATATCTTGGTCAATAACTTAACATCCTGCCATAATATTAGCACAAAGTTCATTATTTGATAATGGCGACCATACTATTCATAGGCTTATTTGCCTAAAAGTCATGACCACGAGAGAAGACAATGATTTACAAAATGATTTTTGTAAAGCCAAAAAATAGTCAAAATGTAGACCATCGAATTATGCCAAAAGAGAAAATAAGGAACCCTAAAAATCATTATGTATTTTTCTAATTTTGAGAAGCTTCAAACTTTTGAGAAGCTTCATGAAGAAGTTGTTGACTGCTGCCATTGAATAGGGTTTCAACTCAAACTCAGTATGAAATGACTTGAATCTACACTTTTTGATGTTTCCTAAGCTAAATCTTGTTGATTTTCATATGGTAAGTTCATTTTTACCAGTTTGACTCCATCATATAGAATTTTATGTGGCTTTAAAGCCACGGTTGTGTTCACTATCTGATATATACTTTATCATTTCTTTGTTCTTTGTATCTTCTTGGCAATTTGTTTGACTTTGGCCGCCATGAGAGCTAGAAAGGGCAAAACTTGCACTGATGGATACATACCAAGAAAGAATTCTCAAAAGATTTATTAATGGTGGCTTTGGTAAGTTAATCTTTCCATTCCTATGAATCTTTTCAACCTCTTTTAGGCCACCATAGAGGATTTGAGCCTTACCCCTTTGTGAAAGTTTGTCATCACTGGTCACCACTATCTCCATGTTTTGTTGTTATTTTCTGCATTTTGAGGCTAACCATGGACTTTTGAAAGCTTCTATATTGTGTCTTTCTCTTTCCATGCATTATTCTGAATTATTGTTTGAGGGTTCTTAAAGCTTTAGGTCGTGAGTTTCTCTTTTCTTTGATATTACCTCTCTATTATGTCCATTTGTTCATTGTCTCCTATTCTGACATTGATATCTGAAGGGTTTTGGAAAAGTTATTTTTCCTTTACAAATTTCGATTAATGAAGAACCAGAATGGAAAAGGTCAAAACCATCAAACAAAAATTATTTCTATGCACAAATATTGCGTATTTTTGTTGTTTCCTGTGCATATCATGAAGCCGCCATATGCCTTTAATGAAACAAACCTGGTATGAGGGTTTTGAAACAAGTTTTGTAATAACCCCATAATCTCAAATTCTACTTTTACTTACCTCAAAGAGATGTCATCTCATGGCGTGGTATGACTGTAGAATGCACATAAAAAATGGATTTTACAAAGAAACTCTTGGAATCTTTGAACTAACACATTTTGGACTCACCGATGGAAATAACCCTTGCTAATGTACTATTGTTTCATAGTGACAAAACTATATTTTAATTAGAAAACCTTAGGTGGGTATTCTAAGATTGCCATGGTTGCTTTCATTGCATCTTTTATTGCACAAAAATATACTTAATTTGTGAACAAAAAATATATGAGCAGATGTTCATCTTTCAATTGTTTGAATGTTTACCCTCTATTGCACACCTCTGTGAATAGATGTTGCCTAAAACTTTATCCCTTTCTGATATATTGAGACATGTCTGATATGAAGCTCACATAACCATTAATACAAGAGTTAATCTGCTTTTTTCACTAATTTCAAGCCCTGAAACTTTATCCTTTTCTGATATAATTTTGACTCTTGAATAGACTGTCTTGTTTGATGCCTTTGTACGAATTCTCTAATGTATAGTAAGAGCAATGTTTCTGTAGTATGACTACATCATTCCTTGATCACTGTCACAGTGTATTGTTGTTTATAGCACTGTAGATCCTTCTAGTATATCATTTCTGTAATGCATATGAGTCTTTAAATTTCATATACTTATAGTGGCTTATTACGAGTACTATTCCACCATTAATAACAGATTTTGCAATGAATGACTGGTAACTATTCCTGATATATAATTGTGTCACTACATATAATCTCATTTTGTCACTATTTCCACTTTGTATGGCCTGAGTTGTGTCCATTGAATATGGCTTTTAGTGAATTGTTCTTTTCTTGGTTGTGCTCATCTTACAAACTAGAAACATTAGTCATTTCAACCAACTCCTTCAACTGAAAAATTGATTAGTAATTGTTCTTGCTAGCTTGACTGTTACATTCTATGATTGCTATTTTGAATATCTTTGTGTAAATAGCGACTACCATTGAACTCAGATACTCCATTTAATGTTAATGTTGAATAATTCATACTTCACTATTGTTTCACTGTCTTCAATTTTTTATGACTGTCAAAACTTTTGTAAGCATCTATTACCACCATGAACATTGTAGCAGCAATCTCAATTACTTTTTAGTTCTATAGCAGTAGTATTATCTATGATTGTTCTTTTAAATGAAGCCCTTACTATGATGTTAAGTCTTCTATAGACTGTGCCTATACTTTGGAGTTGTAAGAAATGATTGAATTGTTGAATAATCCGTTTCCGTTCAAGATAAAGGAGCTCAATGTCTTGTCAAAATGTAAATATGACTGAAAGACAAAGTTGAAACTGAACTAAAACAAATACAATTAATGCTCTCATAACATGCTTCTTTGATTGTTTTATTGAATTATGAGCAATAAGATGATTTGCTCAAACTATTTCACCATGTTGAACTAGACTGCTTTCATTATGATATTATTGCTTTACAACAGTTTTGTTTGATAACTGTAACACTTGATGACTCTCATGTAATAATGTGAATGAGAGGTGTCATCTTAATGATATGCCGAGCTCTACCCTTGTGGGATCCCATTTTACTCCACATATCTAATAAAATGATCTCGAACATGATGAACATGTTCCTGCACATTGAAACAAACATGTTAGAAAAATAAAAGAAGTTGAAAGCTTCCATTGAATAATGTTTCTCTTGATTATCAGTCTTTCATCTGATGAATGCTTGTTTTGATGCAAATTACATTCCTATTGGTAGCATAGGTGTAAGGCAGTATAACTCTAATGCCACTCCTTTACAATTTTGTAGGTTCATGGAGCGAGGAAACAAGGCTGCAGCAACTTGGAGACGCGACAACTGAAGACACTGACGAAAGTGATTCATCATTACAGGCAATGATGAATTGCTCCTCTTATTTACGATTATGTTATTTTCAGCAATGTAGTTTGTCTTGAATTTTATATTCATCTTTTGATTATCACAATCAAATTCAATTACTCTCACGGCTTGTGCGAGATTCAATGTTTTTACAAAAGGAATAAAAAGCATTACTATGCAAGTTTCTCAATTTTTTGTTTTAAATGCTTACACAATAAGATTATGATTCATATGTAAAATGATCTCTATGATTGATCAATGAATACTTAAATCAGCAAAACATAAAAAATTATGTACCTATCAGTGATCAATTTCATTCAGCTCTACCTGTTTGAGCTCGAAGTGAAAAATAGGTAACAAATTGGAAACCTCTACAGAGTGTTTGTCTGCTAAACACAATAGACCAGTATATAACTTATCCATTGGGCATGGAGTCCATGTTCTATTCTTTTTTAACTTAGAAAACTATAACTCAACTTCAAAAATGCAAACTGAAAGAAACTACTACAATTCTGTTGAAGACGGAATCTGAAAAACCAGGTGCAACAACTGCACTTATTGAAAACATGACAAAACTAAAATGAAATGTGCTAGTAGGCACTTATTGAAAGAATTACTGAAACTAAAAACTATTCTACTATGTACAGCTAAAAGCTTGATGCTTAATAAAATTGTTTCAAATGAATCTCGTTGATAGGGATTGGCAGTACTTCACCATTCAGCTTTGAAAGTTGAAATGCATTGTGTTCTTTCTTTTCTATAATAACATATGGGCCATCCCACATGGCATCAAACTTCGTATGTTTACCAGGCTTGCTTTTGAGCTCATCCCACTTGAAAACTAAATCACCTTGATTGAAGATCCTTGCTGTTGCTTTCTTATCGAATGTCCTCTTCATTTGAGAATGATGAATCTGAAGCTTTCTGTAAGCTTCCCTTCTAGTTTCTTCCAACTCTATTAATTGAGCAAGCCTAACTTGCATTAGCTGCTCCTCAAGTAGCTCAAGCTCTTTTATGTAACTCAAAGTTGGAAATTCAATTGAGATAGGTAGTTTGGCCTCTTTGCCATAACCCAAAACATAAGGTGAAAATCTTGTTGATCGTTTTGGTGTAACTCTATCAGCCCACAGAGCTAACTTGAGCTTTTCATGCCATGACCTCTGATTATCTTCAATAGTCTTCTGTATAATCTTAATTAGATTCTTATTTGTTGATTCAACTTGTCCATTACCCTGGGGGTAATAATTGGATGAAGTGTTCAGATAAATATTATTCTTTACTGACCAATCTAAAACTCTTAAACCAAAAAAAGCCAAAGCATTATCAGAAATAATTGAATTAGGTGTACCAAACCTAGAAACTATATCCTAATAGAAGTTGAAAACTGATGTTTCATTTGTATATCTTAATGTGATTGCTTCAGTCCACTTCGTAAAGTAGTCTATGGCAGTTAAAATCCATCTATGCCCAGCACTTTAGGGTGGATTGATTGGACCAATAAAATTGAGTCCCCACTTTTTGAATGGTTGCTCAACCTGAATTGGATTCAGGGGCAAGGCTGCCAACTTTTGTGTACCTACAAAAAGTGAATATTTAGCACATTTTCTAACATAAGTATGAGCATCTTTGAAAAGATCTGGCCAATAATAGCCTACCTTCATAATTTTTAGAGTTGTAGTACATGGTGCAAAATGACCTCCAACAGGTCCATCATGGAATTCTTCAAGAATTCTTTCAGTCTGATCTGGATAAATACACCTAAGAAAGATACCATTCAAATCCTTCTTATAAAGAACACCATCAATTTCTGCATAAGGAATTGCTTGTAACCTATAATATCTTCGTTTAGACTTGTCTAAACCTTTTGGACAATCTCCAGTATGCAAGTAATGGATCATCTGATGAATCCAATCAGCTAGAACAACTGAAATAGTAGGTTCATCTTCATTATTCATAACTATAGCAACCTTTTCACTGTTGTTTTCTTCATTTTCTGCAAGTTGTTCGCACAATCCTTTACCTTGAACAAGCTTGGTAACCTTTATGTTGATCTCATACTCCATGACTTTGGTTATCCGGCCTACTCTGGCCTGCTCGCTTATCATTAATGTCTTTATTCAGTAGAAACTCCTTGACTGTTGGGTGAGCTACCAATAGATCTATCTTATTATTAGACAGCATATGTCTGAATTTTTTTAGATTTCTCACTACAGCAAGTACATGCTTCTCAATGAATGAATATCTTGTTTCATAATCATGCAAGAATTGACTAAAGAAAGCTATGGGTTGCTCTATACCTTCATTATTTTGTTGACAAAGCATTGCAGAGATGGAATCCACTCCTCCAAATGTGTACAGTATGAAATCTTTATCAAAATTAGGATTTATAAGAGTAGGGGCTACTGCAAGTGCCTCTTTAATCTGCTCGAAACTATTCTTACCTTCTTTTGACCAGCTGAATTGAATGTTTTTCTTTAGCATGGTTGTCAATGGTTGTAATAACACTGCAACATTGGGAATAAACCTCCTCATGAAGTTTATTCTGCCTAGGAAGCTCTACAAACCCTTTTTGTGAGCGGGCAGTGGTAAAGCCAGAATAGCTACAATACATTTTGGGTCAATAGAAATGCCTTCTTTTGAAACAATGTAACCCAGAAGCTTACCTTCGTAAATAGTAAAAATACTTTTCTTTGGATTCAAAGAGATTCAATATTCTTTGCATCTCTCAAATATCTGTCTAAGACGACTGAAATGATCTACAGCATTCCGTGAGAAAATAGTGATATCATCTAGGTAAACAAGAACAAATTTATTTATCAAACCTTGGAGAGCCATATCCATCGCTTTCTGAAAGGTGGCTCCTATGTTTGACAGTCCAAACAGCATCTTTCTATAAGCCATTGTACCCCACTTGGTGGTAAAGGTTGTCTTATACTAATCTTCCTCCTTAACCAAGAGTTGGTTGTAACCTAAATATCCATCCAGCAATGAAAACCTTTCTGATCCTAAAACAACCTGTAATATTTGCTCCATCGAAGGCAGTGGATAGTGATCTTTGAGTGAAGCTCTGTTTAGATCACGAAAATCAATGCATAGCCTTATCTCTCCGCTCTTCTTTCTAACAGGCACCAAATTTGGCACCCAAGAAGTGTGCTTGATTGGAAATATTATGCTACTTTCGATTAGCTTGTTTAATTATGTTTTCATCAGATGTTCTAACTTTGGATTCAGGGGCCTCTGCTTCTGTCTTACTAGTTTTGCATTGGGTTCGAGCTCAATTGTATGTTCAGCTAACTCGGGGTTGAAACCTTTCAAATCTCCATACTACCAAGTGAATGTGTCATTGAATTCTTGGCAAAGCAAGATAAAGGCTTGTTGTTCTGCCTTTGTACCAACTTTTCCAAGCTTAATCAGCTTATCCTTGAAATTTTCTATTGATTTGTAATGTTCCTGCTTCACTATAATGCCTGATTTATCTCTTCTAACCTGATCATCAGTGTTGAAGATGGATTCAAGAGTCACCAAACCCTTTGGTAGCTTGTTAGTTTTAAGTTACATGATCTGATCACCATATTCCTGATCAAATTTTTGCTATTTCCAGCAAAAAACTCTACTTCTTCCATAAAAAAAAGAACTATATGTCCATCACTATCAAAAATCTACCAACTTACATTATTATCAGGTACTGAAGGTCTGACAACTACCTTCATGTACTGTTGTACCTCCACATTATGAATTTCAGTCAGAATGTCAAATTGTGACCCTAGAGCAGCAAGTTTATCAACTTGCTTATTTTGAAGTCTAGGCACTAATTACAGATTAAATGTGTCAAACTCCTCAATTAAGTCTCAAACATGATATTTGTACAATTTCAACAAATCATTCTTTGTTAAATTCAGATTTCTAACTTGATTTGCTATTAATTATGAATCACCATACACCTGTAATCACTTAATATTTCTTTTTCTGGCCCATTCTAAGCCATGTATTAATGCTTCATATTCAACAACATTATTAGCATAGCTAAAAGAAAATCTAAAAGTTGAATAATACCTGTCTCCTTTAGGTGAAATCAAAATAGCTCCTCCACCAGCACCAATTTTACTCCTGGAAACGTCAAAATATAGCTTCCAAAGTTGATCAATCTGCTATACTTGTTTTTCTTCCTTGACCAGATTTGGAATAATCGCATCAGGTTCCTGAATCATATAAATGCCCAAACCTACTTCATCTATGAGATTGAATGGATCAACCTCATGATTCTCAGCTGCCCACTCATCTAGATTTATGTCAGGTATGCCTTCTATAGGTACAGTGGGGTCGAGGGTCATGGATTGATCCTCCTGATCATGGAAAGCTAGGTTTACATTTATGTGGTTTGGAACATAAGGTTCAATATGGTCTTTAGCTAATGATTCTAACTTAATCATGACTCTAGTACCATACCTAGTCCTGAAAAACATGTGTGACCAGTCTGATGATAAATAACCACCTAATTTTGCAGTGAAGTCTCTAAATAGGCAAATGGAAAAATAAGGTAGGAGATCAATGATATATATGTCTTGTGAAATTTGAAAGTTGGGATAGGCATACAATGTAAGAGGCAATTTTTTAATAACTCCTACAGACTTTACAGCTGTACCATCCAACTGAACTACCCCTTTTGACAATGGTTCATATTCAAGTCCTAACTTGTCTACCAGTTGTTTAGGCATAATTGAATTGCTTGCTCCACTATCGATCATGCAGTTATGCACTATGTTATCACCAATTATCAAACTGACATAAAAAGTGGGTGGTTTTACCTCTTTAGCTGGTTGTTCCTGCTTTTGATCTAAACTGTTTGCAAGAACTCTTTGCTACTCTATATTTGCTTCATCAAAAATTGATATCTTAGCTAAAGCCTCCTGCAAACTTTCTTTTTGCCTAGAAAAGTGTAATGCATCTAACATTGTAATGCCAACAGTTGTCCTTTTCATATGTTCAACAGTATTGAAAGAAGAAATATTAACTTTTGACTATACCTTTTGAACAACAGTGTTAGTTTGAGCTGCTTGAGGTTGGAACTGAACTTTAGGCTACTCCTTTGATGGTGCAGCTTGCTCTCTTGGTAAAATATGAATATTTTGATCTGTTGAAGGCTGAACCTGCCCTTGTTGGGCTATAAAATCTTGATTTTTCTATTGAACAACAAACTGTTTGTCTTTTTCTGCCTGTTGTTTATTAGGAACAGTTTGTTGTCTTAAATCAAATTCTCTTTTCTTGGCCCTCGTATTGACTGCAATAAAAGTGGCTGACTGATTTTGACTTTGCACATGATTAACTTTGCAAAATTCACTTCCTTTCCAGTTCATCATGACAATGTCAAGGTCACTTTGTTGTGTTTGTTCATCCTGTTGATTATTGTCCTCCTTAGTTGTCTATTTAGAAGTAGCATAACTATTTTGCACCATAAGTGATTGATTAATCACCATGTTCATGCAAGTAGCCTAATTATGAGGCTAATTGCAGAGATAGCACCATACATAATCCTGCACTAAGTTGTTTTGTATTGGCATCAGCTCCTTTGAAGAGCTAGTAATAGCTGGGTTAAATGGCTGATTAGGCCTAAAGCTGAAATTCCTCTTATTTCCTTAGTAATCAGCTTGATAAGCAGGCCTATTTGTTTGAAATGATGATTGATTAGGCCTGAAATTTTGACCTTGTTGGTTGTTAAGACTTACCAAGTTATTACTTATAGTTTGTCATAAATTGGCCATTTGTTGTTAGTCATTTATTAGCTGTTGTTGGATATTTTTAAGACTTTGCAAATCAAAATTTACTAGAACAACATTATTTTGTGTTGCTGCTTGGAAATCTAAGGCTGGAACAACAAGTATAGAAGCTATTGGAGGTATTTGAATGGGCATATATGGTTATACCTCTAGGAAAATTGGCATAGGGGGTCTTGGGGTGAGTTTACCAGCTTGTATAAGGTTGTTTTCAACTCTAATGGTGATGTCATATACTGCTGGTAATGTTAACCCACCCATAAATTGTATCATTAAAGCAATATCACTATGTAATGATCTAAGGTAGTACAAAAAATCATGGTCAGGAGTTGGCCTTATCGTTACTGGAATTTGATCCCGTGTCCTTGAAATATGAAATTAAAGTCCATCATTTGTTCTTGTGGTGCTCTCTTTATAGTTGTCATTTTTTCAACTAGAGATAAATGATCGGACTTATCTAAAAATTACTTTATCAGCTTGTCTCTTAAGTCATCCCATGTCAAGACGCTATGGACTGGTAAGCCACGAAACCACTAAGATGCTTTCCCCTTGAATGAAACTGCTAACAACCTCAAAGCTACATTCTCTTGAATCATATGGTGAACTCCACATAACGAGGCTACGTCTCTAATATGCTCAATGGGTGTAGTATGATCTTCACTAGTAAAGAAGGGCAGACTTTTGAGTGCTACTACTAGTATATCATCGTGCTGAGCTAGATCTAATGGGATGCCCCCATTAAATGGAACAAAAACATGCGCTCTGGCCATCGGAGCTGCTGGTATTCTGGGATTTGTAGCTTGTATAATCGATATAGGCTAAACTGGTACTCTGTAACTTGGCAAAGCTAAAAATGAACTTGGCTACCTTGTTAACGATTTGCCTTTCCTTCTTGATGTGTAAACTAATGGTTCTGCTCTTTTAATTGGAGAAAATGATTTCTTTTTTGAAGGCTTACCAAATTTTTTCTTGGCTATCCTTCCTATTCTCTTTGGTGAAGATAGCTGCAAATATTCAAATGAAGAAGAACTTCATGTCTGAATATTTCTCATAAGCTATTTGCACTTGATCTGCTAGAAACTAAGAAACAAAATCACCAGGTATATGAAAATAATCCTCTAGAAGGTTGGAATAAACTGTTGTATATACCAAACAGTAGCTTGAACTATAAAAATATTGCTCTAAAAAATGATTCAAAATCCCACCGAGCGTGCCAAAAACTGTTGTCAAGCAAATTGCACCCGAATGCTTGAATATTGAAATTCAGCAATCTATTGAAACATTGGAACTAATTCCAGGCTATGGGTATCCTATAAGGAATTAGACCTCCAGATTCTAGGCTAGTTCCTATTTAATTTTCTAGTTAATACTTAGTTATTTGCTGGAAAAGGGAGAAACACTAAATCTAAATGCGAGAAACTGTAAATTGAAGGTAATGCACCTAATTGATAAAGATTTGCAACTTTGATTCATAATAAACCTCAGAAAACTATCCAAACAAGTCAATTTTGACAGCCTTACCACAAAAATTGATTCTAAGGAAGGCTTGAATGAATCACCTTTGAAGGAAAACAAGGTTTTCTCAACAAAGATGAATATTATTCATTTACACAAACTTAGACCTATGATTTTAACTATTTGAATGCATGTAAATATAAATGAGACAAATTTTTTAAAGGTTCTAATATTTAAACACAATAAAACTTCATCAAATCATTCATAAAGACAACCAAATGACAAGGCAGACTTTGATTTCACTGCAATTTGAAGGAATCTTTGCAAAAAGACACAAGTAAACCTGTAAAAACACTGTTGTATTAATCTGAAAGCTGAATTACATGACCATTCACTTTGCAGAATGCAAAGGCTAAATAACAAGAACTGGATGAAAAAGGTAAAAAATTTAAATATATACAACCGAGAATGCACCTCAAAAGTGCATGAATAAGCAACTGAAAGTCAATTTTAGTGCGAAAGTGACAATTCCAAAGTGAAATTCGAGTAGAAAAAAAATCCATGAAAATAAAGTTCAAACTCGTGTAAAAATGAGTGAACTCACTCTCGAACTTGCAGTCATAAAGCATGCAACTGATCTGAAACTCAAACTGAACTAGAAATCCCTGAAAAGGTGGGCTAAAGCATGCAAAACTGCCTCATTCTTGTCAATTCGCCCATGCACATTAGAATTCCATCTTCACGTCTAAGTCTTGAGTTGAATCTGATGTGTAACTGAAGTAAATTGTGATTTAGCTTTACATAATATTTTTATCTGCATGTTAAGATGATGAATTAATTAAATGATTTATAACACATCATTTAATTAATCCATTTACATTATTTAATGCAAATAAATATGAAAAGAATAAAGCTAATTTAGAAAATATATTTCTCCACTTCATGACCTTCAAGCTCCATATGTCATACTTAGCATGTATTTTGCACTCTTCACTTAAATAAATATCAACCGACCATAGACTATTGAAATAACACTATAGTATATAAACACTATAGTTAGCTCTAAGTGTTTTATGAGAAAGGTCGACCACATCATCATTAGGCATATCTTGGTCAATAACTTAACATCCTGCCATAATATTAGCACAAAGTTCATTATTTGATAATGGCAACCATACTATTGCTAGGCTTATTGACATAAAAGTCATGACCATGGGAGAAGACATAATGATTTACAAAATGATTTTTGTAAAGCCAAAAAATAGTCAAAATGTAGACCATCGAATTATGCTAAAAGAGAAACTAAGGAACCCTAAAAATCATTATGTATTTTTCTAACTTTTGAGAAGCTTCACGAAGAAGTTGTTGACCGCTGCCATGGAATAGGTTTTCAACTCAAACTCATCATGAAATGACTCAAATCTGCACTTTTTGACATTTCCTGAGCTAAATCTTGTTGATTTTCATATGGTAAGTTCATTTTTACCAGTTTGACTCCATCATATAGAATTTTATGTGGCTTTAAATCCACGGTTGTGTTCACTATCTGATATATACTTTATCATTTCTTTGTTCTTTGTATCTTCTTGGCAATTTGTTTGACTTTGGCCGCCATGAGAGCTAGAAAGGGCAAAACTTGCACTGATGGATACGTACCAAGAAAGAATGCACATAATAGAGAGGTAATATCAAAGAAAAGAGAAACTCACGACGTGGTATGACTGTAGAATGCACATAAAAAATGGATTTTACAAGGAAACTCTTGAAATCTTTGAACTAACACATTTTGGACTCACCGATGGAAATAACCCTTGCTGATGCACTATTGTTTCATAGTGACAAAATTGTATTTGAATTAGAAACCCTTAGATGGGTATTCTAAGACTGCCATGGTTGCTTTCATTGCATCTTTTATTGCACAAAAATATACTCAATTTGTATTCAATATGAAGAAAAAATATATGAGCAGACCTTCATCTTTCAATTGTTTGAATGTTTACCCTCTATTACACACCTTTGTGAATAAATGTTCCCTGAAACTTTATCCTTTTTTGATATACTGAGACATGTTTGATATGAAGCTCACATAACCATTAATACTAGAGTTAAGCTGCTTTTGTCACTGATTTCAAGCCTGAAACTTTATCCTTTTTTGATATAATTTTGACTCTTGAATAGAATGTCTTGTTTGATGCCTTTGGTATGCATTCTCTAATGTATAGCAAGAGCAATGTTTTTGTAGTATGACTACATCATTCCTTGATCACTATCACAGTGTATTGTTGTTTATAGCATTGTAGATCCTTGCAACATATCATTTTGATAATGCATATGAGTCTTTAAATTTCATGTACTTATAGTGGCTAATCATGAGTACTATTCCACCATTGATAACAAATTCTGCAATGAATGACTGGTAACTATTCCTGATATATAATTGTGTCTACTGCATATAATCTCATTTTGTCACTGTTTCCACTTTGTATGGCCTGAGCTGTGTCCATTGAATATGGATTTTAGTGAGATGTTCTTTTCTTGGCTGTGCTCATCTTACAAACTAGAAACATCAGTCATTTCAACCAACTCCTTCAACTGAAAAATTGATTAGTAATTGTTCTTGCTAGCTTGACTGTTACATTCTATGATTTCTATTTTGAATATCTTTGTGTAGATAGTGACTGTCATTGAAATCAGATACTTCATTTAATGTTAATGTTGAATAATTCATACTTCACTACTGTCTCACTATGTTTAGTCCTTTATGACTGTCAAAAATTTTGTAAGCATCTATTACCACCATGAACACTGTAGCAGCAATCTCAATTACTTTTTAGTTCTATAGCAGTAGTATTATCTATGATTGTTCTTTTAAATGAAGCCCTTACTATGATGTTAAGTCTTCTGCAGACTGTGCCTGTACTTTGGAGTTGTAAGAAATGATTGAATTGTTGAATAATCTGTTTCCCTTCAATATAAAGGAGCTCAATGTCTCGTCAAAATGTAAATATGACTGAAAGACAAAGTTGAAACTGAACTACAATAAATACAATTAATTCTCTCATAACATGCTTCTTTGATTGTTTTATTGAATTATGAGCAATAAGATGATTTTCTCAAATTTTTTCACCATGCTGAACTAGATTGCTTTCATTATGATATTATTGTTTTACAACAGTTTTGTTTGATAACTATAACACTTGATGACTCTCATGTAATAATGTGAATGAGAGGTGTCATCTTAATGATATGTCTAGCTCTACCCTTGTGGGAGGCCGTTTTACTCCACATACCTGATAAAATGATCTCGAACATGATGAACCTATTCCTGCACATTGAAACAAACATGTTAGAAAAAAAAAAAGTTGAAAGCTTCCATTGAATTATGTTTCTCTTGATTATAAGCCTTTCATCTGATGAATGCTTGTTTTGATGCAAATTACATTCCTGTTGGTAGCATATGCATAAGGCACAATGTAATTCATCATTGCTTAGAGTATAACTCTAACGCCACTCCTTTACAATTTTACAGGTTCATGGAGCAAGGAAACGAGGCTGCAATAGCTTGGAGATGCAACGACTGAAGACACCAACGAAAGTAATTCATTATTACAGGAAATGATGAATTACTCCTCTTCTTTACACTTATTTTATTTTCAGCAGTGTAATTTGTCTTGAATTTTGTATTCATCTTTTGATTTTTACAATCAAATTCAGTTACTCTTGCAGCTTGTGCAAGATTTAGTGTTTTTTCAAAATGAATAAAAAGCATTACTATGCAAGTTTCTCAATTTTCTGTTTTAAATGCTTGCACAATAAGATTATGATTCATATGTAAAATGATCTCTATGATTGATCAATGAATACTTAAATCAGCAAAACATGAAAAATTATGTACCTATCAATGATGAATTTCATTCATCTCTACCTGTTTGAGCTCGAAGTGAAAAATAGGTAATAGTAGGTTCAATGAAAAGCCATGATGACATCATAACAATAAACATGAGACCTAAGAGACCACTTTGAATTGGCATTCTTTTAATACACTCAAAATGAGGAGCAAAAACTTTACTGGTATAAACTATAGAGTTTGAAACTTCTAGCACATTGATGAATAATGAAACATGACTTTGGATCACCAAGAGTATTCTTGAAAGCTAACATACTTTTAATAATCCAAGGCAAAGTAATCTTGCCCATATTTTAGGTTCAACATGCCAAGCATCCACTTCCTCAAAGTTGCAAGGAACAATAAATTTATTTTTGTAAGAATTCACAAAGCTACCATGCATCTCATGAGCTTTACATTGCTTACATGACTCTTATCCAAAACTACCTTGTCATATGAGGTTCATTGCCATATCAATGGCCTCTATTGTCTTGAAAGTTCATCCATTTCCATAAACATTCCTCTACATCTCCATAGGGTAAAAGCACAAAGTTGTGTCACACTTTATAAAGGAAACGGCCAACACTAATCGAACTTTTAAACTTGAATCACTAAAAAGTGGCATATATGTTTTGAATTTTGAAATGATGTAAACTAGTAAAATATAAATATATATATATATATATATATATATATATATATATATATATATATATATATATATATATATATATATATATATATTTTATGTTTGTATTTTTTAAGAAAAATTAAAAAATTATTTTAAACTAGTTTTTAATAAATTAACACTATAATTTAGTTGTTGATAAAATGCTGAAAAATGAAGTTGCATGGGACATCAAAAATTTTATAGTAATTTTTTTTTTTTCAAAATTTTTGTGTGTATTTATAACTTGAAACTTTAGCGCATGGATATTTGTCTTTCCAATTTTGATAAATATATATTTTTAAATAAATATTAAAATGTGTGTGAATCAAAAAATAGTTGTTTCCATTGGATGTCAACTTTCATATTAAATATTTATCTAAAATGGAAAAAAAACCATACCATCTTCAAATAGATTCTTTTATCTAGTGCATCATATTTTTTTCAATTTTTTTTAATAAGTTTTAGTATTTTTCCTTGGCATGGTAATCAACCTAATATTTTGTGCCGATAACCTACTTTTAGTAAAAATAAAAATAAAATATAAATAATAATTAAACTATTAAAATAAATATATTTTTGAAAACTACACTTATGGATCTACAAAGGTTATTTTTATATTTTTAAAAAAATATTATTTACATTAGTAGGAGTTATTGAAACTTCAAGTTTTTCATTTTATTTTTTTGGTAAATTGGACTCAAAGTGGTGCTCCATATATTTTTAGCCAACAATTTTAATTGAGAAAGTTGTGGAAGTATCTAACTTAGCTAGAATGAATCTTACTAGATCATATGTTTGACCAAAATTGTTTTTTAGTAAGAAATACTTAAATCAAGTTGTGTTGATAAGTTGGTTGAAAGTGTGACACAACTTTGTGCTTTCACCTCATAGTTTTCCTCTCCTTTGATCATTCCTATCATTTACCTATGCCTAGGAAAAGGATTATTATGCAATGTGATGACCATCATTGGGATGAAGTGACCACTTGTAGGATTGTCCCTTTAGGATTTTTGACTGTCACTATTGGTACTCTATCCTTTATTGTTGCTCTAATCATTGTCTTCTCTCCTTTGAACTATTATATTACTTGTTCACCATAACTTCTCAAAACCAAGGGACCATATGTAATGACCAATAAATTGTGCATAAACCCACAATGAAAACTATCATGACTACCATATGGGATACGAACTACTTCTCTCTATACCAAGACATGAACTAGCATGGAGGTCTCAAAAAATGAGTGTGTGGGAGAGAGATGAATAAAATTATGCCTTACATGGAAAATATGGTGTATCTTCAAATCAAAAATAGATTTCATAGAGTAGAAACTAACATACCTTACTTTCCTTTGATCTTCTATGTGCCTGCTTTTGCATGAGCTAGAAACCATGATCTTTGTGACTCTCTTAATGATTTCCATGAACCTGTAGCTCTAGAATGCTCCCTCATGAAACTATTGGGTGCCACAATAGCTTGGAATTTTTTGTGTAAAGGGGGTTGAAGTGGTTGAAACCCTAACAACATTGAATCATTCCATTAAAACTCAAACTCCATCAATACAAGCTTTCCCTCCAAAGCAACATGGGTATGATAAAATCAAGACATTACCAAACTAATGATCCCTTGATATGACTCATCTCCTAAAGATAAGAACTTTTTAATAATCCTTAATCCATTTAGAAATCCTAAAGCAAGACTACACCCCTTTTAAATAACTAAAATTACTTAAAAGGCTATTTTGGACTGAATGAGTAAAATAGACTAACAATACAAACAAATGAAACTCTCATAACTAGAGAAAAGGAGAAAACCACATGGGAAAAAACTCCTCTCCAAAAGATAGAGAATGAATTAATGCACTAGTGAAAGAAGGATAGGAGGACTCAATGTGACCTACTAAGGACTAATTTTGTCAAACAAGTACATTAGTTGTCCCGCTGATAGGAGAGAGTAAATGAGGATATGAATCACCCCATAAAGAAAGAGTTCATGTGAAAATGGTGAATGTTTAAAGATGAAACATTATCCATTTCCTACAAACATCATTTCTCCCCTTAGGAAGAAACATATCCGTTGGTGATTGGAGAAGCCATTCCTAAAAGATGGAAGAATTAGAAATCCAAATTTAAATAATGTGTGCCTCTAAAAATGACTCAAATGTCCACATGTTAGAATGAGATGATGTCAATCCAAAAATCAATGAAGATTAGTGTAGAACAAGCTCGAAAGGAAATGAAGATGATGGGCCAACAAAAATCATATGCCTATCAACAAAGAGGATATTATTTTCCTCAAATTAATCCTCCAATTTTTCACTTTGGGAATCCACAAACAAGGATGATATGTCTGCAAGATACAAATCCCAAGTAGTTGTGTCTGGAAGAAGATGGATGTCCTATTATATTAACCAATAGGGGCCAAGGATGTGGTGATGTCAAGTTGATCAGGAACACAAAATATGAAGATTGAGTCTCCATCTAAAGGGTGGGAACTTGAAAAATATTTGAACCATTAGAACATGCAATACCTGTGATATTGGTGCAACCACGGTAGGAGGGTCCTCAAAGAGAACAATCTAGACTATGCAGCAAGAGTCACACAACAAAAGAAACATGGAATATGGAGGAAAATGTATATTCAAACATTCCCATTAATAGAAATCTCAATTACAGTCAATTGACGACATCCAAGCTTATAAATTCGACTCACAGGCCTAATACAACATGCTCAAAATACAATATTCCTATATGCTCCTTAATGTGAGCTGAAATCTAACATCTCAAATCTATTTTTTTTGTCTTGTTGCTTTCCTAATGATCTATTACAATGATTTATACCACATTTTGAGATCTCGAATCATCCGTGAAAGGCCAAATATTATTACAATCTCCAAAGCAAATGTAACGTGTGCATGAACAGGTCGGCCTCAATTTGAGTTACTCCTTAGTGAATGCATAGGATGAAGTGTGGACCTATAATTAAGGTCAAGGACACTCTATGGAACAATTTGAATCACACTATCGAGATCTGCAAGTTATGGCAAGGATCCACAAGTGATCAAATTAACTGTTATACGTGAAAATTATTCTACTGTTCATTCAAGAAATTGCCACTAAATCCGGAAGTGATAACTTGCCAGAAAAATATCCAATCGCGCTCAAATCTTGGAATAAGGAAAATGAACATGCCCACGATGTACACATAGATCTATAGGGTTTGGTGAGAAAATATGACGAATCCACCAACTTGAACTAGACAGGAATTGAATCAAGAACAAAAACTAAAAGAAAATATTTTTGGTTGATGCAAGATTAACAAGAACCAAGGATGTTCCTGCATTAGACATCTGGGGTTATTTGAAAAGTGAGTCCCTCACTTTGTAGGGGCTAAAGGAAAACTAAGATGGTCTACCTCAACCTAATAAATCCAAGAAGAATCTTCCACTAGTCTACTTTTCCATTTCACAAGATATTCGTTGTATTGTCTTCCACAAGTTTTCCTCCCATATCAAGTATCCAAAATCTCTTCAATCTCATCTAATTGTTGTTTAGGAAATTGATTCTCCATTTTTTCTTTACTGTCTTCACTAAATTTTGCTTCATGGTACTAATGTAGATCTGCAATGTTGAGTATAGGTGATATACCCATGTCATCCGATAACTCCACTAGAAAACTAGTTGTATTGTCTTCCACAAGTTTTCCTCCCATCTCAAGTATCCAAAATCTCTTCAATATCATCTGATTGTTGTTTAGGAAACTGATTCTCCATTTTTTCTTTACTGTCTTCACAAAATTTTGCTTCATGGTACTAATGTAGATCTGCAATGTTGAGTATAGGTGATATACCCATGTCATATGCATTTCCTGAATCAAATTTCTTCAAAATACTACAAGGTCCAAACTTCCTCATCTTGAGCTTATTGTATGTTCCAACTAGAAATCTTTCCTTCCTCAAATACACCATCACATCATCTCCAACTTTGAACTCCATGTCTCCTCTTTTCATCTGCTTTCTCCTTATATTTCTAGTTCATATCTTCCAACTGCTCCTTCACTTGAGTATGCACTTTTTTCATATGTTCTACAAATTCCTCTGCTTTTGTACTCCTTTTATCTTCCATGCTGATGTCTCTCAATTCTGATATACCTCTAGGATGAACTCTGGTAACAATCTCAAAAGGAGTCTTTTTGGTACTCCTATTCACTGAATTATTGTATGCAAACTCTACTTGTGTAAGAACTCAATCCCAACTTCCAATCTTCTCTCCAACTGAACATCTCAGCAAATTCCCCAAACTCTTGTTTACTACCTCTATCTTTCCATCAGTCTATGGGTGAAAATTAGAACTAAACTTTAAATCTATCTTTAGATTTTTCCAAAGTGTCCTCCAAAAGTAACCAACAAACTTTACATCTCTATCTGAAACAATACTCCTAGGTAATCCATGCAATCTGACCACTTCTTTGAAAAACGAATCTGCTACATGTACTGCATTTGTTGTCTTCTTACAAGGTATGAAATGTACCATTTTAGAAAAAATTTCCACCATCAAAAATATATAATCATTACCTCTTTGTGTCTTTGGAAAACCAAGTATGAAATCTATGTTGATATCCTCCCAAGGTCTCTTTGGAACTGTCAAAGGTTTATACAATCCAATAGTCTTACTACTCCCTTTTGCTACTTGACAAACTCTACAACTCTGCACAAATATCCTAACATCCTTATAAATTTGTGGCCAAAAGTAGTTCTCACTTACCAATGCTATTATCTTATCAATTCCAAAGTTTCTTGACAATCCTCCACTATGTTTTTCTTTCACCAAGTTATCCCTCATTGAACTATGGGGTATACACAACTGATTCCCTTTGAACAACATTTCCTCCTAAATTAAATAATCCAACCATTAACTCCTATCCTCCATAATTGGTTCTTTACAAGCTCTCCAAGGTTCTACAAAATCCAGGTTTTCCTCATACAAGTTCTTCATTTCATCAAAGCCTAATACCTCCACTCATTTTTTCCAGTAAATTCCTTCTCCTACTCAAAGCATTAACAACTCTATTTGACTTTCCACTCCTATGTTTCAAAAAAAAGTATAACTCTACAAGAATTCCACCCATCGCATGTGTCTCTAATTCAACTTACCTTGACTGTTCAAATATTGCAAATCATGATGATCTGTATACAACACAAACTGGCATAAAAATTTTGATCATACATTGAATATATTCTCTTAGCATCATTCAATTTCTCATTGAAATAATTTATTGGTCTTCCTTCTTGACTTAATACTGCACCAATTGCATTTCCACTTGCATCGCAGTCTACTTGAAATACCTTATTAAAGTATGGTAAATCCAACACAAGTTGCTCAGTCATCTTCTATTTTAATAACTCAAAACTCCAATCTACTCCAGATGTCCACCTAAAATCCTTCTTATCTCCTCTCATTATTTCTGTCATAGGACTACAAATAGAACTGAAATTCCTAATGAACTTTCAATAGAAACTAGCCAATCCATGAAATGATCTTACCTCTCCAATGCTATCTGGTGTAGGCCACTCAACAATTGATCTTACTTTCTTAGGATCCATCTTCAATCCATCCACAAATATCACAAATCCCAAATATACCAACTCTTCCTTCATGAAACTACACTTCTTAATGTTTATCAGCAACTGCTCTTCTCTCAACCTCTACAAAACTTGTCTTATATGCAAAAAAATTTCTTCTCTAGTCTTACTAAAAATCAAGATGTCATCCAAATAAACAATCACAAAATTACCCAATAATTTCTTCAATACCTCATTCATCAGCCTCATGAAAGTACTTGGTGCAATTTTTAGTCCAAAAGGCATCACCAACCACTCATACAACCCTTCATTTGTCTTGAATACCGTCTTCCACTCATCCCCTTCTCTGATTTTGATCTGATGATATCCACTCTTCAAATCTATATTTGTAAAGTATTTATCTCCACTCAAGCAATCCATAATTTCATCCATCTGTGGCAAATGAAATCTATACTTCACCATGATCTTGTTTATGGCTCTAGAATTTATACACATCCTCCATTCTCCATCCTTCCTAGGTGCTAACACAACAAGTACTACACAAGGACTTAAGCTTTCTCTGATCAAACCCTTCCTCAACAACTCTTGCACTTGTCTAATCAACTCTTCATTCTCTACAGGTGTCATTCAATATGTTGCTTTATTAGGAAAACTAGCTCCAAGAATCAGATCCATGCAATGACTAATACTCCTCATAGGTGGTAATCCATTAGGTACATTATCTGAAATGATCTCCTCGTACTCTGTTAGCAACTTCTTTATCTCTTTTGGTCGTTCTTCCACATGCTTCAAGTCTTCAGCCTTCTTAGGAACTAAGGAATAGCAATTGTTCTCATGTCTCAATCCATCTAGGAAACTCCTTCCATCAACCAAACAAATTGTAACACTAGTACAAACCTCAACTTTAGGAACATCCTCCAATGGCAACAAAGTTTGCTTCATCCCATTAGAAAAAATAGTATATGTATTCTCCTTTCCATCATGAATAGCCTATCTATCATACTGCCAAGGCCTTCCCAACTAAACATGGCATACATCCATAGGCATGATATCACACAAAACTTCATCATGGTAATTTCCTATCTTTAAATTCACCAAACATTGTTCACTTATCAGTATCTTATTCTCATCTTGAATCCAAGCTATTTTATAGGGCTTCAGGTGTTTCAATCTTTCCAACTTCAATTTGGTCACCATTTCTTCATAAACCAGGTTCTCAGAACTCCCACTGTCAACAATCACTTTGCAACATTTACCAGCTACCTTACATTTGGTCCAAAAAAATTATTTCTCTGCAACAGTTCCTGCTCCAACTCACTTTGACATAATACTCTTTTTTTCACCAACACTTCTCCATCTTCTGGTTTATTGGATCATCCGACATGATCTTCCTCAATAAAATTTGTTCTTCTATTGTTCTCAATCTTTCTACTTGTCTCTCCTTGATTGCATTCAAATGCTCTATGTCCTTCTCCACCACATTTAAAGCATGTTCCCTTGAATACTCTCTTCTCCTTATCATCGTTTCTATAACCCTCATTCCGGTAACCACCATATCCTCCTCTCTGGTAAGAGTTTCCATCACCTTTATGGTATGAATTATCATTCTTACTGACTTCCTTGTCTTTATGTTGATCTATAAAAGTTCCTCTTCCTCCTCCAGTAAAAATTATTCCTCTTTGAAATCTTCCACCTCTTCCTCTCTGTCTCTGCGCACATCTTTTATTCATCTTCTCTTCTTCTTTTATGGCACATTGATATGCCTCTTCCACACTCTGCAACTTAATCAGACTAATCTCATCCTTTGAATGTCCAAATCTAATATTCAACTTGTAGAAATCCTCAGTAAACTCCATCACACTTGACTCCTTCAAATTCTACAACTTCTAGAACAAACTGATCTGATAATCTGTAGGCATAAACTTTGTCTTTAACTTATTCACCATCCAATCTTCAGTGGTACCTTCAAAATCAAAATTCTTTTCCATCTTTGTTATCCAATCAAGCAATTCATCTAAATCCAACTTACCATTATAATCCATTGGATTGAAATGTGGCTTAGTATTTGCTCTAGTTAGGGCTCTTATGAACCTCTCTTCTCCCTGATCCAGGCTAGGTTGATCTTCTCTTCCTCTTTCCTCATGTAATTCTACCTCTTCATCACTCACATCATCAACTAGTCAACCTCTCCTCTGGGTTGTTTCAACTGCATCTAATCTAGTAGCAATTCCTCTCAACATCTCCATTAAAGTTGGGTCTGCATTTCCATGCGCTCCATTTCCTCTAACATTTCTTCTTCCCACCATCTTTACATAAGTCATCTGCAGCTGTAGGTTGGATCCTCAGTCCGTCACCCCACAAAAAATCTTCAACAGGACTTCGTGAATTATGGCAGTCTCTCATGGATCAAATCTCGCTTTGATACAAATTTGGTGCAGCCACGGTAGGAGGGTCCTCAAAGAGAACAATTTGGACCATGCAGCAAGAGTCACACAATAGAAGCAACACAGAATGTGGAGGAAAATGCAGATTCAAACAATCCCATTAACAAAAAACTCAATTACAATCAGTCAACAACATTTGGGCTTACAAATTCAGCTTACAGGCCTAATACAACATGCTCAAAATACAATATTCCTATATGCTCCTTAATGTGAGCTGAAATCTGACATCTCAAATCTAATATTTTTTGTCTCATTTCTTTCCTAATGATCTATTACAATGATTTATATCACATTTTGAGATCTCAAATCTTCTGTGTCGACCAAATATTATTACAATCTCCAATGAAAGCAATTATAATGTGTGCATGAATGGGTCGTCCTCAATTTGAATTACTCCTGGATGAATGCATAGGATGAAGTGTGGACGTATAATTAATGTTAGGGACACTCCATGGAACAATTCAAATCAGACCATCAAGATCTGCATTTATGGGAAGGATCCACAAGTGATCAAACTAACCGTTATGCTTGAAAATTGTTTCAGTGCCAATTCAAGAAACTACCACTAAATCCGGAAGCAATAACTTGCTGAAAAAATATCCAATTGTGCTCAAATCTTGGAAGAAGGGAAAAGAACATGTTCATAATATACACATAGATCCACAGGGTCTAGTGAGCAAATATGACGAATCCACCAACTTGAACTAAACAGGAATTGAATCAAGAACAAAAATTGAAAGAAAATATTTTTGGTTGATGCAAGATTGCCAAGAACCAAGGATGCTCTTGCATCAAATATACTCAAGCTCCTCTAAAGTATTGTCATCAAAGGGTAGTAAATTTGCATTTTCAAGAGGAATGAGATAATCTGTAGCAAGATCCTCTAGGAATGGAGAGATATGAGGTTCTCCATAGATCTCCCAAAGTTGAACCTAAAGTTTGTGGGGATAATCAATGTCTGATATAACACACATATTGTCATGACCAACACTAGAACAAATCACTTCTACAACATGATCACTAATAATACCCCGTGATGAATAAATCCCTAGTGCACATCTAGTGTAGGTATGATTTCATAAAGGTAATGCAAAATATCAGGACACTTGAGATGTGTTAGGATGTCATGTCATCAAGATATAATTATCCTTTTCTAGGGCGACCATAGAAAGATGGACCAAAAAACCCATGATACTTCCTCAAATGAAAAAACTAGAGACTGATAACCTTAGTACATATAAAGTAGATGAAATGAATCCATCTCACTTGAATGGATCATTTTTAGGTGCCAATATATTCAAGTAATTGACAGAAATGTGAAATAACAAAAATCTAAATAAAATGTACATGGGGCATATATTTGGAAAAAGGTCATGTTGTATTATGGAGCCCAATCAGACTTGTGCTTTAATTTTTTCCCCACCTTTGTCAATGTGTTTTCCCCCAAATTATTTAATGGGGGAATGCAAGTGGGGAAACACCCCTCTTGCGGGGTCTGAGGGGTATTATCCCCCATCAGGGGCTTGGGGGCAAAGCCCACGATGGGGGTTTGGGGGCAGCACCCTTGAAGCAAAAATGACCAATATTTTAATAACCAATTCATTGCAAAAAATATATTTAAAATACAATTAATGTTATTTATAAAATTTCCTCGAAATAATGAATAATTAATTGGTTTCACATTGGAAATTAGAAAACATGAAATTGAACAGCTATAGCACACACATGGGAAGGTAGAAAGTCACATGGAAATAAGTTTTCATTGTTGCAAGGGTGTGTGAATGACTATGGTGAAGTTGTAGGTCGCGGTTTAGTGATTGGGTGAAAAACATAGGTTAATGCTTCAAGCGCACATAGCACTATGTGAATAGAAATAGGGCAGTGGAAATGTTGAAATCGTTGTTGCAAGTTGTAGCAGTTACTACAAGCTATTGTAATTCATTTTGTTGGTTATCAAATTATAAAAAGATTATGTTGGTGGTGGATGTAGCTCAATTATGGGTGAACCACGTTAAATTTGTGTTGTCTCTTCGCTACAATTTATTTCAGTGGATTTAATTTTGTTGTGTAGTTAATTATAATCTACATTTAACTAGTATAATTTTGCTTACAATTTTTAACAATGTTTTTATTGATTTCTCATCCAAGGTTAGTATTTATTGATTTCAAAAAAAGTGGCCACTTAAGAACCCCTTTTAGTCCTCCATTTCCATGCAATACCTTGGTGTAGAGTTTACTAGTAAAATACCATAATTAATAGTGAACAATCCATTGAGAATTAGCCAAAATGGGTTTGATTTGTATAGTGGAGGCTAAAAACCTTTAGAACTATTTGAGTTCTAAGCATGCTAGAAATTGTTGGTTGGACTAGAAGCCCTTTTCAAGGGCCAATGTGCCACATAGGACCAATAATATGGAAAACCTCATAGGAAACAACGTGGGTCAGCAATGAAGGTGGTACCTATAAGGTAATCTCTATAATTGGAGGGTTGCTTCTAGTCTATCATAATGTTAAGCCTAAAGCTCTCATGATAGGGGGTGAAAAGGGATAGATATTACAAAAAATAAATAAATAAAAATAAAAGTCTCATGCTAGATAGAGATCTTAATAGCTCATGATAGAATAAATAATGAAAAGTGTATACATAACAACCAATGGTGAGCAAAGACCTGTTGAGATTCATTTGGGGAAACACTTCCTTCTTATTAAGTTCATTGATCATTGTAATGTTACATGCATGCTCTTTCAAAAAATACATAGAGACTCCTCTTTAGAACAAAAAAGACAGGTGAGAATCAACCTTGATGTATTAGGCTCAAAAGCTCAACTATATAAAGTGTTATTTGGTTGAATGGAAACATAGTCCATTATTTATAAACTAAGATACCCAACCCATAATGATTTCCCCACCCAAATTATCATTGAAATTTGAAATCCATAGAGGAAAATACTTCTCTATGAATTTTGGTGCCTTAATGGTTCTTATCGATGGTTAGATATGGCATTAGGATCCTTGGTAATTGGTTCATGATGTCTACCACCTAGTATTGCACTATCATGAAGCTGTGAAACTTGTCTTTCTTGGTGATGTACAATCATTTTCCATGAATGCCTAGTAATGCCTTTGTGGAAAATTCAAGTTTTGGATGTGACCTCAAGCTTTCCTTTGCTACTCTAGTGTTGTATACTTGCTTTGAGTGATGCGAGGAAGCTATAGGTATCAAAATTATGTTATTAATATGCAAGGTGAAGCATTTTTGTGCTATAATGGTTGTGTGTCCCATGGGTCATCAGATGAATCTATCAATGGTAGATTGGAAGATGTGTGCTCTTTTATAAAATAATTCCACTTCACTTTTTTGGGAATCTTCATGAGCATGTCATGTGGCCTTGATCAAGTTATGACTTAATTCAAATTGGTAAAATAGTGGGGCCCACATAATATTTATATGTGACTCTGGATTAAATCCACTCTTTTGAGGAATATTTTCCTTAGTGCTTAGTTGGGCATGGTTGTAAGATGAGCATCCAACTCTAGTCTCCTTTTTATTTTGTAGCTTTGGTAGATTTTACTTCATGAAAATGATTCCCCGCCATAGATATGTGGCATTCTTGCACTCGCCCATTGAAAATAGTGCCCAAATTTCTTTTGGGGTAGTGCCATGGTGCCACATGGTGGCATCGACATTGTCAATACATTAAAGGCATGAAGTTTCAAGGTATGGACCCCAGTTTCCACATGGAATCACCACATGCCTTAAAGAGGGAAGGAATTCTCTTTGTGGGAAAAGGATGCGCCATTGGTTGAAGCTTCCACAACAGGCCAGGAAAATTACACATCAACATTTGAAGGTTGTTAAGCATTAAGGTAACACCATACCTGGGATTTGCAGATCATGTATAGTGGTACTAAAATATTTCAATGATCTGATTCTATTGTTGAGATTTCATGATGGAAAACATATGCGAGACAATAGGCATCTTCAAGGCTCTAGGTGTTGAGTTCTCTTGGCCTCAAGAGTCCCAACCATGCAGGGAAACAATGCTTATTTATTTTGAGATGTTATCATTGTAGGGGGTTGAGTTCCATTATTTCGGTGGGTTCAACTCCACAAAGAATAGATTGTAACTTTTAGTTTTAAGAATCTAGAGATAACAACAGTTTTATTGTTTTCATTTTCAAAGACCTTAGCAGGCGCCCCTTGCGGGAATAATTGAATATTTTGTATTATGTTTTTGAGCCTTTGTAATTTTTTATCCACCCAACAATGAAGAGGATGTGGCTTTTTGTGTCAAACTATATGAGATTGATGAATATTGTTATTTTTGATTCCCTACTTTTATAGTATAAGCTTTCATGAATGTTATAGACTTTAAATCATGCAAGATCTCTTTTAATTTTTTATGATGTTTGGAATGTTTTGATCTATATTATGCAAATTAGTAGTGAGTACCAAAGGTGTTCTCGATGTATCACCTTAGTTTTATTTTATTTTTTCATGCTTTCTCTCTTCTCCTTTCCTCTCAAAGCAATCAAAGATTCAGCTTCTCAAATCTCAAAGATCATTTCATAGACAACAAATTGAGTCCCACATTTGTGAAATTTCCCATAGGATTTTTTCCTAGAAGTGAGGGTTTTAAGCATCAACAATTCCTTTTCTAGCACGCTTGGTGGGACCTATTCAAACCTGATTAGAAGTTAAAGTTTATAAGAGAAAGGCCTATTACAAGGTCATTTGCAACACAAAATCTAGGAATTTTTCTACCAACTCTTATGATTGTAACTTTCCAAAGGGCTATGAGGTCAAGCATAACACAAAAACCACCACAAATGGCTTCTCTAGAACCACCCAAAAATTTTGTTGCATGGAATAGTAGTAGTCTAATTATTTTTCTAGTAGCTCCATCTATTTGGGATCCTATTCTTGTTAATGCCTTAAATACACTCCCCAAATTCATAGGGGAGAATGTTAAAAGCACCGTAAAACATCTTCAAGATCTTGCAAATGTCTACATAGTGCATCATGTTACAAAATATAATGTAGCTTTAAGGCTACTAGCTGCCTCTTTTAAAGGGTGGGATCTTGACTATTATAGATCCTTAGCATCAAACTCCATTGCTACATGGGACCAATTTGGAGATGCATTATTCAATCGATTTAATGAGAAGGGAGATCAGTTGTCTCTCCTTCAACAAATAATTACTATCAAAAGAGCCCTATAAGAGGCTATTATAGATTTCAATACTAGGTTCCATAAGACTTGGCAAAAAATCTCAGTTGTGGCTTGCCTGCCCATAGGCATGGCTATAGTCTTCTACCTCAAAGCTTTCAACTCAAATATAGTTGTGTTGATCTAGTCACTTGAACTTGTTGTTCCAAACGCATATGAACTTGTTGTTCAAGAAGAGAATAACCTAATAGATGCCAGAAAGCTTCCCCCATGATCATCGATGCATGTGCTCCCAGAACTATTAATATTTCTAGAGGAGGTTCTCAATTCCTCACAAGCAACACCCCTATGTATGTGTATCTAGCTACTCAAACAAGAGTATGTTATCACGGAATCTAGCAGCGCTCGTTCCACGGATAACCCCCCTACGAAACTTGTCTGTTTCTTAGGTTCGTGAAGTTCAAGTACCCATAACGAGGTGATTTTCATGCCACCTCAAAATGTGTTCCCAAGTCTCGAATAGTCAATTTGAGTGTTCCCCCTTGTTCGCCTCGCAAAGACCTTCGAAACGAGATCTTTCGCGATGTTTCACTGTTCATACTTTGCAGATTGCGAAAAATGCAGTGGCACTAAAAAAGTGCGCTCCTGCCTTGAAGCAAAATTGACTAACACTGAAAAGTGCAAGGGCGCTAAAATTTAGCGCCCCTGCATGCAGTGAAATTCCAAAAAATGTAAGGGCGCTGAATTTTAGCGCCATTACATTTTTCTTCAACACTTAAACTTTTTTATGGCCCTGGCACGTTTCTTCATGTTTTCGCATTTTTCGTCAATCGTGCCACTTTTTGTGCCTTAATTTATTGCTCGACTTGAGTTAGGTTTTTAGTTTTCATTTTCACTTAAGTCATGAATTCTCCATTTTATTGTTTACATTTCAGTTTATCTTCTTTTCCTCTTGCTATGCGAGTTTTCCTCTCAACTGCAAATCACGTTTTTGAGATTTTCACCATTCGCCTCTTCAGCAAGCTTCGCGTTTTGCTCTGGTAAGTTTTTCATTTGGCTTTGTCTTTTCATTTGTATACATACACGTTTTTGTTTCTTACGCATTGTATCTTTCTATTCGCGTTTTGTATATGATCTAATCTTTCCATTCGCGTTTTGTTCATTCCATTCGTGTTTTTCTTCATTCACATCCTAACCCTTTGCGTTTTTTGTTTTTATTTCTTCTGTTTCTCTTTGCGTCCTCCCTTATCCATTTGTGTTTTTCTTCTCCTTACGCAATGGAACCCTCTTTCATTGTTTTGAATGCATTTTTCTTACCTCCATTTGCGTTGTTCATTACAACGCACATCCCTTCTTTCCATTTTTCGTTTTCTAACCTACGCATTCTTTCCATGACTACTCTACGCGTTTCATTCCTATTCTAAACTCAACGCAATTTTTTGTAACTCCATGTTCCACCGTGCTTTTCTTTATAACGTTTCTGTCATTCTCTTTTCACATCGCCTTCTCCATTGGCTTTGTTACAAACCTTGAAGATATCTATCGCTTGGAAAGAAAGAAGTTTTTAGCTTTTGAATGTAAAAATGACAATGGTGCGAATTGCAAAGACAAACCAAAAAATCCCAAAGCTTTCATTTCATTTGCTAAACCCAAGCGCCTTCGCCTTTCCCTCTTACATTTGCATTTGAAAATTATCAAGAAATTGCAAAAGCGCTAAATTTCAGTGCTGTGACATTTTGAAAATGTCAAAATTTGCCTAACACTGAAAAGTGTAAGGGCGCTAAAATTTAGCGCCCTTACACCAAAAGCAATTTTCCCAAAATGTAAGGGCATTGAATTTTAGTGCCCTTACACTTTTTTCAGGCTTCTCCCAGACCTTCCCAAATGAACTTCATTTTTGACCAGTGCACTCTTGAGCCTCATTTTTCCGCATTCGTGCATTGTTTTGCGTGCCTCGCCATCTGCTTCATGAATTCCTATCCTCGTGCTCATTTCGTGCTTACCCATGTTTTCTAACAATTGGTGTTTGTTCTGGCTAAATGAATTGCAGTCTACTTTCAGAGATCGTCAAATCAAGAGTGATCAGAGTTCCAGTTCTTTTTGATGACTGCTACTCAGCCTCCTTCTTCGAAAGCAAAAAGCAAGATGAAGTACAAATATCAAGGCGTCTATCCGCCAACTATGGTGCTTTCCAAAGTCGAAGAGATAAAAGATACAGAAGTTGGTCATCAAGACTTGGTTGACTTCGCGAAGCTAACTGAGACGAAGCCTCTTCCCGATTCAATGAGAGCAATTGTACACAGCAACCTCCATTTGGTGGCAATGTTTCCAATAGCTACGCACAATACTGAGTTTGTTCTTCAAGTTGCGTCTCATTACATCCGAGAAAGTAGAAGCGTGATCAACTCTTCCGGGCACGAGATTCTGAGACTCGACCCCGACTTCTTTGATATTGTCTTCAAGGTCCCTCATATGGAGAAATACATTGACATCTCTATATCAAAAGTACAGGAGATCTTCGATGTTGATCCCAATAAAGCTAAACAGTTGATAAACACTCAATGGCTCAAGAAGCCTAGATCATCTATTTCTAGATGGCCGAAAGGACTCCTGAGAAGTGACTTCAAAGATGACGTCAAGGATATGATCACGTTTCTAAGTAGAGTGAAGGGCTTGCCAGAATCTTCCACCTTTCATGACTGGATGTATGAATATATCAGGATCATAAGAAGGCAGAAGGTGCATATTGACTGGGGCAAACAAATCAGTGATGAGATGCACGAGCAGTTGATTAATGCTCCTTCTACATTGAAGTTCTACATGACTTCTTACCTGGTGTATGCAGTAGTTGTGATGAGACAATTCCCAGGTCTATCTACAAAAGGGAATCGGATGATGGTGCCCGTGTACAGATATTTCTATCAGTTGGAGCTGAAGGAGAGCTTTCATCATTTCAGACGGGTCACTGATGCTTTCTTTGCGCCTCTACTCTTCAACTTTGATCCAGCATTGGAGAGAAGAAGAGTATCTGATGAGGCTTATAAAATGGTAAGTAAAGTTGGATGCATTTTTCTCCAATTCCCAACGTTTACTTATTTGAGAGTAGGCTGCTACACTGGTTGTCCCTACATGCTACCACATTATCCTTCAGATAAGTGGATTCTCATGGAAACATGCAGACAACTGATGTCAGTACAAAAAGAACGAAGAAGCAACCACAAGCGTGGATTCAAGTTCCCACTGACCATCGGCCGATATACTATCCAAACTGCACAAAAGTCTAAGTCTGTCTATGCTAAGATGCAAATCATGATCATCAAAACCTACAGGTATAGGTTTGATTTCGACTACCGAGATGTCAGAAAAAAGTTGCAAAAGGACACCAACACAGGTACCGTTTTGAAGACATCTGGGCAGATTGCAGAGATGAAGAAGCCATTCGCAAAATGGACTATTGCAGATTAACAGTTCAACAAATCAGAGATCTTGGTATTGCTGATCTACCAGAGGATTTTGAGGATCCAGGTGATATCATGAACGCTGTCTATGATGAGCAAGGCATTGCTAAAAGGTCGTTGCCTACAATACAATGGTCTAAGAAAGAAGTTACTAGCATGAGAGAAAGGTTGAGACCAATCCTAGCCAACACAGAAGAATGGTTACATAAACATGGTCATGCAATGAAAAGTTTCAGGACAGACTCAGAAGGAGAAGAGTCTGAAGCAGAAGCTCACCAACAGTAAGAACTCCGCAACAAAAACAAATCAGCGGTCGTTCCCACTTCTTCACGAAGAGGCCCTAGGATCAAGTTCACTATTGGTAAGAAAGATACCCAGGCTGTCCAAGAGACAGAGAAGACGGAATCTCATCCATCTCGCTCTAAGGGTAAAAAGCCCATTCTGGAGGAGATAGATTCCAATGAAGAAGGAACTACAAGCGACCAATCCGTTGAAGATGAAGATTCAGCAAAAGCAGACTCCGATGCCAAAGAGGTTTCTGAAAGTGGGCAAGAGTCTGATGAAGATTCTGAAGAAGGATCTGAAGGTGACTTTGAAGGTGAGCCAGAATCAGAGAGACAAGAGGGTGATCAACAGGAACCCAAGCATGATCAAGAAATAACTACTTCTCCTCCCGAGAATGTAGTTGAGGAAATCCACAGAACATCATCGCCCGTGACTTCAAACGTTCCTCATACCCCTCCTAATTCAAGAACTCCTCCACCTCCTGTTCCCTCGTCACCTATTCCTACCACAAGCATTCCTACAGCCGAGATATCCCCTATCCCTGCAGCATCAACCCAGCTTGATACTCCTTCAGTGACAAGCATTCATACGATTGATATACTGTCAAGCCCACCATCGTCCATTCCTAGCTTGTCTTCACCAACGTATGATATCACTTCTGAAAATGAATTCAATCATTTCATGAATGAGTCAATGCGTGATTAGCTCAATGTGTCAACTACAGGAGCGATGATGACAAATACTTCTCCAATTGTCACGATACCCATGGTGAGTTCAGATGTGACAATAACTTCAGAAGTGGCAATGGCGACTGAATTGATAGTAAATCCAGAAATTCACACTTCTTTTCTTCCTCCTTGGCTAATATCTCAAGTGTCGAAATGCAAAAAGCAAATGATTTCTTCAGAGGAGCTCGACCTTGAAGAGATAGTTCTTCCAAAGGCCAAAGGGAAGAAGAAGGCAAAGGTATACTTGAGGCTGAATGTTGATAAGTCTGGCCACAAGTATGCTGAAATTGGCATACCACTGAATCAAGAAGGTGATGTCAATATGGAGGACTACACAGTAACAAAGGTCCAGCTTGGCAAGGTTACCAATGAAAGTGCAAAATCCGATGCACAAGTCACTTTGGATATCTTGGCAGGAAGGCTGGATAAAGTTGAGCAAGCTCATAACATGTACAAATAGAGGGCAGAGCATTATGCCACTATTGTAAAGAGACTTGCCGGTTCTCCAAGTAATGCACAACCACTGACAGTGGTAAGTATTGAAGACCCAACTGTCAAGAAAGCTGAGAAATTCGCCTCCAAAGGCAGGGTGTTATATGATTTTGTTGAAAAGATCATCGAACATGGATCTCAGATAATTCTGGTTGTGGATGAGAAAACTACCATGTTGGCCAAGCTCACCACAGAGCTTGATAAAGAAAAGAGAATACTTTCCCAGGAGCGCAGAGACATGGAAAAATGCATGTTGTCATGGTCGGAAATGAAACAGGTAAAGCTCAACAAATTGGTGGAGGTTGGGGTAATTCCTGACAAAGAAAAGTTTGTAGAGGTAAGAGAATCACTGAAACACAGGATTCAAGTGGTTCAATCTCTCATTGAAGATCTTCACCAAGTACAGGAAGATAATAAGCCCGGACATCCGCCCAACATTCTTGACAAAAGTATCGAGGAAGGTTGCACGGTCAGCTTCTTTGAGAAAATCGTGTATCTTCACGCTGTATGAAATATCGCGATCTTCAAAGGAAGCATCATGAATTTGATTGTGAGTTCCGGACTTCTCCAAAGCTTGAACATCATTTGTGATACAAGGCTCATTGACGCTTTGAAGGCGCATCTTGGCCGGTGCGAAGGTTCACTCATGCGCCATGAGATCGTCGCGAGACTACACCATTGTGGATTACACTTAGTTGGTCAGTAGAAGTTTGTCGCGAGGAGACTAGGAGGAAATTTGAAGACTTCGTAATGCAAGAGGCATTAGGCTGACCCTATTCTCCATGTTAGACATTTCGGTGCATCCCATTATGCATCTTGTAAATATTTCTCGACATTTTCGAATGTCATTTTGTAAAATGTAATTACACCAAGTCCAAAGATGTAATATTTTCAAAACAAATTACACTTTGACTTTGGTCAAAGTTAGGTGAGATCTCCTAAAATCACTCACCTAACTTTCCTTAATTTTCTCAATCTCTTTCCTTATTTTGCTCATCCCTCTTTCTATATAATGTGAGGGATTTTTCATTGTAAATTATCTTTTAGCCTTTTGCAACGAAGTGCTGCCCTTTTGTAAGCAAATTTGTGAAACTTTGCGTTCATGCTTTGTGAATGAGATTCGATCAATAAAGAAAAGGATTGCAAGCCAAACTTTGCGTTGGATTCGATACTTTTGTGAGTTGATCTGATTTGGTAGTGATTAGTTCAAGGAATCTGAAAGACTCTAAGTAGTTGATGTAAACTTTGTGTTACATTTGTTATTTAGATTGCATTGTTATTTCTGTTTATCATTGGTTGAATGATCTACAAGACTTTGTGCTTGTAATCATTCATGCTCTTGCATGTTCTGGTTGAGTGATCTACAAGACTTTGTGCTTGTAATTATTCATACTTTTGGATACTCTTGTCGAAGGATCTACAAGACTTTGTGCTTGTAATCGTTCGTGCTTCTGATACTTTTGTTGGATGATCTACAAGACTTTGTGCTTGTAATTGTTCTTGTTGTTCGAAGAATTGTTGCGTCTAAGAAGACTTTGTGCTTCTAGCGTAGCAAACGGTACGTCTACGCAGATCCAACACTGATAAAGCTACGGAACGACTTTGTGCCTTCGTGAGCTTTCCCTTTTTATTTTATTTTGTTTGTTATTAATCACTTCTGGTATCTCTACGCTTTGCTTTGATGAGATAGAGATATTGGCATTACTGCTAGTTGTTCGTTTCAGGTTATCAAGAATTCTGAACTTCCAACACATGAAGCATTGTAAACATCTTCTCTGAAAAAAGAGAGAAGGATGAATGTAACACACCCCCCCACTCCGTGAATTGCATGTACATTTTGTAATTATCTGTTTAATTTACTATTGCTTCTGTTAGCAGTAAGTAGGGCGCCTCCCCTTTTCGAGAGGAGAGATTCACATCTCACATAGCTGTGGCTGAAGTCCAAGTTGTGTAATCTATCGAAAAGCTGATTACATAATTTTCACCCAACAGAGTAGTCACCTCATCATCGTTTGTCATGGAGATGAATGACATGAAGAACATCCTACAAAATTTCTTTAATGAGATAATAAATATCCAAAGGTAGCAGACCATGCCTTTGAAGCCCCTTTCTAGAATTATCAAGGCGGTAGACCACCATATCAGCACAATTAGCATAATCAATACTAGGGGGGATAGAGACCAAATCACCAGGTACAACTTGCAAATCAAATCATCCCAATTGATACCCCTCTGCAAACAATTCCACCAAATGCACATAGGGAGTTAGTCATCGACCAAAATAATTTGGCAAATGACTCAAATTCATGGTGTTTTCCATGCAATGATGCACACACCCCAAATTTTCCCTAGAGGCAATTTACAATAGAAAGTTATCGAGCAAAGAAGAAAAGGGAGCACACTTGATGTATCCTCTTACAAATATCATTCCCTGGGTGTTGAGAAAATCATTTTGATGGCCTGGGTATAAGGTATGTCTATAGAGAAAGAAGAAGAAATAGCCCTTGAACATGTGCTTTTCTTATGGTTGGAGGGTGAGGATGTATTGTTTGCAAATGAGGCTCTCATGATGAAAGCTCCACAGGTCCAGTCAGACTACTACATGTGCTCTAAGAAGAATCTAATTGAACCACAAGAATTTTTCACAAGGCCAAAGGTGACTTTCAGGAAAAATCCAAGCCCCCAACCCTCACTTCTAGTATACCAAAAATAAGGTTATATAGTGTAGAACATAAGAAAAGAAGCCAAGGTTCAACCTCAAGGGTCATTGAATGTGGTCGAGTAGCTAAAGAAGGCTTCAGGTAATGTTTCCCTCTTTAGACGTTTTGTCAATCCTTGTGGCACTCAGAAAATTAAGAGTGTTTTCAATCCATTTAAATCAGTATTAAAGAGAAATTAAGAGTATTCTAAATTTATTTAAAACCATTATAAAAAGGTTTCCAAGAAGTCAACATTGTTCATAACACTTCCAAATGATCTTAATAAAGAGAATTTAAATTGCATTTCATATATATAATAATAACATCAATGTAATGTATCAAGATTATACAAAACATAAGTATTTCAAATGACTTTCTCATATACATATATTCAACCTCACTTGGAAGAATCAATAATTCTAATAGAAACATCTTTTCTATGCTAAGTTATAAAAACTTTAACTCCTCAAATCAATGTTACATTAGATACTTTCAAATCATACTTCTATTTCAAAGTTTCAACAAAGAATGTCAAATACATATTTACAAAGGGCTTCTCGAGCCAATTCTGAATAATACACAAGTACATCAATAGCAAATAAAACTTGGAACCACCAACCGCCGTGACACCTTCGGTCTTCTTGCGAGCTGGGGCCAAGAATGTGATTCAGGCGCCTTTTCTGCCCAACCACGAAGTCCATGACTTCCCCGGGTCCCTTCCTAACTCAAAGGAATCCCCGGCCCTGCATAAAGGAGCCTAGCAACCCGAAATAGTAAAACAGGAGGGAAATCTCGACGCATGCCTGATGCCTATATGCATTTCTAACATGAGAAATAAACACATTTCTTGCAACAGGAGGTGGCAGAGACTCAAATACATATATGTTTCTAGGCTTTTAAAAAAAAACAACCCATCTATTTCAATGGTACAGTGCTTGGCCAAGCATAAATAATACAAGTAAATGGTAGTTTAGAAAAGGTAATACTACCGTCTCTGTTGGCCCACCTTCGGCACCCTGTCCCGGAAGTTACCATAGTGAAGTATGAATAAATACCAAAGCAGAAAATTATGCATTTTCGTACATGTTTCAATCATTCAATTAATTCTAAAAGAATTTCAAATATGAATTTCAGAACATCCTTTGTAAATTCAGTAGTAAGATGTCATTTATTCTTTGGTAAGTAACCCTTTTTGATTTGGATAAAGGCTCTGTTTTAAAGAAGAACATATATGTCTTAATACTTTTCAGTGCACTAATAGTAAGAATGAACAGTGTTTTCTGTTTTCAGTATGCATTTCTATTCTTTCCAAGCTCAGGCTGACTGACAGTTTAATTCCCAATTTCAATACAGGTTACAGAGTAGTAATAATATACTGAAACAGTGCAATTTATTCAAAAATTCTAAGGTTTGAAAGATAATCTTTCATTCAAATTTTGATGTTGTATTCCTTTACTTAGTATTGTTCTGTTGTAAGTAAGTATATGTTTAAGTAATCAAGATGCTTTCCAGTTTACATGGTTTCTCAAAAACATTTCTATTTTTGTTTCAAGTTTAACAATTCTGAGATATTTGTGTATAATTAACAGAGTTCATACTACTTTTCTGGAAATGATTTTCCTATTTTCAACTTGTATTTTGACACATATATGCATGGATATCTATATATATATGTATATATATAAATATATATACATATATGTATGTATATACAGCCAAATGTATATGTATACATATATATATATTTGTGTGTGTATGTAAAAATTCATGTACAGCTGTGTGTAATTTGAAGAAAGAAATTCTGGTTTTTTTTTAAACTGTTCAAGAATTCACTAGCCGGGCACACAGAACAGGACATTTTACAGGGTTTCCTTACTGGCATTGAGCAACAAAAAGCTCAGGGGAAGCCCTTGCCCCTCCCATGGGGAGGGGGCGGGCTGTGAGGGGCTCGCGCCTCCTCCACAGGCCGCGGCCTGTGGAGGGCGTGAGCCTCTCACAGGGTCGCGTCCTTCCCATGGGGAGGACAAGGGAATAATATCCCTTCCTCATTCCTATGGATAGCAATTTCAAAACTCAGAATAAAGAAAACATTTGCCCAGTATAAACTGCATTCGAATTTATCTCAAAGACATTTTGAATTTGTTCAGATGACAGAAGTTTTTATGCAGACATTATGTGCAGATATATATATATATATATGTATATATATGCACGGGAATTCAGAATTCCTGTGCATATATATATGTATATATATATATATATATATGATTATATATGTATTTCCAATTATACTACAGAGCAGTTTAATAAATTGCAGATTTTGTAACCGAATAAAACCCTAATTCTGAAGAAAAGAATGTGTATTCTATATTGCAACAAAAGAAGTAAGCAATTTCCCAGATTTAAAAACGAAATTGAAAAGATTTCTCAGTTGTTTGTGCTCATATCAAGGAATAAAGCATTTCATTCCTTCCATTTCCTTACTACAATTTTAAATTTGAAAGAAGGAAAAGCATGAAAAGAACCTGGCAAATTTTGCTTTCCAGTGCAGAAGCCCAGCAATTCCTTCTTCGTCTCTTTTCCAGAACTCTCGGATATGACTCATTCAAAGTCCTCTTTTCTCTCTTAGAGCTCTCTACCTCTTTTCGAGGATCATGCATAAAATTTCCAGATGACAGATAAAATTCTCATGCAATTTCTAAGGATTGCCACATGCCATCTGCTTTGTTGGTTTTAAGACAGAATTTCCAGAGCCCAATGTTCTCCCGGGCTGTTCATTCCTCATTATTTTTGGAAAATTATATACAAAACAAAATTATATCTCCTTTTATGCAAACCTAAAATTTTCATTTATGCAAACACAATATTATATTCTTTTATTTATTTTGTTTTATTTTTAATTATATTTCTTTTAAAACAGATTTTTCCTTTTGTTGCTCAAATATAAATGGGGATTAATTAAAATAGAATAAGCCATATTATTTTCACAATTTCTAAGGTTAATTAAACCATATTTTAAATTTGCTATGCTAATCATTTTCACGCAATCACATTGAAAAACAAATATGACCTAATGCAGCTACATGATTTAAGTGGTGTGTGCGTAATCGAGAGCTTCTCCTCTTTTACCCTGTCGGGAAGCTAACCTCCTTTTCCTCAATCACACTCTTGGCCTTCGATCACCTTGGCCTTCGATCACCTGCCACTCAAATGCACTCAGGCGTGCAAAAACAAAAATGTATTAGTAACCATTGTAGAAACGTAAATTTAAACAATAATTAAATCAACATTCCTATTTTATATAAACGCACTCATAATTCTTGAAAGAAAACAATTATTTTTCTACGTTCCCATACATCAAAGCATAGTATCATAATTCGTATATTAAATCCCATAAAGTCATGGTCAAACATTATCAAAATAAGTCATGGTCAAACATTATCAAAATAAGTCATGGTCAAAATAGCGTCAAAGTAAGTCATGGTCAAAATAGCATCAAAGTATGAGACGTGACAATCCTTGAGCAAAAATTTCTACTACGAGAAGAGTTAGAAGATCAAGAGAAGCCTGTGTCAAGAGAATTTTCTAGTGGAACTAGTGCAAACCAATGGGAGTGTGCAACCTCAGGTTCATCTACGTTCATCAATACCAAAGCAGAAGTAAGAAAACAAAACCCACCCCTTTCTATTTGACTCTCATTGTTAGAGAAAATTTGTTGCACAATTCCATGATTGACTCTGATGCAAGCACTACGGTGATGCCCAAACAAATTGTGGATGCACTACAACTTTATTATGAACCCTGGACCAAAGGGGAAATGCAATTATATGAGAAGAAGGTTCAAATTGTAGGGATCATCAAAGCTCTTCCTCTAAATTTGTATTCCTACCCTAGTATCACTGTGTCTCGAGAGGTGGTGGTCATTGGCATTCTGCAAATCTTCAGACTATGCTTATCAAGGGATTTCACAACCAAAATAGGTGCATACCTATCTTTGGATTGGTCTCATTTTGTAACATGCCCAATGTTTACTTTACAGTTTTCACCTATGTTTTAACTCAGAAAGTGAATAACACAAGTTTTCCAAAAACAAGGAAATGGAATTTTTCATTTTCAATAACATAATTGTGTATTGTATAAATAATTTCCACATGTAATTACATAATTCCAAGTAAATGAAAATCATCTTTTCAAATACAAATTACAATTAATCCATGATCATGTTCATATACAAATTCACAACTTACAAGAGTTCAAGGTCAAGGTGTCCTCATTTGGATCACACTTTTTTTGTTCCATAAGTATTAGCTATCATCTACAAGAGGTCCATAACATTTTTCCTCCAACCACAAACATAGTGGTCCCCTATACACCTTCATAATTGGAAGTAGCCCTACCCTTCAATGAAGAGTTTGGTATGGAAACCTCTAGAAATGCCTACCCAAGTATGGTGTTATGTCCTACATAACTAGTACAACCATACAACTATGGATACCCTCCAACTATGCATGATGCTCCTGACTAGTTATACAATCCTGGTGCACAATGAATTGACAAAGTGTATGCAGTGACTTCTACACTTACTTTAACCAAATTTTTCATATATATAATAAATCCACTTTCTATGAAGTAGTGTTGTATATTCACCCACCCCATTACTCGACTTGGAAACTCTACTGACTTGTGAATAAATCTTCCCTTAGTTTGACCCAAGGTTTAAAGATCATAAGAAAGAATTCATTAAAAATTGATAAAATACAAATAATGATTTAATTGATCAATTAGGTTTGACCCAACCTCTTGAATACCTTGTTACATACTCGTAACAATCTAGGAATGGAAATTTCCTCTTATTCAAGTTCTTTCTTTTAATCATGGGAGTAACGACTCTTCTAGTTCATGCATAATTAGTTAATACTAATGACACCATGTCACTGACTGGACACACTTGGTCTCAATCTAAAGCACTATCAATATGTCAATATGTATAATAATCTAGTATTAAACTTGATTTGAAGATTACTTTTTTCATATTGTGTTATGCCTAGTATGGCTCTATCCTTCTAGGATGCCATAACCAATCTGGTTATTCTTGACATTAAATATCATATAAAATCTTATGTTCATAATAATTTCCAATAATAAGTCAGCATAATAAGCTATTTAACTTCTAATAATTCAACTAGTAACCTTTCGACTAATCTCTAATTTCCTCATAGATAATGCTTAAAATCATTTATTGCATCATAGTCTAGCAATGTAATTCAAGATAACTACTTAATGTGCTCTTTGGAATTCCTAATCAAGAATATCTCTTGTATTTCTAATATAGCTCTATGCATAAACAATCTAGCTACTTGCACATGCGTTCTCATAAGTTATCCAATAGCAATAGTATGCACACAATGATAGCACAAACACTTTCAATCAATATTAAAACTTAGTTTTAAAATCAAAATGAATAAGAGTAAGAAATATCTTAAGCATGTCTAGAATAAAATAGCTCAAAACGAGTTTCATGAAATTCCTTGCTTAATGCTCAATGGCTCTGCCTACTGCCTCCTCTATTCTTAGCTCTCTTAGCTGCTATTACTTCAAATAATATCTACAACTACTCAACTTAGCTTTTTCTCACACTAAAACAACTACTCTATGCTCTCAAACTCGCAACTATACTCACAAATATGTTGCTCTCAAAATAACATGAAGAGAGATCGACTACTATAATAAAGTTATACTAGTTGCATATTTTAGTTGCAATATGAATTTGAATCCAAATCTATTACCTCCTCTCAACTCCATAGCTAGGCTAGGTGCAACATACTTGTGTTGTTATCAATTTTACCTTGCAAAAAAATTCCTTCCATTTACATGTTGGCAGTTAAAGCCAACTCAAACTCTTATTCCCCCTTTTCACCCTTGAGTCATGGCTTGTAGATTATTTAAAACAAATGAATTCTAATCCCCTTTTGCCACTTCTATGTGGCTAGAAAAAAAAGTTGTTTGATATGGCATAAACTCAATCAAACATCTTTATATTGGTGTTGTGGAATCATGCATGATATGGCGCATAAATTCTCAGCATTCAAAACAACTATATCATATTGTCTTTGTGTGGCTTTGTTGCATGCCTCATGTTATCACATAGCAATTACTTGCTATTTAAAAACTATTACAACTTCCCTATTAGTGTGGCAGATTTGGCATGCCTACGTGCTCTTTACTTGCTACACTAAAGTTTTGAAACTCTATTAAAACTTTGCTTCTATCATGGAAATTTTTCCCTTTATTCTTTTACAAGTTATGCGCCTAATGTTGGTGGCTATAATTGTTTTAAAACAACCATTACCATAGTTGCCATTCATGCTTAAATATACCACGATATGCATGGCTAACTTGCCATTAAATATGGCTTCCATCATATATTTATAATAAGATATATATATATATATATATGCCATTTAATTATATAAGTACATGTATATGTACTAATATATATATATATATAACCATTATTTCAACATAATAATATATTCATATATTGATATGTATATATATAGTATATATATATTTCTATGTGAATGATCGCATATGTACTATGTCACATCCCATTTCATAATTAGTTATCAAGTTATTTTTACTTTCATGAGTGAAAGTGATTGATAAATGCTAAATGTGACTTTGATATGTTTATCAAATGAATGAAATAAAGAAATATGCAATAAGATGTCATTGATTTTAAAGGAATGAATATGTTTATATTGATGGAAATTGAGATAGATAAATATGAATATGCTAAATGATGCATGTGAATTTCATGTGAATGTCTAACTAACATTGTAAATGTGCCAAGTTGGATGCAGGTACAGGTTCACACCTCCAGAAGGGAGGGGAAGTATCACTCATGAGAAGTGATTGGTCGGGTAACCCTTAATGAAACCTTACTGAGCTTTCACACACACTCATATCCTAGTTGGTCTAGTTGAGTCAGATTGGTTGGAACCAAGTAAGTAACCTTTGAGGATAGGTTGAAATGCTTGTGCAAATGTCTTTGACTTATTTGATTGTTTGATCAAGTTATTGAGATTGAATCTTTCAGTCTTAGGAATTTGTGAATAGTTATCTTTATGTTGATTCGTATATATGCTATTTGTAAACATAAATATGGTATATATATATATATATGAGAGCATAAGCAAGTGTATATGTATGTAAGTAGAAATACTTACGAATATACATGCACTAGGAATCAATTATATATGTGTGTGTGTATATACACTTGTAGATGCCTATTGATGAGGATATGGATGTATTTATGTTAAGGATAGTAAACATGATATATATGTATATATGTATTTACTAAAGTATATGAATATATGTATGTATCGATGATGTTTACATACGTATAAACATATACAATAATAGACGCATATACACGTATACTGATATGTGATGAATATGATTATATTTATGTATTAATTGGTAATGAATACTTCCAATAGTTTTGAGGAAATATATATATGAATATATGCATATATTATTACATGTATGTATATATAAAAAAAAATGTTAAAGTATATATACATATATATATATATATATATATATATATATATATATATATATATATATATATATATATATATATATTAAATGTAAAATAGTGTTGTTATTATCATAGTGTAATATACCATTGTGCATTGTATAAACATAGCACATAAGCACTACTAATACCTATTTAGGGACAGTGCAATGTATAATGTGAATATAGCGCTGCAAATTAAAGCACAATGCTAAGTATTCAAACCGCATATATCATCATTGATAATGGGTGATAGAAATGCATAAGTATTAAACTATTATGATAAGTTTATTAAACTCAATGATAAGTGTTGCACACTAATTAAATGCAACATACTAATTCAAACATTATACAACACTATAATGATGGAGTTCGATTCTTTAAAATTTGTCGATTTCCATGCCTTGGACCAAGTCAACTAAGTAATATGCAACCATAAAATGATTGATTGATTCCTCTATTTTAAACAACAAGCTTGTAGACAGGAAACGTGCTAAATACTTGGCGACATAATATGAATTATGCATTTCTTTTAGAAGTCTCATTAGTTTGAAATTCGATTTCTTGAATGAAGCATGTGCTTTATGAAATAGTAAAATTGTTATTGGAAAGCATTGGGTTGATATGTTGTCCTATGTGAGTGACTATTGTGATAGGAATCCACCACCTTTTCTTTATTAAGCTTTGAGTCGATGGTATATTGTTGAGAAGTGTCATAGCATAAGCCTTGATTGTAGGTTGTAGATTTTGGTTTTTGGGTATAAATATGAGGCATAATTCTCACCTCATTTAAAGATAATTCTTCTATGCATCATTACGCTGCTCCATTCTATTGTATTTTCATTGAGAGACTTATTTTACTGTGATTTATTGTGAGGAAGCTTTAGTGAGATAAATTGAGAGGGATTTGTTGCTAAGTTGATTTTAAGAGGAGGTCAAGCTTGAGATCCAGTGATTCAATTGGAATAAGTGATTAACAGGCATGAGATTCTAGTCTCTTCATGTTTTATCTTTTATCTAAAAGATTGACTGCCTTGTGTATTTAAATTGGAAATTGCATTTGTTTGCTTGAAATAGAGCAATGATCTATTTGCTTATTGGAAAGGGAAAGAGTCTTGTTGATATGATTTCCTTAAAAGTATTTGTACATACTCCTTAATAAGGAGTAGATATTATCAATAGTATTATATACTAGGATTTATAAAAGTGTGAATAGCTTAAGGAAGATATTTAATACTCCTATATACCCTATATGGGAATTTAGATGATATTCCTATACATAGATAATTTACACTATATGTAAAATGTAAAATGTATCAAAGTCATGAAGTGACTTGACATTGTTAGCTTATAATGCTATGAAACCTTAGGAATGATAAGGTTTAGCAATACATCAACAATGAAACTATGAAAGATGTGATAAGATGAGACATCATATTGACAATCTATACTTGAATGATCACTTGATTATTACTTAATTATTGAATGAAACCCTAGGTAGAGAGTAACCTATTTGGGTCAAGAAGTATATTTGATTAATAATTAAAACCCTAGGTTAAGAAATTACCTACTAGTTTGGTATATTTACTTGATTAACCATTGGAACCACTAGGTTGATAATAACCTACTTGGTTGGGTTGTTTATTTGACCTTTGGTTGGATCACATAGGTTAGGATAAATCTAGACAATTTGACTAGTCATTGATTGTTGACTTTATCTTAGGATTAGGATATACCAAGGTTGAGACTCACCTATGTGATTAAGTTGATCACTTGAGTTTATGAATTACTACTTGATGAGAGTCATAGGTGGGATTACATATTGAATTGGAGTCGTTACCTATTTGGTTGCTTTATACTCTTGATGTCAAGTCATACTATAGACA
>VDFB02252616.1:236293791-236375851 GCA_007258455.2 Sequoia sempervirens
CCTCTCTATTTTGTTTTCATCATGTTGAGCAAGAAGAGCTCCAAGGGCTGCTGTTGTTGCTGACACATATAAGATCAATGGCTTTTTCGGGATAGGTGGCATTAACACTGGAGGTGTCAATAGGTATTCCTTGATTTTGTTAAATGCCTCTTCACATTTTGCATCCCATTTGTACGCTACCCCATTGTGGAGTAGGGGAGAGTATGGGTTCTGCTTGTCTGCCAGTTGTGCTATAAATTGTCAGATGGATTGAAGTCGGCCTTGGATGCCTCTCAATTGTTTTAGTGTCTTTGGTGCTTCCATCTCGAGGATTGCCTTCACTTTTGCTGGATCCACCTCAATACCCCTCATGGAGACTATGTATCCTAGAAGTTTTCCTGATTGTACATCGAAGACACACTTCTTGGGATTTAGTCTAACTTTGTATTCCTCCAGTCTGTCAAAGATAGCACTTAGGGTTGCTATGTGATCTTGTATTTTTCTTGACTTTGCTAGGATGTCGTCAACATAGTCCTCGACTGTCTTGTGAATCATATCATGGAATATTAGTGTCATGGCCCTTTGATAGGTTGCACCTGCATTTTTTAGGCCGAATGGCATCATATTCCAGCAGTAGGTCCCCATGGACAAGGGAAAAGTTTCATCTTTGTTGATCTTCTTTGCTATCATGATCCGTATCCTTAAAATTCACCCATAAGTGATAGCATCTCATGCCCTCATTATCATATCTACTATCATGTCGATAAGTTAAAGGAAATCATCCTTGGGACATGCTTATTTAAATCTCTAAAAATCAGATGCATTCTAATGGCTCCTACGTTTTGGAAACGTAGTGCACCAAATTTGACACCCATTTTGGATAATCGATTGGTCAGATAAATCATGCATCCAACAACTTTTTGAGCTCCATTTTGACCAATAAGGCTATTTGAGGATGCATTTTTCAGAGTTTTTGTTTGATGGGCTTTGCCTCTGGATACACTGCTAGATGATGAACCACAGTTTCTGGATCTAGCCCTGGCATGTCAGAATAACTCCATGCAAAATTTATTTGCCTTTCCTTTAGGAATGCTGCTAGGAGTTCTTGCTCTTCTGATAATAGTGATTCTGTGTAGAATGTGATATGCGGGGTCTCCTCTGTTCCTATGTTGACCGGGTTGCATTTTTCAGCCAAGACTGCTGACTTCTCCTGGTGAAGAGCTCTTAGAGGAAGATTGAATCCTTCATCCTCAGGCACCTCAGAGAGTTTTTCAACGTTGATATGTCCTTTCTTTTTACTATTTTCTCTTGTCGAGAGCGCCATAGTGTGGTTTTCTACTCAAGGACTTGGATATGATTCTTAGTTTCTCACTTTTGCGACTGAAGGATTCAATAATTTCCCTATAAAAGACATGTGTCTAACTCCATTATAAATCCTACCTTGTGATCTCCATCTGGAATGTTATCCCTCAATCCCATGAATTCTGAGAGCGCTTCATCATTTTCGAATGTATTGAGAACTGGTGGTCCTCATTGGTTATAGTCGATCAATTGGGGGTAGACTAAACGAATCTCATGATTTTGACTATCCGTCTAAAGGATAAGGGTGTACTAATCATACGTGGGTGGTATCTTCAATAGCCTAGGTAGATAGATAAGGTATCTTCTGGCCATCGCTACTAATATGGCCATGAAATTATGTGTGTCCCTACCTGTGACTATTGGTGAGTGTACTTGTACTAGCACTGGCTGAGGAGAGACATTAGCGGCTCTAACCAGAGGACTTCGGCCACGTATGGTTATTCTCAGAGTGGCACATCCAAGACCAAGATTTGTTATGGGTCGTGTCTCTGGCATGATAGGTATTACGAGGCCATTGTCATTTTGTCCCAATCTCTGGTTTCTTTCGTAGCCCATTGCAAGCATCATTTGTAGGCCCCTACTTCTTTCGTTCATTGGTAATTCAGGTGTCGATCTTTCATCTCGATATAACATGTGAGATGGATCTGCTTCAATAACCTCATGGCCAAGGTCTCTCCATCTTGTGAATTTAGGATAATCTTCAGTATATGTTTGTGATGTGGAAGCTTGATTTTCTTGTATGCCCTCATATGATCTAGGAGGATCGGTAACTCTCCTATCACAAAAGCATTATTAGGGAGCTCTATAACTTCCACAACCGCCCTCCCCAATGATGAGCTTGATGTCGATGGTGGAACAAGGAATGAAGGTGTCTCTCGTCACGTAAGGGATGCGTAGGGTGAAGGGTCGGCGTATCAGGTGGTGGACTTTCATCATTTTTTCGGGTACTTGGGAATTTTTAATGGCCTCAGAAGATGTAATAAGAAACGTCAGATCCCAGCGGATCTGCAACCTCTTGTCCATTATGTGTGAATTTCACACATTGGTGGAAGGTTGATGCTACATCTTTCATCACATGAATCCATGGGCATCCTAGGAGGATGTTGTATGGCAATTCGAGGTCCAAGACCCGTATGTGGTTTCCATGAGTGTTGGCCCCACTTGGATAGGGAGCTTAATTGTGCCCGAGACACTTCCTCTTCTTGGTCATCATATGCTCGATTATGACTGCCTTGTCGGCGGAATCTTCCATATTTTCAACTCGCTTGATGAGGCTAAGAGAACAATGTTCGAAATCCCCACTCCCATCCACCAAGACCCTTTTGATTTTTCTTTGTTTACAATGGCTTCCAAGTGAAGTGTGCGGTTGTCAGATGGTTGGGCGGGGAAATCTTGGTCGGAAAATGTAAGGAGATTAGGTATTATGATATTTGCGACCATAGCTTGGAATTGCTCTGCATCGAGATTTACGGGGATAGTGGATGAGGCTAATGCTTCCTCAAGGATCTTTTTATGTGCTGATGAGATTTTTAACAACTCCATGATGGAGATGTGTGTTGGCATTCTTTTGAGTTGGTCTACAACATTGTAGCTATACGGGACGACTCTTGATGTAGGGACTCTATTTGGTTGAGATGATCTTGCAATGGTGACTTTGCCACCTCTTGTGGTGACTCCACAATCTTCAACATGGGCACCCTTGATAGTGATGACCATACAGTCCTCATTTAGGGAGGAAACGACTGTTTTATATATGTGATTTACACTACCTTTCCCTTTATCATTTTTATTCCCTTTGTTGCCATGATTCGGCATCGGATTCGTGTAGATTTTTAGGTCCTAATTTCCTGTAGGTTGTTCGACGTTTATGATTCTTTTGTCAATGAGATCTTGGATGATATTTTTGAGTCTCATGCAATTGTTCGTGGTGTGACCTTTGATTTTGTGGAATTCGCAAAGTTTATTTTCGTTGTACCAAGGGGGTTTGACATCGAGTTCTTGGTAATTTTTGAATGTAGGAGGCTGGATGAGTTTTTCGGCAATCAATTTTTTCATTATGTCCTCCAATGGTTCCCCCAACATAGTGTATTTTCGTTTAGGATAAGTTTTGCGTTGGGGTGGTCCTCTTTGGTCGTTGAGGTTATTGATGGTGGGATTATTGGGTTGCTATGTTGTGTGATGAGTGTTTTAGCGTTGTGGTTGGATTTGCGGTGCGGGTGTATTTTGGCGTGGACCACTAATGACCACCTTGGCATCAACGATGCCATCATTAGTGATGTTCTTATTTCTTTCCCATGTACGAGGTTTATCATTGTAATTTGATGATGGGCAGTTGTTTTGCGGTTCGTGATATGACGTTGATTCGGCGGGTTGGGTCACAAGGGCTCTTTCGATGCTAAGCGCCTTGGAGATTAATTGCTCATATGTGGTGATTCCTTGAACCTTGAGATGAAATGACAGGCGGCTTTCAAGGTTGGCTATGATCGTGCAGACTTGTTCTTCTGGCATGGTCCACTTGCTCTGATTGGCCTTGGATCACCATCGTTGAAGAAATGAAGCGAAAGATTCATTATTTCCTTGTTTTAGAGCCGAGAGTTCTTCGAGACTAACATCCATTGCAATGTTACCTGCGTAGTTCTTAATGAATGCATTTGTAATTTCTTGGAATGTTCTAATGCCTGAAGGTAAGCGAGAGAACCATTCGATAGCGGGACCTGCCAAGCTTCTAGGAAATAGTCGCATCAAATAAGTATCGTCGTATGCGACCTCCATGCAATGAACCTAGAATTCCCTAATGTGATCTTCAGGGTTTCCCATCCCTCGATATTTGTAAAACTTAGGGATCTCAAATCCCTTGGGGAATGGTTTCATTTCTAAGCTCCTATTAAATGGATAGGGACACAAGTTGCTTTGCGTCTTGGTTGTTCACCCCGACTGGAGGTCGAGCACTTGTTGTGATAACAACATGAGTTGTGTCGTTACATCGCTTTGCGGATCAAAGGGTGAGATGAATGTGTTTTGACGTGTTGCAATTGTGGTTTGGATGGATGGGTTGGTCGGTGCGTTGTTTGATGGTATCGACATGTTCTGTCGAGCGAAGTAGGCTTCTACTTGCTTTTGTATGAACGATGCCTGTTGTTGATCTTGTTGTTGTTGTGCTAGGATTTGTGCTTGTTGTTGCGCTTGTTGCTGCTCCAACAACGCTTGTTGTTGTGCTTGTTGTTGTTCCCACAACGCTTGTTGTTGGTTTCGCACGCCGCTTCTTGTCAAGCCTTTTGGTATTGCTTTAATGCTTGCTGATATGTTTGCAATTGCGCTTCACGCAGTAAGTAAGAAGTCAGATTGTGCTGCAGCTTGTTGTGCTTGATATTGAGCTTGCGCTTTGAGCTTGGGCTTGTGCTTGTGCGTTTGTTGGATGTACGTTGTGCTTGAGCTACTCTTTTGTGCTTGTAATGCTTTTGCAGTACTTTGGCTGGGCTTTGTTGTTGTTGTCGCTTGCAATAAAGCTTGGCTTGTTGTGTCATAACTTGTAATGCTTAATTCTGTGTATTTTGGCGTACCTCGTACGTACCTCGAGCGGCTTGTCATAACGGCTTTGTCGCACTTGTTGGTATCCTCTTTGAAAAGCGGCTTGCAATGTTGCGTCGAATTGGTTTGATGTGGTGAATGTTGGTGGTGGTGGAGGTGGTGGTGGATTTGGAATGGTGGTAGATGATGATGTTGTGTTGATATTTTGTGTATTGGATAATGGTATTGATGTGATTGGTCCTTGTGAGACCATGCTTTGTGATGTTAAGGGTGTGTTTGATGGTGTTGCCATTGCTTGTGTATTTATCATTTGTTGTTGCGATATCAACAATAAATTTTGAGCGTTTGGTGTGATGCTTTGATTGATGGTTGGGATAGCGGTTTGATTGATACTTGGTAGGGGAGGCAACCCCAAACCAAGGAGCGGTGTGGATGATAATGGAAATGGCAGAGAGGTGGAAATGTGAGAGGTGTGAATTGTTGTGAGAACGTTGTGGTGTCGAATAAGCCCCCTAGTCCGAACGTATCTCCCTCTTCTTGTGAATTTGTGAGAAGAGGTGTTTGTGGTGCTCCGTGAAAAGATGTTGATGATGGGTCATAATGTAAAGTGAGAGGAACATTTTTGTGTAATGGGTTATGGGGGACGTTTTGTTCCATGGTGATGCTTGCGTCCAAATTTTTATTGTTAACAAGGGGATGTGATTGAAGAGCATTAAGGAATGTGTTTCCCTTGTTGACATTAGGTTGTGTTGGAGCAAACGATGTTGTGATTTGCGGGATGTTTTGGGTGATGTTTTGGGATGGAGGTGTAGATGAGATGGGTATGGTGGATGAGATTGGAGTAAATGATGTATCCACTATAGTACTCACATCAAAATCCGAAGGCAACTTGGCCCCTTGTTTTGCTAGTTCAAGCATGTACAACGAAGGGTTAAGTCTCATCATGATGTTGATGATTCTATGGTTGTTTGGATTTTGGAGCATTTCCGTCATTTCCTCATGAGAAATTCCAAAGGTAAGGTCCTCCCCTTGATTTTCTTCTTGTGGATTTTGGGATGATGAGGGGATTAATGGATTGCTTGATTCGGCGAGATTCATTTCTGCGTTTGTTTGGCTAAGATCGCTTGAAGCGGGTGTTTCTTTGTTGGCTTCCATACTCTTCTTGTATTAAGATCTCGTTTGAACCATAAAACAAGGATCAATCCTCGAGAATATGGGAGATGAATCTCTTGATTCTTTGCATTGTTCTCTATTTTATGTCCCAAAGTATAAAGTTTTTAGGATGCCTTAAGGATCAAATGTGATGATATGATAATGATGATGTTTTAGGGATGGATGATATGGATGTTTTGGATTTTGATAAATCTTGAGTGAGACACTAGGCTTTTAGGACTTTGTGGATTTTTGATTTATGATTTTGGGGTTTTGAGATTTTGAGATTTTGAGATTTTGTCCTTGATTTTTTATTTGGATTTAGATTTGGACTTTGAACAAAAAGACCCTAAGATGTTGGATGATGATCTAAGGGATAGCTTTGTTCAAAGGAGGATAATTTGAATATGTGTGGGGAGAAGGATGCATCTACCCACACCTATTCAAACAAGATGATTGTTTCACTAAGCATATGAAGAAGGATTCATCTACATACACCAAGCTAGACAAGATGATTTTGATAATTTTGACTAAGTATATATGTAAAAGGATGCATCTACACATACCTAACCAAAGGTGCTTTTGCTAATGATTTCAAGGATTTTGTCTCAATGATATTGATGATTTTGATTTTGCCACAAAGCCTAGTATCAAGGATGATTTCAAGATTTTCCAAAAGGTGATGATGAGATGGATTTTTGTTTTGATGTTTTGGAGGATGGGTGAAAAATGAATTTGATATGTTTTGATCCTAAGATGAACCTAAAAAGGTACACTTTGTTTGTTTTAGACCTAGGTATTGAAGAGCATGCAAATGCTTCCTAATGACCTTTGTAACCAAGACATGATTTCATTCTAACATTCATATTTCCAATCAATGATTTTTTTGCTTTTGGGATTTTGGAGTCTTCAACACATGTGAGAGTTCATTTTTTTAGCTTTGTTTAATGTTTTTATTTTACCAAAAACACTTTCTTCAATTAGGTTTTCAAACTAAGATGTCCAATGTCTTAATTTCTTCAAACCCCACAAGATATGTTATGTGGAAATTTAATGAACTTAAGGCAAAGGTTTCCTATTGTTTACTTAAGAAGACAAATTGAGATATAATCTAATGTTTAGAAACCTCTAAGGATGTGAATCCCAAGGGAAAGCAATAACATATGGATTGAGTCAATTGTATTTGTCCTCAAAAGGGTTTGAAATTTGGATAATGTTAAGTGTTTGTTTCCATGATGTTTTCGATCAAGCAATGCGTTTTGTAACCCAAGAATAAGTATAATCCTATGGATGTGAAGGACAATATTTGTTGGATTCCCACTTGGACAAGTCCAGCTACGCTTATCTCTAGTGAATGGTTAGATGCTTGACCCCACTGGCTCCCCTCCACGAAACTCACTTATACGGGGCAGCCAAGCATCAACACCCATAAAAATCCCATGGCATGTTTTCCATTTCTACTAAAGACCGTAAAAGTGTGGGGCGGCTTTAGAACGATCGTTCTTGCACCAACAAATAGATTAAGGATTTTGGCAAATTTTAGCACCTGGGTTCTAATAAGGACTTTCCGTTCGTAGGAGTTGACCCAACGTGGCAAGAGTCCCCTTTCGGATCCATCTTGTCGGAGTCAACTGCGTGATATTGGTGTTTCTTCCAATATCCACATTTATATCCTGGCTGGAAATACTCTTGGCTTTAGAGTGTTACCGGTTGAGTCGTTCCCTTGGGTGATTAATTTTTCCCACAAGGTAGGCCCTCTAAGATAAACAAAAGTGAATGAAGAACAAAATTCGTAACTCGATCAATCTTTGATAGCAACAAAGAGAGAGAATGTGCGCGAAAATGCCCCCACTCACACTCGCACAATAGTTTGTTCAATTTTAAGCCCAAATTGAAGTGTGGAGGTGATTGCTTTATCTTAACCCAAAGTCATGGAAAAGACCTTTTGATTCTCAAGATCGCTATAAAGCACGAGAGAAGCGCATACGTCATTTTCCAATGGCTTTAGTCTAAGTAAGCCCTCACGAAAAACACAACTACAGTTGTTCTTTTTAAACCCTCAAAGCAATATGTGAGTTCATTTTAGAGCACCAAATCACAAATGAAAGACATTTTTTCAATTGCTTAATCCATAAACAAAATCTAGTAAGTTGTAGATCCTAAGATTCTTTTTAAATCCATTTGCAATAAAAAATAAAAAAAGAATCCTTTTTAAACCCAAATGAAAGCTAGTGTTCTAAAGAAAGAAGAAGATGACAAATTCCTAAGGAAGTGTTAAATAGACACTTAAGTGTTTAAAAACACTTTGATTAGATAAGATATCATCATCATACTCCTCCTTCCTTTGCTTTCGTTTTCCAACCTACAAAGAAGAAAAACAGTTAAATTCTGAAAAAAACACAGAAATTAAAAAGCAAAAAATAGAGAAAGAAGCAATCATAAATTAAAGCACGTGCTAAAAATTTAATTTCTCCCTTTTACTGTCTTCCAGTCTCACAACTCGTGAAGGTGTCGCTGTTTTTTCCTCTCAGCGTCGCTCTTACAGCACCGCTTTACTAGTCAACGGCGCTTTGTGTTGGGACAGAGAGCACGATTGCGTCACTCTTTTCGCCCAACGTCGCAGTTTTCGAAAGTGTCAGAGTTTGAAATTTTTTTGAAACTGATGCAAATCGGCGAGTCCAGCGGCGCAGTTTAAAATTTGAAATTTCTTGGCGGGATGAGTCCAACGGTGGAATTTATGTTCGCGCGGTGCTATATAGTGACGCTGGAGAGCCCGCAACGCTGACGAGCTCGCGGCACTAAAAACAACGACACTGAGGAGCCCGCGTCGAAATTTCCTGTGTGTCAAGAAAATGCGGAAATTTTGAGGAAATGTTAGAATTTATGATGTCTTGCCTTCCTTCTAGCGCCAAAATGTGAACCCCCAATCTATGTACCTACAAAACAAAGAGATTAAACACCCTAAGTTAGATATTGCAAGTATAAGCAAGGATTCCCCATGGAATCCATTTACAATTCAAACTAGGAATGAAAATATGCAAGAACACAACAAAAATGATAAACTAAAGATGAAATCCTAATCTAAATAGCAAACACTTGATTCCATGGGGGAATTGGTGCCAATTTGATGCGGAAATTTGGCCCTTTCCCAATTCCTATGATTGCAAGCTTCAATATGTAGACTTGATGATGAACTTTGATCCACTTTTGATGATGAATGATGAAGACTCCAAGCTAAATCTGCAAAAGAACCTAGCTAAGAACTCAATGGTGTGAAACTTGATAGATATTTGAGCATGGTAACTTTGCTCAAATTATGGATGATAAAATGAGGAGAGGAGCTCTTCATTTATAGGATTTCAAGATGGATGAAAGCCCAAATTTGAGCAATGTGGACTAACTTTCATCCAATGATATGGTGCCACTTGTCAAGCTATGAATGGATGATGGTTGTGCAAGATTTGGGGTTTGTGCCAATAAATACCAATATTTGAAATTCAAATTTGTTGAAATGACATGTAAGAGGGAAGGGAAAATGCAATAAATGCCACTTGGCTCAAGGAAAAGGACATGTAAGAGATCTTAAATGCCTTGTTGGATGTACATGTTGACTTGAATTTTTGAATCAAATTGAGAGAATATTCTAAAAGATGCTATGTGAGGAGGGCCAGGAGATTTTAATAAATGAATTAAAATCTATTTTCATGCAACTTGGTATTGGTCTGTGAGGATGACATGATGAGGTTAAAATTCAATCAAGGGTTTAATTAATTCCAATGAGATTAGATGAGGACTTATTTTGACTTAGATTTCTGATGGATTGGCTGAATCGCATAAGAGAGGAATATGATAAGAGTGGGCTAATTAAATAAATATTTTGATTTTATTTTAATCAAAAGGATGGAGGTTAGGATTAAACCAAATAAGGTTTTAATTCTATTTAATTTAATGGATAGATTTTAAAGATTTAATCAACAAATTGATTATTTAATTAAATAGGATAATAGATCAGATGGATTGATTTAATTAACAAGAGAAAGTGACTTAATTAGACAAAATGATTTATTTAATTAAGAGACGAATATTGATGAATTTAATCAGATAAGTGAATTTGATTAAACGGTTAGACTGAGGGATGATTTAGGAAGAAACGATGTTAGTAAGTCAGGATCGGATGCATGATGTCAATCAGTATATTTTCGATGTCTACAATTTCAATACTAGGTTCCATAAGACCTCGCAAAAAATCTCGGTTGTGGCTTGCCTGCCCATAGGCATGGCTATAGTCTTCTACCTTAAAGATTTCAACTCAAATATAGTTGTGTTGATCTAGTCACTTGAAGGCCAAACATTTCCATACGCATATGAACTTGTTGTTCAAGAAGAGAACAACCTAATAGATGCTAGAAAGCTTCCCCCATGATCATCAATGCATGTGCTCCCAAAGATATCAATGTTTCCAAAGGAGGTTCTCAATTTCTCACAAGCAACACCCCTATGTACGTGTATCTAGCTACTCAAACAAGAGTAGTCACCTCATCATCATTTGTCGTGGAGATGAATGACATGAAGAACATCCTACAAAATTTCTTTAATGAGATAATAAATATCAAAAGGTAGTAGACCATGCCTTTGAAGCCCCTTTCTAGAATTATCAAGGCGGTAGACCACCATATCAGCACAATTAGCATAATCAATACCAGGGGGATAGAGACCAAATCACCAGGTACAACTTGCAAATCAAATCATCCCAATTGATACCCCTCTACAAACAATTCCACCAAATGCACATAGGGAGTTAGTCATCGACCAAAATAATTTGGCAAATGACTCAAATTCATGGTGTTTTTTGTGCAATGATGCACACGCCCCAAAATTTCCCTAGAGGCAATTTACAATAGAAATTTATCGAGCAAAGAAGAAAAGGGAGCACACTTGATGTATCCTCTTACAAATATCATTCTCTGGGTGTCGAGAACATCATTCTGATGGCCTGGGTATAAGGTATGTCTATAGAGCAAGAAGAAGAAATAGCCCTTGAACATGCGCTTTTCTCATGGTTGGAAGGTGAGGATGTAGTGTTTGCAAATGAGGCTCTCGTGATGAAAGCTCCACAGGTCCAGTCAGACTACTACATGTGCTCTAAGAAGAATCTAATTGAACCACAAGAATTTTTCACAAGGCCAAAGGTGACTTTCAGGAAAAATCCAAGCCCCCAACCCTCACTTCTAGTATACCAAAAATAAGGTTATATAGTGTAGAACATAAGAAAAGAAGCCAAGGTTCAACCTCAAGGGTCATTGAATGTGGTCGAGTAGCTAAAGAAGGCTTCAGGTAATGTTTCCCTCTTTAGACGTTTTGTCAATCCTTGTGGCACTCAGAAAATTAAGAGTGTTTTCAATCCATTTAAATCAGTATTAAAGAGAAATTAAGAGTATTCTAAATTTATTTAAAACCATTATAAAAAGGTTTCCAAGAAGTCAACATTGTTCATAACACTTCCAAATGATCTTAATAAAGAGAATTTAAATTGCATTTCATATATATAATAATAACATCAATGTAATGTATCAAGATTATACAAAACATAAGTATTTCAAATGACTTTCTCATATACATATATTCAACCTCACTTGGAAGAATCAATAATTCTAATAGAAACATCTTTTCTATGCTAAGTTATAAAAACTTTAACTCCTCAAATCAATGTTACATTAGATACTTTCAAATCATACTTCTATTTCAAAGTTTCAACAAAGAATGTCAAATACATATTTACAAAGGGCTTCTCGAGCCAATTCTGAATAATACACAAGTACATCAATAGCAAATAAAACTTGGAACCACCAACCGCCGTGACACCTTCGGTCTTCTTGCGAGCTGGGGCCAAGAATGTGATTCAGGCGCCTTTTCTGCCCAACCACGAAGTCCATGACTTCCCCGGGTCCCTTCCTAACTCAAAGGAATCCCCGGCCCTGCATAAAGGAGCCTAGCAACCCGAAATAGTAAAACAGGAGGGAAATCTCGACGCATGCCTGATGCCTATATGCATTTCTAACATGAGAAATAAACACATTTCTTGCAACAGGAGGTGGCAGAGACTCAAATACATATATGTTTCTAGGCTTTTAAAAAAAAACAACCCATCTATTTCAATGGTACAGTGCTTGGCCAAGCATAAATAATACAAGTAAATGGTAGTTTAGAAAAGGTAATACTACTGTCTCTATTGGCCCACCTTCGGCACCCTGTCCCGGAAGTTACCATAGTGAAGTATGAATAAATACCAAAGCAGAAAATTATGCATTTTCGTACATGTTTCAATCATTCAATTAATTCTAAAAGAATTTCAAATATGAATTTCAGAACATCCTTTGTAAATTCAGTAGTAAGATGTCATTTATTCTTTGGTAAGTAACCCTTTTTGATTTGGATAAAGGCTCTGTTTTAAAGAAGAACATATATGTCTTAATACTTTTCAGTGCACTAATAGTAAGAATGAACAGTGTTTTCTGTTTTCAGTATGCATTTCTATTCTTTCCAAGCTCAGGCTGACTGACAGTTTAATTCCCAATTTCAATACAGGTTACAGAGTAGTAATAATATACTGAAACAGTGCAATTTATTCAAAAATTCTAAGGTTTGAAAGATAATCTTTCATTCAAATTTTGATGTTGTATTCCTTTACTTAGTATTGTTCTGTTGTAAGTAAGTATATGTTTAAGTAATCAAGATGCTTTCCAGTTTACATGGTTTCTCAAAAACATTTCTATTTTTGTTTCAAGTTTAACAATTCTGAGATATTTGTGTATAATTAACAGAGTTCATACTACTTTTCTGGAAATGATTTTCCTATTTTCAACTTGTATTTTGACACATATATGCATGGATATCTATATATATATGTATATATATAAATATATATACATATATGTATGTATATACAGCCAAATGTATATGTATACATATATATATATTTGTGTGTGTATGTAAAAATTCATGTACAGCTGTGTGTAATTTGAAGAAAGAAATTCTGGTTTTTTTTTAAACTGTTCAAGAATTCACTAGCCGGGCACACAGAACAGGACATTTTACAGGGTTTCCTTACTGGCATTGAGCAGCAAAAGCTGGAAGCCTTGCCCCTCCGGGAGGGGAGGCGGAGGCTGCTGAGAGACTCGCCTCCTCCACAGGCCGCGGCCTGTGGAGGGCGTGAGCCTCTCACAGGTCACGTCCTTCCCATGGGGAGGACAAGGGAATAATATCCCTTCCTCATTCCTATGGATAGCAATTTCAAAACCCAGAATAAAGAAAACATTTGCCCAGTATAAACTGCATTCGAATTTATCTCAAAGACATTTTGAATTTGTTCAGATGACAAAGTTTTTATGCAGACATTATGTCTGAGAGATATATATATATATATATATATATATATATATATATATATATATATATATATATATATATATATATACCTCTGCCTGTATATACTCTTTCTCTCTCACTATATATGTATATATATATATATATATATAATATATATATATACATGGAATTCAAATTCTTGTGCATATATATATGTATATATATGTATTTCAATTATATGAGGCTTGAGTTTAATAAATTGCGTTACATAGCAGACCAGACACAATTAGAAGAAGAATGTGTATTCTATATTGCAACAAAAGAAGTAAGCAACTTCCCAGATTTAAAAATGAAATTGAAAAGATTTCTCAGTTGTTTGTGCTCATATCAAGGAATAAAGCATTTCATTCCTTCCATTTCCTTACTACAATTTTAAATTTGAAAGAAGGAAAAGCATGAAAAGAACCTGGCAAATTTTGCTTTCCAGTGCAGAAGCCCAGCAATTCCTTCTTCGTCTCTTTTCCAGAACTCTCGGATATGACTCATTCAAAGTCCTCTTTTCTCTCTTAGAGCTCTCTACCTCTTTTCGAGGATCATGCATAAAATTTCCAGATGACAGATAAAATTCTCATGCAATTTCTAAGGATTGCCACATGCCATCTGCTTTGTTGGTTTTAAGACAGAATTTCCAGAGCCCAATGTTCTCCCGGGCTGTTCATTCCTCATTATTTTTGGAAAATTATATACAAAACAAAATTATATCTCCTTTTATGCAAACCTAAAATTTTCATTTATGCAAACACAATATTATATTCTTTTATTTATTTTGTTTTATTTTTAATTATATTTCTTTTAAAACAGATTTTTCCTTTTGTTGCTCAAATATAAATGGGGATTAATTAAAATAGAATAAGCCATATTATTTTCACAATTTCTAAGGTTAATTAAACCATATTTTAAATTTGCTATGCTAATCATTTTCACACAATCACATTGAAAAACAAATATGACCTAATGCAGCTACATGATTTAAGTGGTGTGTGCGTAATCGAGAGCTTCTCCTCTTTTACCCTGTCGGGAAGCTAACCTCCTTTTCCTCAATCACACTCTTGGCCTTCGATCACCTTGGCCTTCGATCACCTGCCACTCAAATGCACTCAGGCGTGCAAAAACAAAAATGTATTAGTAACCATTGTAGAAACGTAAATTTAAACAATAATTAAATCAACATTCCTATTTTATATAAACGCACTCATAATTCTTGAAAGAAAACAATTATTTTTCTACATTCCCATACATCAAAGCATAGTATCATAATTCGTATATTAAATCCCATAAAGTCATGGTCAAACATTATCAAAATAAGTCATGGTCAAACATTATCAAAATAAGTCATGGTCAAAATAGCGTCAAAGTAAGTCATGGTCAAAATAGCATCAAAGTATGAGACGTGACAATCCTTGAGCAAAAATTTCTACTACGAGAAGAGTTAGAAGATCAAGAGAAGCCTGTGTCAAGAGAATTTTCTAGTGGAACTAGTGCAAACCAATGGGAGTGTGCAACCTCAGGTTCATCTACGTTCATCAATACCAAAGCAGAAGTAAGAAAACAAAACCCACCCCTTTCTATTTGACTCTCATTGTTAGAGAAAATTTGTTGCACAATTCCATGATTGACTCTGATGCAAGCACTACGGTGATGCCCAAACAAATTGTGGATGCACTACAACTTTATTATGAACCCTGGACCAAAGGGGAAATGCAATTATATGAGAAGAAGGTTCAAATTGTAGGGATCATCAAAGCTCTTCCTCTAAATTTGTATTCCTACCCTAGTATCACTGTGTCTCGAGAGGTGGTGGTCATTGGCATTCTGCAAATCTTCAGACTATGCTTATCAAGGGATTTCACAACCAAAATAGGTGCATACCTATCTTTGGATTGGTCTCATTTTGTAACATGCCCAATGTTTACTTTACAGTTTTCACCTATGTTTTAACTCAGAAAGTGAATAACACAAGTTTTCCAAAAACAAGGAAATGGAATTTTTCATTTTCAATAACATAATTGTGTATTGTATAAATAATTTCCACATGTAATTACATAATTCCAAGTAAATGAAAATCATCTTTTCAAATACAAATTACAATTAATCCATGATCATGTTCATATACAAATTCACAACTTACAAGAGTTCAAGGTCAAGGTGTCCTCATTTGGATCACACTTTTTTTGTTCCATAAGTATTAGCTATCATCTACAAGAGGTCCATAACATTTTTCCTCCAACCACAAACATAGTGGTCCCCTATACACCTTCATAATTGGAAGTAGCCCTACCCTTCAATGAAGAGTTTGGTATGGAAACCTCTAGAAATGCCTACCCAAGTATGGTGTTATGTCCTACATAACTAGTACAACCATACAACTATGGATACCCTCCAACTATGCATGATGCTCCTGACTAGTTATACAATCCTGGTGCACAATGAATTGACAAAGTGTATGCAGTGACTTCTACACTTACTTTAACCAAATTTTTCATATATATAATAAATCCACTTTCTATGAAGTAGTGTTGTATATTCACCCACCCCATTACTCGACTTGGAAACTCTACTGACTTGTGAATAAATCTTCCCTTAGTTTGACCCAAGGTTTAAAGATCATAAGAAAGAATTCATTAAAAATTGATAAAATACAAATAATGATTTAATTGATCAATTAGGTTTGACCCAACCTCTTGAATACCTTGTTACATACTCGTAACAATCTAGGAATGGAAATTTCCTCTTATTCAAGTTCTTTCTTTTAATCATGGGAGTAACGACTCTTCTAGTTCATGCATAATTAGTTAATACTAATGACACCATGTCACTGACTGGACACACTTGGTCTCAATCTAAAGCACTATCAATATGTCAATATGTATAATAATCTAGTATTAAACTTGATTTGAAGATTACTTTTTTCATATTGTGTTATGCCTAGTATGGCTCTATCCTTCTAGGATGCCATAACCAATCTGGTTATTCTTGACATTAAATATCATATAAAATCTTATGTTCATAATAATTTCCAATAATAAGTCAGCATAATAAGCTATTTAACTTCTAATAATTCAACTAGTAACCTTTCGACTAATCTCTAATTTCCTCATAGATAATGCTTAAAATCATTTATTGCATCATAGTCTAGCAATGTAATTCAAGATAACTACTTAATGTGCTCTTTGGAATTCCTAATCAAGAATATCTCTTGTATTTCTAATATAGCTCTATGCATAAACAATCTAGCTACTTGCACATGCGTTCTCATAAGTTATCCAATAGCAATAGTATGCACACAATGATAGCACAAACACTTTCAATCAATATTAAAACTTAGTTTTAAAATCAAAATGAATAAGAGTAAGAAATATCTTAAGCATGTCTAGAATAAAATAGCTCAAAACGAGTTTCATGAAATTCCTTGCTTAATGCTCAATGGCTCTGCCTACTGCCTCCTCTATTCTTAGCTCTCTTAGCTGCTATTACTTCAAATAATATCTACAACTACTCAACTTAGCTTTTTCTCACACTAAAACAACTACTCTATGCTCTCAAACTCGCAACTATACTCACAAATATGTTGCTCTCAAAATAACATGAAGAGAGATCGACTACTATAATAAAGTTATACTAGTTGCATATTTTAGTTGCAATATGAATTTGAATCCAAATCTATTACCTCCTCTCAACTCCATAGCTAGGCTAGGTGCAACATACTTGTGTTGTTATCAATTTTACCTTGCAAAAAAATTCCTTCCATTTACATGTTGGCAGTTAAAGCCAACTCAAACTCTTATTCCCCCTTTTCACCCTTGAGTCATGGCTTGTAGATTATTTAAAACAAATGAATTCTAATCCCCTTTTGCCACTTCTATGTGGCTAGAAAAAAAAGTTGTTTGATATGGCATAAACTCAATCAAACATCTTTATATTGGTGTTGTGGAATCATGCATGATATGGCGCATAAATTCTCAGCATTCAAAACAACTATATCATATTGTCTTTGTGTGGCTTTGTTGCATGCCTCATGTTATCACATAGCAATTACTTGCTATTTAAAAACTATTACAACTTCCCTATTAGTGTGGCAGATTTGGCATGCCTACGTGCTCTTTACTTGCTACACTAAAGTTTTGAAACTCTATTAAAACTTTGCTTCTATCATGGAAATTTTTCCCTTTATTCTTTTACAAGTTATGCGCCTAATGTTGGTGGCTATAATTGTTTTAAAACAACCATTACCATAGTTGCCATTCATGCTTAAATATACCACGATATGCATGGCTAACTTGCCATTAAATATGGCTTCCATCATATATTTATAATAAGATATATATATATATATATATGCCATTTAATTATATAAGTACATGTATATGTACTAATATATATATATATATAACCATTATTTCAACATAATAATATATTCATATATTGATATGTATATATATAGTATATATATATTTCTATGTGAATGATCGCATATGTACTATGTCACATCCCATTTCATAATTAGTTATCAAGTTATTTTTACTTTCATGAGTGAAAGTGATTGATAAATGCTAAATGTGACTTTGATATGTTTATCAAATGAATGAAATAAAGAAATATGCAATAAGATGTCATTGATTTTAAAGGAATGAATATGTTTATATTGATGGAAATTGAGATAGATAAATATGAATATGCTAAATGATGCATGTGAATTTCATGTGAATGTCTAACTAACATTGTAAATGTGCCAAGTTGGATGCAGGTACAGGTTCACACCTCCAGAAGGGAGGGGAAGTATCACTCATGAGAAGTGATTGGTCGGGTAACCCTTAATGAAACCTTACTGAGCTTTCACACACACTCATATCCTAGTTGGTCTAGTTGAGTCAGATTGGTTGGAACCAAGTAAGTAACCTTTGAGGATAGGTTGAAATGCTTGTGCAAATGTCTTTGACTTATTTGATTGTTTGATCAAGTTATTGAGATTGAATCTTTCAGTCTTAGGAATTTGTGAATAGTTATCTTTATGTTGATTCGTATATATGCTATTTGTAAACATAAATATGGTATATATATATATATATGAGAGCATAAGCAAGTGTATATGTATGTAAGTAGAAATACTTACGAATATACATGCACTAGGAATCAATTATATATGTGTGTGTGTATATACACTTGTAGATGCCTATTGATGAGGATATGGATGTATTTATGTTAAGGATAGTAAACATGATATATATGTATATATGTATTTACTAAAGTATATGAATATATGTATGTATCGATGATGTTTACATACGTATAAACATATACAATAATAGACGCATATACACGTATACTGATATGTGATGAATATGATTATATTTATGTATTAATTGGTAATGAATACTTCCAATAGTTTTGAGGAAATATATATATGAATATATGCATATATTATTACATGTATGTATATATAAAAAAAAATGTTAAAGTATATATACATATATATATATATATATATATATATATATATATATATATATATATATATATATATATATATATATTATAAATGTAAAATAGTGTTGTTATTATCATAGTGTAATATACCATTGTGCATTGTATAAACATAGCACATAAGCACTACTAATACCTATTTAGGGACAGTGCAATGTATAATGTGAATATAGCGCTGCAAATTAAAGCACAATGCTAAGTATTCAAACCGCATATATCATCATTGATAATGGGTGATAGAAATGCATAAGTATTAAACTATTATGATAAGTTTATTAAACTCAATGATAAGTGTTGCACACTAATTAAATGCAACATACTAATTCAAACATTATACAACACTATAATGATGGAGTTCGATTCTTTAAAATTTGTCGATTTCCATGCCTTGGACCAAGTCAACTAAGTAATATGCAACCATAAAATGATTGATTGATTCCTCTATTTTAAACAACAAGCTTGTAGACAGGAAACGTGCTAAATACTTGGCGACATAATATGAATTATGCATTTCTTTTAGAAGTCTCATTAGTTTGAAATTCGATTTCTTGAATGAAGCATGTGCTTTATGAAATAGTAAAATTGTTATTGGAAAGCATTGGGTTGATATGTTGTCCTATGTGAGTGACTATTGTGATAGGAATCCACCACCTTTTCTTTATTAAGCTTTGAGTCGATGGTATATTGTTGAGAAGTGTCATAGCATAAGCCTTGATTGTAGGTTGTAGATTTTGGTTTTTGGGTATAAATATGAGGCATAATTCTCACCTCATTTAAAGATAATTCTTCTATGCATCATTACGCTGCTCCATTCTATTGTATTTTCATTGAGAGACTTATTTTACTGTGATTTATTGTGAGGAAGCTTTAGTGAGATAAATTGAGAGGGATTTGTTGCTAAGTTGATTTTAAGAGGAGGTCAAGCTTGAGATCCAGTGATTCAATTGGAATAAGTGATTAACAGGCATGAGATTCTAGTCTCTTCATGTTTTATCTTTTATCTAAAAGATTGACTGCCTTGTGTATTTAAATTGGAAATTGCATTTGTTTGCTTGAAATAGAGCAATGATCTATTTGCTTATTGGAAAGGGAAAGAGTCTTGTTGATATGATTTCCTTAAAAGTATTTGTACATACTCCTTAATAAGGAGTAGATATTATCAATAGTATTATATACTAGGATTTATAAAAGTGTGAATAGCTTAAGGAAGATATTTAATACTCCTATATACCCTATATGGGAATTTAGATGATATTCCTATACATAGATAATTTACACTATATGTAAAATGTAAAATGTATCAAAGTCATGAAGTGACTTGACATTGTTAGCTTATAATGCTATGAAACCTTAGGAATGATAAGGTTTAGCAATACATCAACAATGAAACTATGAAAGATGTGATAAGATGAGACATCATATTGACAATCTATACTTGAATGATCACTTGATTATTACTTAATTATTGAATGAAACCCTAGGTAGAGAGTAACCTATTTGGGTCAAGAAGTATATTTGATTAATAATTAAAACCCTAGGTTAAGAAATTACCTACTAGTTTGGTATATTTACTTGATTAACCATTGGAACCACTAGGTTGATAATAACCTACTTGGTTGGGTTGTTTATTTGACCTTTGGTTGGATCACATAGGTTAGGATAAATCTAGACAATTTGACTAGTCATTGATTGTTGACTTTATCTTAGGATTAGGATATACCAAGGTTGAGACTCACCTATGTGATTAAGTTGATCACTTGAGTTTATGAATTACTACTTGATGAGAGTCATAGGTGGGATTACATATTGAATTGGAGTCGTTACCTATTTGGTTGCTTTATACTCTTGATGTCAAGTCATACTATAGACAAGATTCTACTCTTTGAATAACCCATTTTACTAAGGATATTACACTCTCGAATGGAACCATTTATTGATATGATTATTCTTCGATTGAATTCAATCATTGATAAGACTATACTCTCGATGATAATCACTTATTGATGTGATATATCCTTGAATGAATTCAATTATTGATTATTATTTATTCTATGATAAGATGATGCTTATGTAGCTATACTTTAGAATATAAAGTTATTTACAAAGCTCTTGTAAAGTTAGAGTCATGAAGGGATCATAGGTTATGTCTGGAATTAGATTGTCCAATGAAGGGGATAACTTATGCATGTGAATATTTGATAGAAATATCATTGTGAATTGGAAAAGGGAATAGGTTATTTTTGAGGTTGAAGATTACCCATTGGAGAAAATTACCTATGCATAGTATATGAATGGTCATAAACCAAATCGAGCTAGGATAGTGTATGTGAATAAGATGATTGTACTCAAAGTATTGGGTTAGAATACTTTGGAAAAATTAGTGTAAGTTTCCACTATTTACACTTTCAAATCCCCATGTTCCTTTTATGCATGCTAGATCAGGATTGTAGTGGTTACAAATTCTAGTTATGTAGGGCATATAACTAACCTCAGATAGTCTATTGCTATGAGGTTACCATACCAAAAACTTCATTGAAGGGAAGGGCCATCTATCAGATGATAGATGTGCAAGGGGTCACATTTGAGTTTGTGATTAGTAGAAAAGAACTTGAATGATGTTTCTTCTCATCAGTCGGTGGCCAAGGTTTGCAGATGTTTGCACTAGTATTGGGGACAACTAGAATGTGTGCACTAGGGAATGGAGACATCTAGAATGTATGTACCAATGCAGTCACATCAGGACCATTTTGTATATCTATTGCCAAATGAAGCTCAAAAGAGCTATGTATATATCTTGTACCCATTTATATTGAAGGTTGTAATCATGAATGATAAGCTTGAGTTTATTCAATATGAAATCTATGTTATGGAAAGATTTGTGAAATTACAATGAAATGCAATGGAGGGTTGGAATAGTGTTTATTTAAAATATGCATGTAATTTACATTATAGAAAAGAAACGAAATTATTGCTATGTTGTGGCATCATGGATCATTTACATGAAAAATTTGAAATTTTACTAAGCAGAACATCAGGGTTGTTTCATACTATGTATCTACGTATGGGTATACATAGACATTACTATTTACATATGCTCATACCTACATACACACATATGTATGTGTCATCACATATATGCATACATATATATTCTATATATATGCATCCATACATATATATTCAAATACACAATATATATCTCATGCTCATCACAAGGGTTTTAACACTATAACTCAAATTCACTAAATGATAAAAAATAATTAAGGACAACCAATTCTAATTTTCCCTATCAACCAAAAAGCTTTGAGCTTAGGTTTCTCACTTACCAAAAAGATATTCAGATCGACTCAATAAGGTTCCTCTAACCTATGTTCTTGAGTGTGTGTGTGTCAACTCAAATAGGCATACCAATGGTTCCCATACCAAACTCCTCTCCTGGGTGATACTCTCCCTCACCCTTTTGAGGGTTCAAACCTTTCCTACATCCAACTTAGTGCAACATGTGTGTAGTTAGCTGATAATATGTAAATCATATTTATCATATATAAAAAATCATCATTAAAGCATTTAAAGATTAATTCATCATAATGCATGTTCATACATTTCATTCATCTATTGAACATATTTAAGTCATAATATTGCATTGAAATCATATTTACTCATTAAGGCATTTAAGTATTTTGGTAACTTAGAAATGAGGTGTAACAAATTTGATCCAGAGGACTAAATATGATTCGAAAATGAAGGTGTTATTTGAGCCATTGCTCTCAAAGCACATTATTGATGATGCCATGATGAATTTTAAGACAACACATATTTCTTTCTCAAAGAAGGAAATGTATTACGTAAAAATGCTTGAGGAGGAAGCAACAATTGATAACAAGAACTCAAAGGAAGAATTCTTCATTAATGAGTTTATAAAAAATGATCCATATAGGAACTTTGATGCCATCAGTCTCAAGATGCATATAATTCATGACGAGGATCGGGTCATCCCTGAGATCATAAAGAAGAAAGAATATTAGAACAAAGAGCTTGAAACTAATTCCAATTTGTGTACTCTGCAATTTGATGGCACGAGTTGCAAAAATGGTTCTAGAGCTGACATACACCTGGTGTCTCCCTTAGGAGTAGAGAATCTCAAATCCTTCCACTTCTAATTCACTTGCACAAACAATGATGTTGAATATGAGGCCTTGATTCATGGCCTAAGCCTTGTTGAGCGCATGGGGGTGAATCAACTAAAAGTGTTCGAGGATTTTGAACTGGTAATAAAACAAGAGGAACCAGAGCTATTGAGAACATCCACATGAGATCCTATCGACATAGAGTGTGGGATTTAATTGAAGGATTTGAAGCTTTCAATATTTATATAATTCTAAGATCAAAGAACACAAAGGTAGACAAATGTTTATGATTGATTCACTGTTTGATCCACTAATCGATATGCTAACAAATAAACATGTGGTGTGAGTTATTATCAGATCTTCCATCTCAGATAATGAACAAAACTGGAAAGTGTCTGAAAGTGATGCTTAGATTGCCTTATTTCTCCAATAATAATGTGAGTTTGTAAAATAGCTGTAGTCAAATATTGAGAAGGCCTACAAAGATCAAATCATATAACTTAAGTCTAACAAACTCCCAAAAAGGTTGATTACCTCAGAGAATATGCTCGATTACAATGATGCTAGGAGAGTTAAAAGGAAGCTTTTTGTAAATAAAAGTGATTACTCTTAGCTAAATGTAGGAGGTGGAAGAAAATTGGAAGTTGAGAAGGAAGTTTCCCAGAAAGATAAAGATTTGTTTATATCCTTTTGTAATGACTATGAAGGGGTTGTAGCATGGGCATATGATGACCTCAAAGGGTATGACCACAAGGTGATCCAACATACCATAGACTTGGTTGAACAAGCTAAGCTAGTGCATCAAAGATAGAGTCCAATAAATCCAAAATTTGAGTCTCTCATTGCTTGGGAGCTAAGGAAACTAGTAGATTCAAAGATCACGTATCCCATTAAGAACTCAATGTGGGTACCTATCTAATTTAAGTGAGGAAGAAGAATGGCGAGATTATATTTTGTGTGGATTTTAGGGATTTGAACAAGGCATCCTTGAAGGACCATTACCCCCTCCCCTCTATGGAGCGAATCCTCCAAACAGTCGCAAGCTCATAAATGTTCTCCATGCTTGACGATTATAACCAGGTATGGGTAAAGGAGGAGGATCAACATAAGACCACTTTCACCACAAAGTGGGGAACCTTCACACATGCAAAGATGCCTTTTAGCCTCTCTAATGTAGGAGCTACTTTCCAAGGATTTTGTCATGTATGTTTATGGAAGTGAGCATAGCTTGGAAACTATGTTAACTTAGAAGGAAGATGAAGGGAAAGACAAACAACCCATCGCGTTCTACTCTAAAAATTTGCGGGGATATGAAACAAACTACAATTTCGTGGAGAAGAAGCTCTTCACCATTGTTAAATTCCTTAAGAAGTTCAGACATCTAGTGTTAGGGAATAAGATAATGGTATATGTATCACACCCCAATGTCAGGGAGTATATCATGGAAGGGGAATCACAAATAAAAGGGATGATTAGATCACTAAGATCCTTAAATATGATATCAAATTCAAACCAACCAAGGTAATCTTAGGAAGGGGAATTTGTGAATATCTAGCACAATGTGTGGATATCCCACCAAAAGAACATGACACACTAAAGATAGCTTTAGTGAATTAGTATGAGACTGACAGGTCATGGGTTGCCGACAAGATCTAATTCATGGAAATTGGTTGATACCTAGATAGTCTCCCCGTGCACAAGAGAAGGTTTTATAAGCTACAAGGATCTAGTTATACACTAGTCAGATGGGTTCTTTTTAAAAGGAATTTTGATGATATCTTCCTCAGATGTGTCAACGATCAACAAGCCAACAAGATTCTACAGGATATGCATTCCAACCTGCCAAGTGGCCATTTATCGGTAAAGAAAAGAGCCATTAATATCATGTGTGCATTATATTATTGGAAAAACTTGTTTTTAGATTGCTTTCAAGCAGTCAAAAGTGCCAGTAGTGCCAATTCTTCATAGGAAAGTGAAAGAATTTGACTATGCCTCTAAACCCGATAGTGATCGACTAGCATTTTGCACAATGGAGACTGGACTTCAATGGGATGATTGATTTAGAGTAGGGTGGAGGTTCTCTAACCAATCACAATCCAATAATGTTTTTAACTTAGGAACCCTAACTTGGTGTTCTCACAATTTCATCAATCTCGCCTATAGCACATCAAACAATGAAATTTCACCATATCTTCCAAAATAAATCTCAAACCCACAATTGAATTGGCATTACAGATACCCTTTATGCGCTTCTTTGACATATCAAATGTGTGCATATAATTTTTTTGTAACAACACCCTCTAAAATAGACTACTACGTTGCCCTTAAGCCTAATTAGGCCTATTTTATAAAGCAACTATGTGGTATCCCTTCTTCAAATCACCAATATTCAATCTAAGGGTATAAATAGATCACATGGGGTCTAAAACAATAGGTTTTATCAATTGAAACATCCACAAACTCATCTATCAACAAAACCCTACTTCTAACCACTATTTTCAAGCCTAATACATTGAGATATTAGGCTAGGGCTTGATCAATTTCTTCCCTACCTCTGTCCCCTGCATCTACAAACCATAAAAAATTGAAGAAAATCCTAACTAAATCCATTCCACTAATTTTTCAAAGGTTTTCACTAATGGAATGGTTCAATATTCCACTTTTTTGTTCAAACCCTCTTAACTTAGGGTTTTTAGACCGTTTTCAATAAATTGCCTCTAGAATCCTTCAAACTTTATGAAATCAATTCAAATAAAAATAAAAATATATTTAGTTCATTCCTCCATCAATTTCAAGGCATTTCAAATTATAATCACATAGTACAAAATCGTACAAAGTGTTGTAGCAGTAAAAATACACAAGAAATTATAGAAAATTAGAGATTTCTTATTGCTTGATCTTCAAAACCAACTCCAGAAGAATGCCTCAAGAATTTCAAGGCTTATTTAAACATATCCAACTCCAAACCAATGCTTCTAACCACATTTTAAATCAAAATACCTTCCAACTTCCAAAAACAACAAAAAGTGCAAAGTTGTTGATGCAACATTTACAAAATATGACAAGTCTTGACTCAATCGACCCCACATGACATGAAAACATTAGAAATGGTCTAAATAGACCTTATTACATAAAATATGACTCAAAACATCAACAAAACGAACATTGGACGATATTTACAAAATGAAGTTAGGTGCCCCTGCACCAATGATCAATCTTGTATCCAATGCGGGCCATAAGTGGATACGGGCATAGATTATTTTACAAGATGGGCATAAGTAGTTCCTTTAAAAGAAGCAAATACAAAGATAATCCTTGAATTTTTAGTGGAACTGTTACAAGTTTTGACCCTCCAAAAATAATCATATATGATAATGCGAAGGCCTTCCTTGGTTCAAAGATCTCAAAATTTGCACCCAAAAATGATATCTTCTCAAGACTTCATCCAACTACTATCCATAAGGGAATGGGTTGGCATAATCAATCAATAAAAATATCCTTAGGTTAATCAAAAGAATGGGCTCATATCAACAAAGAGAGTGGCATAAACATTTGCGCACAACTCTATGGGTTGATCTATTCACTCCCAAGCAAATCTTAAAGACTTCCCCATATGAGTTAGTCTATGGGAAGGAAGTGGTGATTCCTATTTCAATTGAATCACCTTCCCTATAGCTATAAAAAGATCTTGAAATTGAAGAAAATAGAGCTATGGAAGTTAAGCTAGGAAAATTGCTTATCCTCTAAGAAGAACAAAAGTAGGCTAGTGATGTTATGGTGGGTAGCTAGTAGGTGGTGAAAAGGTGGTTTGACAAGAAAGCATCTGACCTGGGCTTCAAGCCTAAATATTTGGTTTTAAATTACGGGGAGATTGTCGTGAGGCTAGGTCAACATGCAAAATTTAATTCACTATTTTGAGGAACTTTTCGTATCATTAGCGATTGTTAAGGCAACATGTTCAAACTGGATGATGAAGAAGGAAATTCCTTAGAGATTTCAATTAACGAAATCCACTTGCAACACTTCAATTTATTTATTCACTTCATTTGTACATAGTTAGATAGTTTCCCTTTCCTGCTGTTGTTTCTTGTTTTGCTAAATAAGTGTCATTGGCACATTCTGCTACCACCCTTTTGGTAGTTTCCAAGTGTCCACACCTTGGTTCTCCTCATTTTGAAAGCCTCTGTGAAAGATATTTATCTATCCCACTCCTTTTGCATTTAGTGCTCAAGGTGCCCTTGTTGCATGACTTCCCATAAAAATCTTGCCAAATATTTTGGGAGAGGATCCTCAAGCGTGTGCACTATCCTTTTTATTAATAAGCAACAAATCCCAAAAGGCTGTGTAATGATTACATCAAAAGGTAGTAATCAATAAATACATGTTCCTCTTCAAACACAACATTTTAATATCCTAAATTGTTGTAAACACAAGCTCAAGTAAAGAAGCCTTCAATGAAGAATTGGGCGAAGAAGTGAGTTCATAGCCATGAACAAAATCCAGTGAGCTACAACTTTAGAGAGCAATGAAGCATATCCTAAAATAGAAGAAGACATGGAGCCTTTTGGTTTTTCATCCAAATGTAACCATTCAAAGAAATGAAAGTCCTACAAAACCCCAATCTATGGGGACTTTTGCTTGAATTCGAAGGAATTAAGTCATATGCTTTTACGAATGTGTTACTAAAGACCCCCTTATTGCTCATAAAAATTATTGCTAAAGGATACTACAAAGACAATGCCATGGTCTACAATTGCATAGATGAGATTTTTGGTCCAAAGTTTACTGATAACCCAAAACACTTGAGAGAAGCCACCCACATATGCATGCTCATGAAGGCTTGTAAACTTGTAAGACTTTTGAGTATTTCAACTACAAACAATGGACCTCTACCTTGGTATAGTATATGGTGCTTTGCATGCACCCATGTCCAAAACTTAGCGCTCTCTATGCCCAGAGATACAACATAAAAAAGGTGTCATCAGGGGCAACCAAATAGAAGTGGTGATTAGTGCAACAAAGATTAGGGAGATGCTTTGCTTCCCCTATAATGATTTGGCATACATCTATGATGAATATTATCTATGGAAAGTATGGGTCACCCGTGAACAGAAATTATAGTTCTTGAATCTAGCTATGCATGCCAGTAACACAAAGGTGCCACCCCTGCCCATTGCTCTCTCAAAATTTTGGGAACCATATACGAGAGATACATTTTCTAGGTTAGCTTTCATTTTCGGGCTAGACTCTGATGAACAGATCTATGATTTCTAATTGGTTGTCTCTTTCCTGCTAAAGATAGTACCTAGAGATACAACTTATTTGATGGATTTCATCGACACTATTATCGACTCCATTCACTACTAGTTGGTGCATTTTTTAGAACATAATGCTTTTAGGTATTCCTCTTCCCTCCTACATTTAATTCTTTCTTAGAATACTGAATTCTTGTTCCCCTTCTTTTCAATTAATTCTACCAAGATGGAGTTCTTCCCAAACAAGGTAATCCCCATATCCACTTGGACTCACATCCCATCAGTTACGTTGAATTACCATGAATTCTCAAAATATTTCATGTGCCCAATTTTAACCAACCTCAACTTAGCGCTTGTTACCAACTGTATGACAAAAGATCAACGAGATTGGCTTAAGACCTCCGAGATTAAATGTGATTGGTTTTTTGGATCGATTGCACATTTATTAAGGTCCATGACTTTAAGGATGAGCCATTCTAGCTCCCGTGCATACTCATGGACAAAGTGTTGGCCCGCTAGCTTGATGTGGTTGATGCAATATATGGTGTAGATTGAAAGAAAAGGGCCATGTATGACAACCCCTTTTCAAAAGGAGGTATTACAATTAATAGAAGAGGACATGGGAATTTGATTACATACAAGTTGGTAGAACTTGGATTGGATCAGATAAATGATCCATGGATCTACAATCCAGACAGTTGCATAACCTCTTTGAAGGTTGGAATCCTTGTTGTCCATGAAGAAGGACCAAGAGATTGCGAAAATGAAGGCTTGCATTGACTGCTACAAAGTGAAAGCTAGAGCCAGGGACATGGACATCATGAGAATGAGACCCAATTTGTTGAGTTGCATCACTCCTAAGAGCCTTTAGGTGGAGGTTAATCAAAGAACCCAATTGCATATACAAGTAGCTAAATTAAAGGGCAAGTTGGAGGACTTGAAGAAGGTAAAGGAAACAATTGAGGATCAACTGCAACAAAAAGAAACAAAGTCAACACAAGCCCAAAAGGGCCTTTTAGATTCATTGAGCACACAATAACAAATGCAACAAAAAATGCGATAAGAATCCCATATCAAAGACCAAGAAATTGAACAACTACAACAAGAGCTTGCCAACCGCTCTCAAACCAGAGGTGTTCTCCCAATGGTCCAATAATTGTATGAATCTTATTAGGGGCATATCATAAATTTGGCTTCACACTTGAAGCCAACACTCAGATTCATCATTGAATCACATCAATTGAGTGCTCAAGCCAATGCATCTGTAGAGTAGACACTTGCTTTCATCTCCTTGAAAGTCAAAGGGTTGCAAGTTCTAGTACAAAAGTCATATAGTGAAATTGATGAAATGCTCTAGGAAGTAGGGGTGATTGATCAGAGAAAGGTGGCCAGTAAAGTTAATGAATTCTTGAGTTGCAACAAAGCCACCACCAAATGTAAGGCATATCTAGAGGTCTTGGAACAAGTGCTTCGAAAAAGGAAGGGACACATTGAAAATTTGGTCTGATTAGGACTCCCCTTCCCATTTCTCCTTGATAAAACAGTCCTCTCAAAGGATGAAATCAAGGGGCTATTTGTCTCAAAGAAAAATGAGTAGGCAGTGTTCGTAGAAAGCAAAATGAGCAGGCAATGTTTGTAGATCTAAGCCAAGCACTAAGTGTCTCCAAAGTGGAGATTATTCGACTACCTCTTGTGTAGCTCAAATTCCAAGTAAGGGCGCAGTGCAAAGCCTAAGCAATGTCTCCTTTAAGGAGATAATCAATTTAGACAAAGTGTTTGATGCTCTAAGGAAGAAAGCTTAGCCCCCCAAGGAAGAATGGATGCCCTTGAAGGTTGCCCTTGAAAAGTTGTAAGTGATGCGAGCCTCCCTTTTTTGTAGTTTCATTTTTTTTGTGCGTACCAGAGATTTTGGATTCTCCATTCGTAGGCAGATTCCCCTTGTAAATTGTTATAACTATGGATTAAATCCACTTTATTGAGGAATATGTGCCTTAGTGCTTAGTTGGGTGTTGCTGTAAGCTGAGCATCCAACTCTAGTCTCCTTTTTATTTTATAGCTTTGGTAGATTTCACTTCATGAAAAGGCTTCCCCGTTGTAGACACGTAGAATTCCCACATTCACCCATTGCAAATAGCACCCAACTTTCTTTTGGGGTAGTGCCATGGTGCCACGTGGTGGCACTGGCATTGCCGATACATTAAGAAGAAGAAGAAGAAAGATTTTTAATGATGTCCACGAGACTAAACAGTCTATGGGACCAAGACAAAATAGGCCTAATTTGTCTTAAAGGCAGGTTGTTTCAAGGTATGGCCCCTAGTTTCCACGTGGCATCATCACACGCCTTAAAGAGGGAAGGAACTCTTTTTGTGTAAAAAGGATGCACCATTGGTTGAAGCCGCCATGACAGGTCAAACAAAGCACGTGTTGGCATTTGAAGGTCGTTGAACATTAAGGTAACACCATGCTAGGACCTAAAGATCCCGTATGGTGGCACAAAAATATTTCCATGATCTGATTCAATTGTCGAGCTTTCATAATGGAAAACATGTGCGAGATAATAGGTGTCTTCAAGGCTTCAAGTGTCAAGTTCTCTTGGTCTCAAGAGTCCCAACCATACAGGGGAATGATACTTATTTATTCTGAGATGTTATCATTGTAAAGGGTTTAGTTTCATTGTTTTGGTAGGTTCAATTCCATAGAGAATAGATTGTAACTTTTTGTTTTAAAATAGAGGTAACAATAGTTTTATTGTTTTCATTTTCAAAGACCTTAACAAGTGTGAGAAGGATTGAATTTTTTGTATTATGCCTTTGAGCCTTTGAAATTTGTTCTCCACATGAAGAGGACGTGGTGTTTTGTGTCAAACTGTATGAGATTGATGATTGTTGGTTATTTATGATTCCCTGCTTTTATAGTATAAGCTTTCATAAATGTTATAGACTTTAAATCATGTAAGAGCTCTTTTAATTGTCTATGATGTTTGAAATGTTTTGATCTATATTATACAAATTAGTAGTGAGTACCAAAGGTATTTTTGGTGTATTGCCTTTGTTAGTTTTATTTCATTTTTTCCTGCTTTCTCTCTTCCCCTTTCCTTTGAAAGCAATCAAATACCCGACTTCTAAAATCTCAGAGGTCATTCGACATACAAAAAATTGAATCCCATGTTTGTGAAACTTCCCATAGGATGTGGTTTGCCTAGAAGTGAAAGTTTTAAGCATCAACAATATCTTTTGACTTTATTGAATTGCCATGTTGCTATGTGTCACAATGCTAAGACTTTTCACTTAATTTTTTTTTTTTTGCCTTTTGTAAAAGTCCCACCCATTATTAGATATGATTTGACTTGAACCATCATACAACACACGTTCCTCAAGATTAAAAGTTCGTTAGTAATGCACCAAAATACCAAACTACAAAAATAGATAAAAACAAAGAGGCTCATAAATCTCACAAGACACATGTACTAATTGAACAAAACATGACAAGATGAATCTACCATCTATAATGAAAATATTCACTACATCTCCCTAATAATATTATAATCTAAGAATTGAAATGGTATAATACTAATATCAAATTATCCTTATTTGAACACCTAGGTATAATATTGTGTTCAAATGGTATGGTCCTTATTTATAGTCTCACCAACTTCCGCGGGTTAACCTAACTGTTTTAAATCTTTGATAAATTCATTAAAGAAAAAAATTTGATACTAGAAAATGAAAAATTTAAAAACTGATTTCCTATCATAAATTTTCTTTATAAAAAAAATCTAGAAATAAAATGTTTGCAAACAAGCACTGAGAAATCAAAGTGTTTTAATTAGTCAGCTGTGATTAGGGATGTGGATAACGTACACTTTATGCTTGAAGAGAAAAATGAAGAAACAGGCTTCCATTTTTTTAAACGTCGGCCATGGCTCTGCCATGCCATGTGAATTCCTCGTGCACCACCAGAGCGGTCTCTACAATTTGGTCCTTGTGTTCGTCAACCTCTTTACTGCAAGCACAACATCACTGGAGATGTTCGTCATTCCTTCAAGCCACGCACAGGCGAAAATGCACAGAGATTTTGGTCACTTCACGTGTTGTGGTGGAGGCTCTAGCAGGTGGGCACATAGCAGAAAAGGTCAGTCAGCCACCCATTTCAAGAAGAGATGTGGGCATGTCTGCAATGGCTCTCCTTTGCATGGCTACATTGTTCATTCAACACCCATATCCTGCAGAAGCCAGACAGCGCAGGAACACAAAAGCTATACCTATTGAAGACTATAAAATCAGCAGTGAGTGTTTCATTCCCCCAATTCATGTTTGAAAATGCTATATATGATAGAACTGGCATCCATTTGTTTATTTATAATATAAGAATCCCTTACGACCAAAAATGGCAGAACTAAGCCTCTGAGCAACCAAAACTAAAACTTCAAGGAAGTTTCTTTATTAAACTGGCTATTTTATTTCTTTCTTAATTGGCGAATTTCCAGAAAAGTTAGTAATGTTTTATGTAAATTGTAACTTGTATTTTTTTACTTTAATTTTAATTTTTTGCTTGATAAATCTTGGGTAAGGTTATGAGCACCTTCAATGCAGTGCAGGATAAATCAATATGTTCTTGAGAATTGTACACTCGGGCTATAACTTTAAAACCATAATTATTACACCAAAACTACTCCAAATGTGCTCTAGAATTATGAGTAGCCTTCTTGCGGGGAGGAGGAATTGAATCTGGGTCATGCTCTTACAAGCGTTCCCATTACTATTACACCGCAGCTCCTTGGTTGTTTTCTTTCTCAATACTTGCATATTGATTTGCCCACAATACTAGTATAAATCCATCCCTTAAAATTTTCCCTGCTTGTGACATTTCTTTTTGTGGGAAGATGGTCGTGTCTGCAATAATCTGTGACAATACAACTGATGCAACATTTTTGCCATCCAGGGTGTCCTTAAGTTGTCGTCCTTGTTCAATGCAGACTTAACAAATATTCTTTTACTCTTGTTTTTAGAATTGTTGAAGTTTGACTCCCTCATGTCAATCTACCTCCATTGTGAGGTTGAAGCTTAGTTATAGCTTTATGAGGAAAATCAGGCAATTCATTATAGGCCATTGTTCATCAATTGGCTTGGCTTTCACATAAGAGATTCAGAGTCTGCAGATTATAACTAGAATACTAGGCACACTGCTGAGCATTTCCAGAAAAAAATTCCTTATTCACCTAACTTCATATAAAGTTTAAACCAATTAAAATATGTTTGCAATTTTGAAATGCTTACCTGACATAGAGTTTAGTTTTTAGTTTTCTTTTTAAACCTTGGGTGGGGTTATGGCCACCTTTAACATGATGTGTGGTTAGATGAAGATCAGATGACATTCTTATGTGTGGCAAGCTTTTTCCACATTCAATAGATTGTAGACTTGGACCACACACTCGAATTTACCCCATCAAACTTTGGTAACTCTTGATTGTACCCCATTACGTTACTCCACAACCTTGCTGCATGTCTGAGGGTTATTGTACGCCTTATTGCATTGGGATAGATTCTAAATGGAATAGGCACCTATGAGTGTACCCCATTACTGACAGAATACAATCCCTTGGACATCTAGCATAGAGTTTTCTTCATTTTCTCAAAATAATTTGCTAGCTAAGAATGAATATAATATATATAGAACAAAATTCTAAATCATGCATTAAGCTTTCCCTGATTCTAATTGTTAAGTTGCTAAATCTTACCTTCCTTACGCTCAGGGATGGTAATATAAGATTGAAGATTATTGGAAAGCCTACAAGGCCACGATACAAAAACTTGTTTGTTAGCTGTTATTCAGTGATGCTTATGTATTTTAGCAGCATTGCGTTTGGGAGCCATAAGTGAAAAGTAAAATAAACAACCCTTGCCTAATCTAAAAGGGCAAGTAAAATCCCTTTTACACACATCTAGGTAAAATAAATAAATCATCAATATTTAGAATCTACCCTAGATTAAATGCTTTGATGATGCAAATGAATTAGATGTGCCGAGACAAATAAATGATTTGAAAAATGAATAAAACAATGAAAGTACTTAGCTGGAAAACTGTGACAGATGTTGGAGGCTGTTTTGCCAATCATGCAGAAATTATTAGCGATGCTTTGGAATCGGTAAATAATCTGTCTGTTTCTCTGGATTACTTCTGTGACTGCAGTTCTGATAATGATGCATGAATCTGATCTGTGACTGCAGTTATGATCTCTGTTGATTTTCATAATGTTAAATATACTTTGTCTTGATGTTCTGTCTGTTCACACATAAAGACTGGTTCTTGTGCTTCCTAGTTTGCATATGACAGAGATAATTACTCCCTTTTGTCAAACCATGTAAGGGATGCAGAGTCAACGACTAGATAAGAGATTGAGGATAACCCTTTCAAACATGTAAAATGCCTAAGATGCTTGTGCAAAGCAGCGATGTTAAGAAGATGCTCCTGATAATGCATGCAAGTAGTAAATGATAGCTCTAGGATGCAAGGAATCTATATATGTCATGTCATCTAAAATGAATTAGGGCTACATCTCTATATATAACAACAAGAGTCCCAAATGAAATGCTTTCCCGCCTTGAATTTGAACACAATGGACTTCAGGATAGGCCAAGTTGGCCTTAAAACTGGAATTTGCAATTTAAAAGCAAAGGGGTCATTTCCATGAGAGCAAAAGTGATTGGGATCATTTTCTTAATTATAGATCTGACCTGGGTTAGGAAAAGGGTAAAATTAAGGATCAATCCCGGTTCCTAGGAAAGAGTGTAGATAGGAATGCATAAGGCTTGGGTTGTGCACTCATTTTCAGAAGAAAATGCACCATTTGTGCTCTTATAATTGCATAAAAGTTACTTTAATTAAACTGGGTACAAAACAGATGCAATTTTCACCATTTCATTTTGCCCCCACTTTGATGTGTCATTTTACCCCCACTTTGATGTGTATATAGTATCATGAGAATGTATGGAAAAATAATACAAACAACCAATATGACAAACCTACAAAATAATAATGAAAGTAATTAGTAGCATCACATAAGCATTTAAAACAATAATGCTATGTCCATAATAAAAAGACAAAGAAAAAGAAAGGTAGGGTTAGAGATACCACCTTTGAAGCAACATGGGGGCTAGGTAGTGCCATGGAGCACATAAAGATATGTCGTACTATCCATGGATAGCTTTGAATCATGTGGTAGTCTTGTGATCATGCTTATATTAGATGAATGCTAGTGATCTCACATGCCTCCCTCCAATTAGTTGCATACAAAGGGTACAAATAGGTTGGAGGTGATCCATAGTTTCTCAAAACCTATGCTTGTTGAAATCACAAAACCAAGAAATTTGTACTATGCCACTTAATTGAAATTAAATAACAACCATTAATGGAGAAAATAATATGCTGCTTTACACAGAAAAGAATGTGATGAAGTATAAACTGCAACATAACACAGTATATGAGCTGCGAAAACTCTAATAAGGGTTGAAAAACCCAATTGGTAGAGGCAGCTGCTCATCTACACAAGTATATCACTCATAAATAGATAAGTACAAAGATATCACATTCCTTTTATCAAGCTTGTGGCTACTCCAGCCACTCAATCTTGGAAGATACAACATACAATTATTCTCCTCTTTAAATCTAGAAGCTGCAACATATAATTGCTTTCCTTTGTTAGAACCATGCTTTCCTCCTCTTTTTATAATCGCTTCTCATGTTGGAGTACTCTCTTGAGTAAAAAGAAGAATATCCTTGGAAGTTGTAAAGTTGCTTGTTCATTTCATATTCTATTTTACATAGTTGGGGATGCTACTGCAAATGTGGGAGTCTAGGCACTTTGGCAATTGCTGGCCCATCCAAATAACTCATACTCCATTTTTTTCCTATTTTGACCCTATCTCTGCATTTGGATTCAACTTGTCCATGTTTCTGTGATCTGTTCATATTTGTACACGCTTTATTTATAATTTTATGATCCATTAAGATCACACCTCCCTTCTGAAATATTCCCCTTACTTTTTTCCCAAAATTAGACACACAAACCAGCATCGAACCACTGATTAGCGTTAGCTCCAAATGCAAATCAGCATGGAAAATAGCTCTAACCAAGAATGTTCACCAATATCCCAATGTGGGCAAGGTGATAGCATATGGTTAGAGGATCATTAGGTATAAACTGAACTAAAAGTAAAATTCATCTGCTGATGTAGGCATCCACAAGCAGTGGGAATACTCCACTTATTTAGTGGGTGAGATTATTACATTATTAAGGCGGCAAGCCAGCCATTAAAACCTCTCTTCCACTTATTTCGTGGGGGGAATTTTCAAACAAGAAATATGTTTATTCTAAAACTCGACCACTCAATTGTCGGAGTGTAATCAAGTATAAATTGCAGCAATAAAATGAAATAGCTGTTAGTACTACAAACTAGCTTTACAATGAATAGAAATAGCTGCAAATAAGAGAGATAAGCTTCTAGAATGTTTCTTTATCCACACTGGCGGTAAACCATCCAGGGGTTACAATGATGTGAATTAATTACAAGAAAATGCAGCAAATTAAAGAACTGAAACAGTACTACTATTTTCAGTTTTACAATGAAAAATAACTGCAATTTTCAAGTGTTTTTACCATCATTACAATATACAATTAAATGATGGTTTCTTCAATGAAAAACCTCTCAAATAATGATGCTAGAAGCCAAAATCAGAAAACTATAACAATCTGATATATAAATCTGCAATCTAGAAATGTTTATCAACAATTAGAAAAACCAAACAAATGCTCACAACTTTATCAATATACCTCCGAATTGATTGAAATGAAATGCAATGGCTCTCTAGAAGGCAGGCGCCCAATTCACCATATAAAATCTGCATCAAAACTCATTAGATAATTTTTGTTCCAACTCCAAAGCCTTTTAGAAGTGGTACGGCCTCCAAAGGGGGCGATTTCTTTAGATAAAAATTTGCACTTCATTAAAAATTCTGAAACTCTCCAAAAGGGGTCGCCAATAGTCAAGGAATTGATAGGACCAACGCCTAGAATCAAAACTAAATCACACAAAACTGTATATAAAAATCTCCTTCAGCCAAATAATAACCAGCAACATGAAAACTAGAAATATCTCACCAAAACTCCACAATAATGCTCAATATGTACTTCTGGATGAAGCACACTCCCAATAGACCATCTAGGGAACCATAGTTTTAGGCCCGAAGAATGGAGTAAACTTGCTAAGCTTTCCCTTAGCCGTATTCTGGATTTCAAACCAGCAGCATAACTTTACAATATTTTCCAAAAAATGAGAATGAATGAGGAAGGCCTCAATAAATAAGCTTCAAATGGCAAATGAAACACTCTAAATTCCAAGAAGTTGAATCACTTCAACTTCCAAAAGGGACGCCACTTCAACCTTTCACTTTATTTTGAAATAATAAAATATTATTCATCTTCCCTTTTTGGTGTCCAATTCAAAATGCAACAGTAAAGCATTTATTAAATCATTAAATGCTCAACTTGACCCCTTAATGTCCCTTCTTTAAAACAACTTGAAGTCATCAAGTCTAGGCGTGGGGTACAACTTAAAAACATGAAATTGACTAAGTATAAAACTCAATCCAAGGAGATAACCAAAACCAACGCCAATACTGAAACTGGAGGTTTGCCAAAAATAGCATGATTGTTGTTTTTATGTGATTAGATAAGTGCACAGAAAATTAATTCAAAATCAGACACAGAAACACAGCATATACCCTGGGAAAACCCTCCTCTTGAGGGAGAAAAACCCAGCAACAAAGATCTCTCTTTTATATATAAGTAATGGCAATAATTCTCTTTACAATGAGGCCAATACAAGGCCAATATCTAGCATCAACTCTTAGATGCAATAACAGATGATAATCTGCTCTTCCTTGTGATCTGAATTTGCACTTAGAGAAATTCGCAATCTGCTCTTGAAGGAATTCGCAATCTGCTCTTGAAGGAATTCGCACTTGAATGAAGGAATAATTCGAACTTGCTTGATGATGAAAGAATAGAAATGACCTTGTATATATATGCAATGAGAGAGAGGTCGCACCTCTTCATGCACAAGGTCGGCCAAGGAGAGAAATAATATTATAATTAAAATATATTAAACACAAAGGAGGTCGGCCCTTTTTGGAATTACATTATTGCTATTAAATATCTCATATAAATATCCGAATAATTTTATGTCTTCATTCATGGCTGGAAGGACGAACCTGAAACTGCCAATCATTAACACTCCCTCTCAGCTAGGGAGAGTACTTCCAGCTGCTCAAGACATATCACCTCATCGTGATGTCAAATATCGCCTCAATGCAATATCAACCATAATGGCTACAACCATACTATGGTGAAAAGGAATATCACCTCAACGTGATATTGGATATCAACACGATATCTACCATAATGGCTACAACCATACTATGGTGAGTAAAGGAATATCACCTCAACGTGATATTGGATATCGCCTCAACACGATATCTACCATAATGGCTACAACCATACTATGGTAAAAGATAGATATCACCTCAACGTGATATTGGATATCGCCTCAACACGATATCTACCATAATGGCTACAACCATACTATGGTAAGGATAGATATCACCTCAACGTGATATTGGATATCGCCTCAACACGATATCTACCATAATGGCTACAACCATACTATGGTAAGAGATAGATATCACCTCAACGTGATATTGGATATCGCCTCAACACGATATCTACCATAATGGCTACAACCATACTATGGTAAAGGATAGAAAGGCTCACTGATACTGAGACTCTTTCTCAGTCAAGGCTGGATTCTCCACCATACCAAGCTTATCTCAAAAGTATACAAACTTTATCCTGGAGAGAGGCTTGGTGAGAATGTCTGCCGTCTGCTCATCAGTGCTAATGTACTTCAACTGTACAGCCTTTCGCAGTACCATATCTCTGATGTAGTGGTACTTGATCTTAACATACTTGGATCTGTCATGAAACACAGGATTGACAGAAAGCTTCACACAACTCTGATTATCTGTTACACCCCGATTGTATAGCTACTATTCATAGGATGTACATTGTAAATGTTGAATCTTTCTGTTGAATAAATTGAATTGTTCTTGTGATCAATTGGATGTGTCCTAAATGATTGTCTCTTTATCTGATGCTTCTATTGGTGTAAATCTTGAATGAAAATAGCATATGGAGTTATGAAATAATGTTGTTCTAACTTTCTACAATGCTTAATGTATATTGTTTTGGTCTTGAGCAAATAACTTCCGTTACCATGTCATGATTTGCAGGAAACAGGTTTGTACCTCGAGACAGAGGAGAGATATCACTCGGGGAAGAACTTGGTCGGGTAAACAGTAATGGATACCAACTGGACATACACACACACAAACCTTAGAACTGTGTAAGCTAAGTCATTGTTCTGGTTAAAGGTAAGTCATCTGTAGGCTTGTCTAGTATCATTAGGAGTCGTGTCTTCTTCTGAATGTGTAAACAAGTGATGCTTGCCAGTATAACCTTATAAATGATAAGTTCTGGTTAGAGGTGGATATGTGTATTTGTACATACGAATACGATATGTACAAGTACCCATAAGTACATTCATGTCGATACAAACGTATTAAGCAGATGGATATGCCATACGTATGTGTCGATATAAATGTATTTATGGATACTTATACATGTAGTATATATATACTGATATATATACAAATATACATACCCACGGCTAACGAGATAAATGAATTATATATTGTAATGATATCTTCCCTCTGAAATTATACGAATACATATATATATATTTACATGTTTAACGTATAATGTAAATGAATATATATGTATTAGTATAAAGTTAAGTATTTCAATATATTTAATATTATATTAAAATATTAATATAATATAGTTTAAAATGTATATAATATTATTTAAATTGATAATTTAAATAATTATACATAAACTATATTATATAAGTATTTTAATAGAATATACAAAATATATTTAAACAAAAGATTTGACAAAATCAAATGAAATGAAAATTAAACATTTTAAAACACTTTGATAAAATGCGAATGCAAATCTGGGAAGAGCATAAAAATCGCGGATTTCTTAAAATCGCGAATTGCTTTAAAAACGCGGATTTCTCAAATGTATTCGTTGAAATGTTAAACTTCAAATATGAGCTTAAATAAATGCGTCATTTTTACTTTGAAAACTCTATTAAAATATTGAAGATTTACCAAAGTGAAATAAAGAAGAAAAAACGCGAAAATGCTGAAGGAAAATGAAAAACGCGCAGAGAAATCGCGCGACTAGGGCCAGGCGTCAGAAAATAGATGAGATATTTCTTGCTTTGCAAAAAGAATGAAATGTGGACGCCATTTGAGCAAGGAAAAAGTCTGAAATGGAAACTTGGCATTTAACCTAACTGTAAAAACGCGCCAGTTGAGAGTTGTCACGTTTTTAACAGTCTGAAACAAATTCGAAATGAAATAAACTTCTTGCTGTCAAACATGGAGGTCGAAACCCTCACCAAATTGATACACGTTTTTAGTTTGAAACATTCTTCAACCTGCTGGCAGTTCTGGCGCCATAGAAGGTGGAAATCAGTTTTAAAATCAACCTATAAATATACCTGCGTTTGGCATTCTTTCTCACACGAATTTACAGTCAAGTTTCTTGAGTATTTTATAACTAAAAAGTGAATTCGTCATAGTAGAGAAATTGCTAAGTTATTTTGTTAATGTGAGGTATTCTCTGAACAAAAGAGCAGAAGTTGAAATTGCTGGTAATCTTTGAATAGAAGAGGAGTAATCAGGAATTGCCTTTTACTGTGTTGAGTATTTGGTTTGAAGAATCCAAGCTGAAAGTGATTTGAGTAAAGGCCAGTGAAGGAGCTATCTTCCAAACTTGTGGAAAGCTAAATCAGGCATGCTAGCTCTTACTTTACATATTAATCTGATAAGTCTCTGAATTATAGTCATGGCTGGAAAGAAATGAGTTTGATTGTCTTAAGATTGAACTAAAAAGAATAGTAGTTTCTTAACCATTATCATGAATATGGTCTTGTCATGGCTTTTGTTGTCATTGGTGTACGTTTTTCATTAGTTAATGAAAGCAATCTGTATGGTGTTTTAATGGCTCTATATAATGAGCATATGCTTGTGTATAAATAATAGTTACTAGGATTGAGTCAAGAATATTTGCAAGATATACTCTACAACTTAATACAAACAACTTAATCAAGTTATTGTATCCCTAGGATGAATATATCCTGAATTAGGGCGTTAGTTGTAGTATCTTGTTTAATAGATTCATCATTCCAGTAGTAAAATGTAGTAGGAAGTCTAGGGTACGGACTACCCCGATAGACCAACCTACGCGTAGAATTAAGATAGCCTTAAGTCAAGTTGAACCTGGCTAGTGAATGTGACATATGACCTATGTTCTTCGTTGAACGTAAACACTTTGGCCAAAGTAGTGTAAGGAACCATTTAGTTGTTGTACTACACTGTCAGTTCACCGTGATTCCGAAATACAACCTAGTTTGTGATTTGCCGTTAGCACGAAAACTAGTTTTGTAGAATCACAGCACTATGTCCAGTTGGTAGTCATTAAAGGTTACCCAACCAATCTCTTCTTCGAAGGGAGGGCCGTTCATTGAAAAATGATCGTGCGGGGGACCGCATTATAAGTCCGTGGTTGGCGGAAAAACGCTCGAGTGATGTTTCTCCTCCACGAACACCCGACGGATGATCCAAAGCTTGACAGGACGGATTCCTGGACCTTCTTATTTCTATTGGTGTCAAAAGCCTACGGGCTACGTATGTATGTTTCTCTTCATGCTTTGTAATTTCATTTGAAATGAATTAGTTTAAAGATGCAAAAGATGTTTCTTATTTATGTTTTGAAAAGAAATTGTTTAATCAAAATGGTATTGTTCTTACTTTTATGTATGAATTGTAAAGTTTTAATTTTATCGTACAAGTGTGTTCGTTACATTATCACAATGAATAATAGTAGGCTCCATTGATTGTCCAAATAATCCTACAAGGAGCTTACGAAGCCACACTGCTTCCCGAGCTGCCATACAAGCTGCAATATACTTTGCCTCTGCTATACTCAATGCCACAGATGACTGCTTCCTGCTGCACCAAGATATCATAGCAGATCCCAACCTGAAGAATATCTCAATCCATATCCAACTGTGCCACTTAAGTATCTCAGGATATGCTTTGCTGCAACAAGATTACCATCTTCTTCAGGTTCAGCAGACTCCCTCTGAATCTTTAAGCACATGCATCAATCTTCCGACCTCTTCATCCAAGATTGCCTGCAACACTTTGACTTAGATAAAAGTTTTCCAACGCACACTTTTGGTACTGTAGAGAGTTCAGGATAGTCCTCCTTGACCTCTTCCCAGATTACTCTATTCTGAATAGGTTTGTGGAGCTATCAATGACAAAATCCAGAAGACAATCTTGAGCAATTCTGAACTTAGCAACTGAAGGGATCCTCTAAGGGTTTAGCACCTAGCCTTTCAATACAACAATCTTCACTTCTTCTCAGTGAGTTACAAAACTCCCTCTTGATCCTTGCTTCAGAGATTGCAAAGAAGATTTTTGGAAGTGAACTCCCTCTGGCCACCAGCTCAGTCCCATGGCTGCTTGATCATGACTTCCTCACAAGATTCCTCAAGCTTTTCATTACTAAGCAGTCTCTCATCACCTTCTTGCTCCTAGAATAATGAACTGCAAGCATTTAGAGAAAGATTACTTACAGTTTGTAACTATCCAAAGAAATATCAAGGGTGGAATCATACAAAGTTTACTATCTCAGGTTATACAACATGAATAAGTGAATCAAATAAATATATCAAAGAGATGAAGGAATAAAGAACTTATCTTTATATGATTTTGATATAACTCTTCCTTCCAACTTTTACTCCTCTCAACAAAAGACAATTTGAACAACTGCAAATTCCTTGAATGCATTATGCAATTAGCAAGTAGAACCAACTCTCTCCAAGAGTCAAGGCTCTAATCACAGTTCATGCATTAGAGAATGATATTGACGTGATCAACATATCACAACGAAAATGCAATTCTCTTTTCCATCTCAATGTCATACTTAGAGATCTACATAATTAGCATGAAACAATAATTTCAAAAGATCTTATGCTAGAGAATACAATTCAAGAGAAACCACTATCTCTCTTTTAATTACAAGATCCAACTAAAAGATTTAACTTAACAAACAAAGAATACTTATCTTTTTAAATATTCTAAAGGATGCAAGATACGCTGCTCTTGAGCACAGATCAACACACAACCTTTACGGCTTGAACACAGGCCCATGACTTAGAATAGAAATTCCCTAGAATCCTTCTGAGGAGAAAACTTATTCATATCCGCAAATGAAGCATGCTGATTAGGCCTGGTTGGGCAATCCTTTGCATAGTGACCAAACTCGTCACAACGAAAGCATTGGACTTGGGAGAGGTCCCACTTCTTCTTGAATGCAGGAGCACCATCTGACCCTTTATCTCTATTCCTCTTGAAGTATCTTTTCTTTCCTCTTGTTCCTTTCTTCTCTGATGATTGAGCGGAAAGAACATGAATATCTTCATTTGTAGAGCTTCGACCAATACCTCTCACAGCCAACCTAGACTCCTCTTGAATGCAATCCGCCCTCAAACGATCAAACTTGGGAAGTTTCGATCTCGCGCTAATTCCTTGAATGAAAGACTCCCAAGATGAGGGAAGGCCATTGAGGGCAAGCATGGTCAAATCCTTGTCATCAACAAAATGACCAATGGTAGAGAGTTGATCTCTCAATTCGGAAATCTTCATGAAGTAAACGATGATATATTCTCCTTCTACCATCTTCACATGATGGAGTTGTTGCTTCAATGCAAGAGCTCGACTTGTGTTGTTGATTTCGTACATCTCTTCCAAAGACTTGAACATCTCCCTTGCAATCTTCATCTTAGAGATGATAGGGACAATGTGATCCTTTACGGAATCAACCAGCATCTTCTTTGCCTTGATATCTTTCTTTTTCCATTGAACTTTCACTTCCTCATCTGCAAGCTCTGAAACTTTGCTCTCCACGAACTCAGCCAATTCACTTTCTTCCAAAGAGAGCATAATTCTGAACCTCCATGAAGTATAGTTTGACGCTCCGTCAAGTCTATCTTCAATTTTCAATCCGTTCACCATCTTGAATGAAGTAGAGATAGACCAAGAATTAGGATGAAGAGAAGAGAGTACCGCTATACAGACAAATCTGTCACGATCTACTCAAACCCGCTCTGATACCATGTTTTTATGTGATCAGATAAGTGCACAGAAAATTAATTCAAAATCAGACACAGAAACACAGCATATACCCTGGGAAAACCCTCCTCTTGAGGAAGAAAAACCCAACAACAAAGATCTCTCTTTTATATATAAGTAATGGCAATAATTCTCTTTACAATGAGGCCAATACAAGGCCAATATCTAGCATCAACTCTTAGATGCAATAACAGATGATAATCTGCTCTTCCTTGTGATTTGAATCTGCACTTAGAGAAATTCGCAATCTGCTCTTGAAGGAATTCGCAATCTGCTCTTGAAGGAATTCGCACTTGAATGAAGGAATAATTCGAACTTGCTTGATGATGAAAGAATAGAAATGACCTTGTATATATATGCAATGAAAGAGAGGTCGCACCTCTTCATGCACAAGGTCGGCCAAGGAGAGAAATAATATTATAATTAAAATATATTAAACACAAAGGAGGTCGGCCCTTTTTGGAATTACATTATTGCCATTAAATATCTCATATAAATATCCGAATAATTTTATGTCTTCATTCGTGGCTGGAAGGACGAACCTGAAGCTGCCAATCATTAACAATGATGACCTGAGCTGAACTGTTGATGATGCCACTGCCAAAATTAGACTTACTAAAAATAGCCAAGGCCAAAAATAGTAAGGTCACCTCAAAACCAACGGAAAGCTAAACTGAGCTGGAAGCAAGACTTACTGAAAGTGGAAACCCTAAATTTGCACATCTGAGTAGCCTATGGATTTCTGAAAATAGGCTAAATTCAAATGAAGAGTGTAGGGCTAAATTGGGGACATTACAGTCCGCCCTTCCCAAAATTGCTTGTCCTCAAGCAATGCCACCACTCTCCAAAAAAACAGCTTGATCCTTACTATGCCAAGTAGGATCCTAGGGTCCCAAATCCATCTCTGTAAAGACCCACCATGTTGATGCTGCACCACTTTGATCACACAAATATAACCAATATCCCAAGACTGCTCTGTCCTCCAATCATGTGGCTTAATCTGACAATCCTGAAAAAACTGAAATCATAATTTTGTAGCATCTCATGTCTTGAAAACTTTGAGTTAAAATCTGCAATGTCAATGTCAATCACCATTCTGAGAACAAAGAAGAATAATCTAAACAACTCAAAAATATCCTCATCAACATAACTCCTCAAAGCATCAAACCAAATCACAACAACAAATGTGACTCCATCATAGCTATTTGCAAAGGAAAAAATAGCTCTTTGCAAAGTCATAGCAACTGCATCCTCAAAGCTCCTCAAGGATGTATAATGCCTCCTCTGAGTAATTCTGACATATTCAAGAAAATTTCTGGAAACTTCTACCAATCTCTCCCCTAGAGTCTCAAAAAGTTGAACCAAATCAAGCAAGGGTTCACTGCCCCAAACACTAGTGTAAGAGATTGAACAAAGATGATCATTGGAAAAGAATTTGAACATCATCCAAAATTGATCCGAATCACAATGAAACATCATTTCCCACTTTAGAGGCCATATACCCTCATTGAAAAGAGATTGTGAAGAGAAAAAATGAGTGTACCAGCTGCCCATGAAGTCTGAAATAAACCAATTAAAGTCTGATTTTAGGAAAATTAACATACAAGGAGTTGAACAGCTGCTGCAACTTTGGAAATCAGCGTTCATAATATGACAATTGTTCATGCCCAAGGCTGGAAACATTCCCTCAAGGAACTCCAACCCATTATTAAACAATCTTTTGTTCAAAGCATCTTTCCATCCATCAATGGATGAACCAAAGGAACCATCAAATGTTTGATAAAAATGGGGGCAGCATCAAAGACTCTAAAAATTGGATCCTTATCTCTCCAAACCACCAATTGATGAGAAAAAGGAACCATCGAATGGCTGGTAAGGATGGGAACAACATCAAAGAAACTGAAAATAGAATCCTTGTCTCTCCAAAGATTCCTCTTTCTACTTATAACAATCTCCATCAAGCCATGCTGAGGATTCCAAACATGGATACCCAACTGAAAATGTTCTCCAATGCACCGGAAAGAGTATACAACACTTCTCCAATTGCTAATCAAAGCACAATGCAAATTCAAGAAGTTAGTGTCTTCTTTGATAAACCCATGTAGCCCATCCATGAAAACATCAACATCAATGAAGCACAAAATAAATGTTGTCCTCAATTCCCATTCCCTCAAAGGACTAGGATGAGCCAAAATGTCACTCAACTCAAGAGACGGATTGTCAAGAAAGTAAATAATCTGTTTTGGTCCATCTTTCTCCCAAACTTCATGAGTAATACGTCTAGAAACTTCACTCTTTGCTGCTGCAATGGAGTGACCAACAACTACCAAAACTTGTTTTATTGACACCTTGAAGCCAATGATGAAGAAATCTCCTTGAGTCCACACTTCCCTTGTGAAAACTTCATCCTTGAGTCCACTTATGCTTTCATTATCAAAAGGCCCTAGATGATTACTAATCACAAAACATGGTACACCTTCATAGAAATTATCTATCACCTTATGATTAACCAAATCATGTGAACATAATTGACTGTTGTTCTCAACAATACTTTCTTCATCCCTTTCATTGGTGTCTTCATAGAATTCAATCTCAACTTTTTCAACTTGTGGATGCTCATCATTAGTTGCCGACCCACAAAGTGTAGCATGCTGAACACCATATTCATTATCCATCAAATCATCTATCTCATAGCTGCAAACTAGCCCTTCTTGTGGCAAAGTCTCTCCCCAACTCATGAGTTCACACTCTTGATGCACTTTCCAATCACCATCAACATATGGGATCACCTTGGTATTTTGCAATGTTTCATCATTATGGAGTTCATTTATTCCTTCAACTATTTGCTTGATCTCCATAATCCTTGTATTAGCTTCTTGTTCCTTAAGTGTGGCTGCAATCGGTGATTGATTTTCTGCTTTGCACAATGAATGATGAGCTAAGGTAAGATCAAGGCAAAGCCTATCCATCTCTTCCTCCTTCTCTTGGTAGGCATCATAGGTCTCCTCTGCAAACCTAATAGCATGATCCCTATCTAAGAGCAAGTGCAAATAATTTGACTTTATGGATTCCAATGCCTCTTTAATAGATTGCATCTTGGAAAGAGAGTCTCCATCTTTAACTCCATTTAGTTTCTCTTCAAATTGAAACTTCCAACAGAGTTCTTCAATGAAGTGATATGTGCTATCAAATCTTGATAACACTTTAACAATCTTCTCTTATGAAACCAATAAATTATCCTTCAAATTTTGCAGCTCTTTAGGCCCTTGATCATAATCAGCAAAGAGGCTTGCTCTTCAAACATCAACTTTTCTGATTTGCTTTCATTGGCAAGATTTTCAAAATCAGCTTCTTTACTAACCTCTTCACTGCATAACTCTTGAATAGAAGGCCTGTCAGCAACTTCTTCAAGCAAATTAGTATTTCCATCTTTACCTTTCAAGTTCTCGTACTCTTCTTGTGTGTCAATCTGAAAGGCACCCAAATCATTTTCTGACCTTAAAACATTCTTCTTTTCAACATAAGAATTCGTGTTCTCATTCGCCTTTGCTGCAGCTTCTCCTTCAAAAATCACTTCATTACTTGCAATGCAAACTGATTTTTGAACTTCATCAGGATCAAAGGGGAATTTATCCCACTCTAGTTCTTTATCATACTTTGGTGACATCAAGCCCAGATCCAAAGTGTGAAAAGTTTGATTGTAATGATCAACATGAAAGAAATCATCATGCTCCTCTTGGATTGTTGACTCTTTGAATGAATCACTTCCCATTCCACTTAAACTGAAATCTTCATCTATAGCTTCCTCCATAGGCGTAGTTTGATATTCAAACCCACTACCACCCAAGTCACTATAATTGTATTGAAATAAAGAATCATCAAAGCTGGCTGCTTTGAATATTTTATCATTCTTTTCTTCAATGGAACTATCATGAGTAGATGTGTTGTTGATTTTATTGTTAGCATCTACATACATACCAAAGAAGTCTTCTTGGTCACTTGTCATAATTTCTTCATATGAAATCCTTTGAAAATTTGGGTCAGCAACAAGTGGAGAATTATCCATCACCAAATCTTCAACATGATTCTATTTGAACTCAACGGAATCATCATAAACATTATCAACATGAAGGTGGTCATAGGCTGATTCAATGAAACCACTAGCATTTCTTTCAATATGGTCTTCTTTAGAGAACTCAACCCGCACACTGGTACAACTGGAATCTTCTGTGAAGTCATTTGTCTCAAGCTCTTCATTGGATGAATCCTCATTAGGACTCAAGACTGCTGTTATGCTATTTTTACCAAAACAATCTTCAATATTTCCCATCTCATGCAAGTTTATAGGTGTATTTTGGGACTCTAACTTAATCTCCTCATTTGCCAAGGTATCTTCGTCAAGCGCCCTATCATTTTGAGGCAAAATGTGCACCTGCTTGTGTCTTCTTCAGCACTAGTTGACTGATTTTCCTTTTCAATTTGCTTACATGTAGGTTGCAAGCCACAAACAGATACTTTTGCTTTTTCCTTTCTTGATTCTTCAACCATGGCAATTTCTGCTTCTCTTTTAATTTTTTTCTTGATGTAGTTGACCACACCCAATTTTTCAGGTTTCACAGCTACCACACAATTCAAATATGTGTCAAAAGACACATTGTTTTTAAACTCATCTGTCATGCTCTGATATTTTGCACATAATATGGAAGCATCATGTTCACATTCCCTCTTAAACTGTTCTGCATATCTATTGAAGTCCATTTTGGCAACACTAATTTTTCTGTTCTCCCAACAGGATGGCAAGAACTTCGGCTTTGATACCATTGAAATATTCCCCTTAACTTTTTTCCCCAAAATTAGACACACAAACCAGCATCAAACCACTGATTAGCGTTAGCTCCAAATGCAAATCAGCATGGAAAATAACTCTAACCAAGAATGTTCACCAAGATCCCAATGTGGGCAAGGTGATAGCATATGGTCAGAGAATCATTAGGTATAAACTGAACTAAAAGTAAAATTCATTTGTTGATGCAGGCATCCACAAGCAGTGGGAATACTCCACTTATTTAGTGAGTGAGATTATTACATTATTAAGGCGGCAAGCCAGCCATTAAATCCTCTCTTCCACTTATTTCGTGGGGGGAAAACAGTCCACACAACCACTTATTTTGTGGGGGGAATTTACAAACAAGAAAGATGTTTATTCTAAAACTCAACCACTCAATTTTGGGAGTGTGATCAAGTATAAATTGCAACAATAAAATGAAATAGCCGTTAGTACTACTAACTAGCTTTACAATGAATAGAAATAACTGCAAATAAGAGAGATAAGCTTCTAAAATGTTTCTTTATCCACACTGGCGGTAAACCATCCAGGGGTTACAATGATTTGAATTAATTACAAGAAAATGCAACAAATTAAAGAACTGAAACAGTACTACTGTTTTCAGTTTTACAATGAAAAATAACTGCAATTTTCAAGTGTTTTTTACCATCATTACAATATACAATTAAATGATGGTTTCTTCAATGAAAAACCTCTCAAATAATGATGCTAGAAGCCAAAATCAGAAAACTATAACAATCTGATATATAAATCTGCAATCTAGAAATGTTTATCAACAATTAGAAAAACCAAACAAATGCTTACAACTTTATCAATATACCTCCAAATTGATTGAAACGAAATGCAATGGCTCTCTAGAAGGTAGGCGCCTAATTCACCATACAAAATCTGCATCAAAACTCATTAAATAATTTTTGTTCCAACTCCAAAGCCTTTTAGAAGTGGTACGGCCTCCAAAGGGGGCGATTTCTTTAGATAAAAATCTGCACTTCATTAAAAATTCTGAAAGTCTCCAAAAGGGGTTGCCAATAGTCAAGGAATTGATAGGACCAACACCTAGAATTAAAATTAAATCACACAAAAAACTATATATAAAAATCTCCTTAAGCCAAATAATAACTAGCAACATGAAAACTAGAAATATCTCACCAAAACTCCACAATAATGCTCAATATGTACTTCTGGATGAAGCACACTCCCAATAGACCATCTAGGGAACCATAGTTTCAGGCTCGAAGAATGGAGTAAACTTGCTAAGCTTTCCCTTAGCCGGATTCTGGATTTCAAACCAGCAACATAACTTTACAATATTTTCCAAAAAATGAGAATGAATGAGGAAGGCCTCAATAAATAAGCTTCAAATGGCAAATGAAACACTCTGAATTCCAAGAAATCGAATCACTTCAACTTCCAAAAGGGACCCCACTTGATATGATATGTCAATCTTTTTGAATGTACTTGATATTTGTGGAATAGGAGATGGACCTCTTGTAAGCCATTATTGTACTTGTGGAGTGGGTTCTACTTATGCTAATGGAATAGTTTGAGTGTTCTTTGGAACTCATTTGAATGTGAAACCTTTAGAAGATGTAATGGCATTATCATCAAATTGGACCTTCTTTTGTGGTTCTTCATGATAAGGATGGAACCTTCCTTGCTGTAATAAACAACCCCAAATATTTTTTTTGTTTTTGTTTCTCTCCAACTGCTGTATGAAGGTTCTGTATTTGGTTTCTGATTTGTTTGTTTTGAATCTCTCACATGCCATTCATGATATAAAGATGCCAAATGATATATAACAGTTTGCAAAGGAAACATACAAGAAATTTGATAGGAAAATATAACATTCATTCCCTTCAATGTTCTGATTTTTCAATTACCATATAAAGAGCAGATTTACAATAATTTATATCAGAAATTAAAGGAGACTTCAGACCTGGCACAAGAGGCATAACAGCAACATATAAAGCTCCTCAAAGGCCACACACAGCATCAAGTATTTCACCTTTATCCTCCTTGTTTACCAACTCCAAGAAACATTGAAATCAGACTTTAAACGGTAAACTGAAACAGCCAAACCAGCAGCTATAAATTGAGCCTTTTCCACCAACAAGGCCGTCCTTGTGAGAAGTTCAATCTTCTTTGATAAATCCTATACTCAACCAAAAATTGCATTCTTATGCTTGAAAGAAATGCCAAGAGAAGGGCCTTCCAAAGAGCAAATACACATTTTGAAAACTCAAACCATCTCGGAGTTATGAACATAAAACCAGGTTCAGGTCCAAGTTCTGAAGTGCCCAGAAACTGAAAATAAACACACCCAAAACTCAAGAAATCCATGCCACACCAAAAGCAAGCAATCCCACATCAAACCCAAACTGAAAACCACTCGAAAGAACTGGAAAATCTTCATTTCTTTTTGCTCAGATGTGATTCCTGATTGAAACCACCATACACCAGCTTGAGCAGGTCTTTCATTGCCAAAACTAGCCTTAGATATTGAGGGTCTTCGTCCTCAATCCTGTTCTCAAACCTTTTGGTAACAAATCAGTAGCATTTCTGTTAGTCGTCACAACATCCATGAAGAAATGAGCTTGAAAATGAACTTTTAAAAGTTACTTCTCCAAATTAGGGTGACCAAAGCCTTAAACCCTAAAACCCACGCCCTTTTTGAGACTTTGCTTTTGATTTAAAATAATCTCAAACCAAACATTAGCTTTTAATTTTAATTTTCACATCAACTCCTTGCTTGGGCATCCACTCCTTAAACAACATACTAAATCACTTTTGATGCCTTTTAAAATGACTTAAAGTCATTACTCTAGGCGCCATGGTCCTTTTATGTCCCCCTTTTAACCCCCAACAATAAAATATAAAGTTACTTTATTATGGACCACTTTTCCAAGCTTAAATCAAATATTAAAATGATTTGACCTTAGCAACTTTGTACCAACAAAATATGTGTTGCTGAGACAAGCCTGACTTGGTCCTACTTACCCTAGATGACTTACTATTTTTTAGAAAGTATTTAAATAGTAAGTAGTGCCAAAAAACTCGAGCCGAAGAGAAACTGAGGTGCTCAAAAGGGTTCATTGAGGACTGAAGCACAATACCAGATCCCTTGCTAAAAATAGCACTTACTAAAAATAGTAAGTGTATCAAAATCATACCAATCCGAAATAGGACATCGTAAATGGGGACATTACAGTCCGCCCTTCCCAAAGATTGCTTGTCCTCGAGCAATACTAGTAAAGCCCTGCAATCAACAATCATAATCACATTGAAACCAAAAATGATTCCAGGGTCCCAAATAAATCTAGGAGGTTTGTAGCTCCATCTGTTCAAATCCCTGTCCTCCGAGGTACCAACACATGAGGTTTCCTGAAAAACTCTTGTAAGAAGAATGATAAAATACCGCAAAGACTCCATCCACTCCCCAAAAATATGCCCCTCAAGAGAACCAAACTGAGGTACCACAAGAGTAAGCTCTAGAAAATCAACACTGGCTCTCTCATCCCAAATGGTAGCTGCTCTAAAACTCAGTGTGAATCCCGGGTTCTAAGTGAATCTTAGAAAGGAACGATCATGCTGAAGTTGCGTCACACTGAACATCACTGTCAACCCAATGTGCCCAAACTACACTCTCCTACCCCAAATTGCAACAATCAATAAACCATCATCTAGAACAATGTATGCCCTCACCATGAAGTAACTGTAGTGAGTGTCACTCACCAAAATGGAAGTAGATAATTAGGGCATTGTATCTAGAAAGGTACTCACAACTAGCTGCCCCAATTCGAAATCAATCTGCTCATCGAGAAATGTCTGCATAACCAACTCAAGAAAGTGAGGGTAGTAGTAATAAATCCATGATTCCACTAGATACGTAGGAGAGGTAAGCAAGGAATTAGTTGAAGAATCATCCCCTAGTACCAAATCATCATTGACACCCAAGCTCATCCAGGTACAACTCAACTACTGAGCTGGAGGAGCCATCCAACTCGACTGTGGATCCCAAAATGAAATCATATGTAAGCTGATCGGAAAGTGAGCAGGGGCACCAAGGCTGTAAGTGGTCCCACTAGTCCATTCTTGAGACAACACTTCACGACTAGAAACTGCACCTAGGTCCCAAACCTTGCTATTTCCATCCAATGTAGTGCTGCAACTAGTAGTCTCATCATCCAACTCGAAAAGAGGATTGTCATACACCATATCAGCTCCTATCTCAAACAAGGGATTATCAAAAAGCAACTGATGACCACCCTCAAACGTTGATTGAGAATCCAAATCAGCAAGGCTGCTATGTCCTTGCTCATGTTCAACTATATGCAAAGTAAAATCTGATTTGTTCTCAAGAACAAGATCAAGACCAGCATCATCATCAATGCCATCAATCATGCATAATTGTGGAGTGGAAATTGGAACAACAAAATGCAGGATTTTGACCAAATTCTCTTACAAGATTTTGACCACTATTTACAAAATGCCTTAATGAAGCAATTTTTTTTGATTGGGCACAACAAGATGTCAGATATTGATTAATGAATAAGGCAGGATTAACCAGTGATGCTTAGACAAATGCTTTGGAATTACTGAATAATGTGCCTATTGCTTTGGATTACTTTTGTGATTGTGAATTCAATCCCACAATTGTGGATCTGCTTTGATGTGTGGATTTGATCTATGATTGTGGATTTGTTCTTTATTGATTTTCAGAATGTGAGTTTTAGTTTTCCTTGATGTTCTTAGTTTGTTCCCACAAAAAATGGTTCTTGTGATTCCTAATTTGCATGTGGCAGGGATAATTACTCCCTTGTGTCAAACCATGTAAGTGATGTAGAGTTGTTGGAAAAATGGTTGTCATTGATGTCAAAGGTGGGCGACCCATAGAGGAAAGAAAAATCAAATAAAATGCTAAGTTTTGTGGGCCGACTTTCCCCATATATGGCGCCCAAATTTTGGTAATTTCATAAATTAAAAATAAATTATTTTTATTTTGATTTTGGGCTGACCGCCTTGCTCCCCCTGTAATAGGCAGCCCTGTTCCAACTATTCTAATTCTGATTCTTGCTGATTGTTTTACTTGTGTTTTGACAATATTTATAATTGCTTTGAAAAAAAAATTAAGTGCAGCAATAATAGAACTTGCAGCAAAGAAAAAACTCAGAAATTTCACTTATATTCAACAGTAGTCCTAAGTTACTGGATTTGTCCCCTTAACTCGTAGGTTCGGGTCCGGTCCGGCCTAGATTCAGGATCCAGGTTCGATTTGCGGGGGGGTTCGTTTAGGGTTTTTGTTCAACATTTTTTTTAAATTGTTTCTTTTTCTTTGCAAATCAAATTGTGGGCCACCATCAGGAATAAACAAGGACTCAATTGCATATATATGTCCTCCCAACCAACGTGAAATGGTGAAAGCCCATCCTCCTAGCTTGCATGAAATTAGTGAAAGCCCATCGTCCCAGCCTGAGCGAAAATGGTGAAAGAATCCTCGGTACTCAACCAAACACCTCGGTTCTGATGAAACATGGATAAAGTTTATTATTAATTAATGAATAGATATTTTAAATAAATTAAATAAATTAAATAAATTATCAATATTAATAATTATTATTTTAAATAATAAAAATTAATAATTGTATAAGTTAATTTAAAAATTAATAATATATATTATTAATTTTCTGTAATAATTTTATTATTATGTATAAATTTTATTAATATTTAAATATTGCATAAGGTTGATAAATATTATTATTAATAATTATTATATTAAAATATGTATATTTGTTTAAAATCAAGTGCATATATATTTATATATATTAATTTTTACATTTTTTTGTATAATGAATCCAAAACGAACCGAACCCCCCCAAAAAAAATTTAGCCGAACTCTCAAATTGAATCCCCAAACCCGAACCCAACCTAGTACCAGAATCGGCTACTTAGAACAATGCAACTACTTGAAAATTCCAGATTTGTATTACAACCAAAATATTAAGGATTTCTCAAATATGATGACTACCCAGTTCATAAAATATCATCTAATAACTAAATCCAACATACCCATAAAAAGTTAGCCACTTTGGCAATGTGTTGTAGAAGAAACCAGCAATTGGAATCCATCAAATGATGGATTCAACCGTCACAAATTGATGTCTCCTCTATCCTTGAAGTGTTTGAGTGCTCCTTAGCCCTAGGCACCACCAAACCCCAAATAAATGTTCCAAACCCTAAGCGACCAACGTGTAAACCCTTGTTGATGTGTTTTTCGTGACCGCACCAACGCAGAATAAAGTTGCCAACGACTTCCCTATTCTCTCTTGATCAAAGTATTCCGCACGCTAAGATTGCAAGAAAGTTCGTGCGTTCAACTCCAAGGTTATTTCAATGCGAATAGGCTCAGTTTGGCTCGATGTGATTTGCTGGTATTTCAAGGGGACTTACGGAATTGTTCGGCAGTGGAGAAAGGAACTCAAATGCTTGGAAGGTTTGTCTATGAAGTACAGGTTTCCTATTCTAATCAGAAAGTACTGAATTGAAATGGGGTAGGGTTTAGAGAGTCTAAATCTATTCTAAGGCGTGGGATATGGAGCTCAACTTCAGCAAACTTCAACCAAACTTCGCTTTGCCTCGCATCGGACAACTTCCACGAAGTCGTGCAATCTTCAAGGGAGATGACTAAAGATGTTCAAACCACCACTTGACATGAGGATACCATCACAACGACGCATACCATCATTCAAACTGTGATTGAAGTTAGGTCCACAACGTTTCCAGTTGACCACACAAGGCATTCACCATCAGCAAACACACTAGTGGTATGGATAGACGAAGTTGCTTAGATCGAACACCACATTCCACATTAACATCTACTTGCATGGAATGAAAATTATACTACTTTGAACTATTTTATGCTACCATTTGAATCGGAAGGACGAAGAAACCTTGCTAGCTACTCACAACAAAGACGAAATTCACCATCAATGAAAAACTCTTTTATTGAGAGAGTGTTCACAACAATTTCTTACAAAGTTTTCAAAGGGAAAACTTTCCCTCTTCTTCAAACTACACTATCAATCTATACTAAGCTACTTCTAAGTTGTCCCTCTACTCTATGTCTATTCTAATCTTCTATACTGTCTACTGAGTTACAAATGAGGGGGACTCCCCCTTTATATAGCTAGCCAAGTCCCAAAAGACGGCTAGGGTTACAATCGGCTGGATGGCCCAGATTGTGCCACCTCAGCCCTAAACAAGATTTGCCCTAAAAACCGCCACAAAGGAGAGGGGTAATAAATGAGCCATTAATATCCACCATCCTTCTAGAAGATTCTATTTGTAGACGCGTTCACACTATCCTTGATCTTCTTTCTTGACGTTTGCTCTTCAACCTCTTTGTCACTTGAGCTAACACAGCCAATTTCTTGCAACTTTTTCTTCCTTCATGTGAAACTCATAACTTTATCTTCCTTCGAAGGTTGTAATATCATCGTGCTTCACCACTTCAAGTCATCGGGCTCTGGCTTCAACATTCCTCCTGCAAAACAAGCGAGGAGAAGAGTATTAGAACACTTCATAATATAATCTTAACTTACTTACCTGACTTTCACATTCGTCGCCTCTAGTAGCCAACTTCTGCTTTCTTCATGATTCTTCTTGCCTTAGCCAAATTTTCAACCCATCCTCTTCAAGGGCGTATCATTTCACTAACTGGATCTCTGATACTCAATTTCGTCCATCTTTGGCTCTGGAAGATTAGTCCCACGAAGAATTCAATCAAGTTCACCTAGGCACTTCCTCTCAAATTCATCATCTAGAGAATTTCACCTTGAAAACACATTTTCTTCATTTTTGCCTTAGAAAATTTTCAAATTTCCCTTAGGAAATTCATCAACCTGGTGCCCATAAAAAATCTCCATCCTGAAAGCCTTGACAAGCTGTGGAAGACCTCAAAATCTATTCCTCATCGATAATCATCAATACCCAGAAGAAAATTTCTTTCAGAATGCGTCGGATCCATGGGTACCCAACAAATGGGTTCATTTAATTTTCTTGAATTTTGAACCTTAGAAAATATTCTTTCATCAAATTTATTCTCGTTCTTCGATCCCCTCTAAGAATTTTGCTCTGACTTGGAATTTTTTTTTATCAACCCTGCACTGCCAACATCTTCTGACTTCATCATTGGCAATCCTGCTCGTGTTTCAGGAAAATTCATCACTCATCAGACTTAGGCGTTTTTCCCAAAATATTTTGCCTTGGAAAATTTGAATCACTCAGCATTTTTGAAATTTTCCCTTAGAAAATTCTCCTTAAAAATTTTATTCAATCTTGCGCATCTTTTCCTGTGAGAAAATCATTAACTTCACTTAGAAAATCTTCACGAGGGCGCTTAGCATATTTTATCCTCCAACATCTTCAATACCTTAGGAAAAACTTATCATCTTGAAAATTTCAACGCCTAGCAATTTGTTTCTCCTCACATTTTATTTCACTATTGGAAAATACTTTCACTTGAAGTTCCAACGCCTTAAAAAAAATTCTCATCACATTCTCAACGCCTTACCACTTCACCACTTAGCAATATCAATTTTCAAATCTAGGCGCACTTCTCCCTTGAAGAGGATTTCACCTCACTTATCCTAGGCGCACATCATTTGCCATATTTTTCCAACGCCTAGCATTAATCATTTCACCCTCAACACTTTATCTTATTTACCACGCCTCACCTCACACATATTGCAAGTCAAGAGGGATATGCCTAGCGAGTTTCATCCTTTCATTTTACCTTCACACTTCATACACTTAGGCGCATTTTTGATGTCATGAAGGACTTGACTTTTCAAAGCCTTTAGTATATTTCTACCCATCAACTTTACCCCTTTAGCACGTCATAGATTCCTTTTGCATGGGCGCATTCAAAGGAGAGAGAAGAATGACTCTTCAACTTCTTTACTTTTGTCTTGACATGCCCTTACTTGGGCGCATTTGATGCCTCCAGGAGAATTGTTGACTTGTTGACTTCTTAGCTGCATGGGCGCATTTTGTATGTATAGAGGGATGAAACTTCAAGCGCCACCTCTTGTCTTCACATGCCCTTACTTGGGCGCATTTGAATATGCATGGAGGATGAGATTCTTTGACTCTTGTTGACTAGCTAAAGATGGGCGCATATTGTCATATGTGGCGGATGAAGTTCATTCAAAACACTTTGACCTTGTTGACTCCTTGGGCGCATTTTACATCATGAGGAGGATAAAGCTCATTCAAACGCCTTAGCTTTCTTTCTTCTTCCTTGTAGTGGGCACATTTTGCCATGTAAGGAGGATGAACTTTACTTAGAATATTTTTTAGCATGCCATCACTTTGAGGGCGCATTTCCTATGTGGTGGAGGATGAAACTCGTTGACCTTTTGACTTTCTCCTTGCATGGGCGCATTTGATGCTTGATGAAGGAGGATATTTCTAACTTAGAAATTTTTCATGCTTCAAGGCCAAGATGGGCGCACTTTGGCATAGGAGGTGGATTTTATACTTAGAATATTTTGAACATGCTTGAATATCTTTGCCTTGAGGGCGCATTTCACCATGTGTGAAGGACGAGATGCTTGCCTTAGAATTTTCTTATGCTTCAATTCCACCAACTTGGGCGCATTTTACATGGGGAGGTGGATGAAAACATATTAGAAATTTTTCAAACACCCAGAAGGCAAGTTGGGCGCATTTCACCTGTGGTGGAGGATGAACTCAGACTTAGAAAAATCTTGCCTGCTACTTGTTGTTGCGTGTTTTATGACACACAAAACATTTTAGAACAAAGTGTCACAGACGCTCTATTCTCTCTTGAAAAACTACTTCCTATGCTAAGATTGCAAGTGAGATCACAGGGTAATTCCAATGTTTAAGATGAACGCGGATAGGCTCTGTGGTATGGATGTGATTTGTTGTGGGCACAGGTAAGATTTTGCAAGTTATTCGAAGAAGTGGAGACATAAACGCAGTACCATTTTGGGTTTTTTGATTTATAAAAAAAAGTGAAAAAAGATTTAGGGTTTAGAGACTTTTATGCTACTCCTAAGAACTCAAGAGAAGACAAAGACTAAGTGAAACCCAATAAACCATACTCTATTTCGCCACGTTCAACAACAACTATGCAAAGCAAGTGCAATCTTCTAGGAATGTGCTTTTGATTTTCACGTGATAAATAATTGCCATCAGATTGAACAACAATTATTAAAACAGAAGTTAAGCATCCACAGTAAAGCTCAGTCTAACTTTGCACATCGAGTGAAAACATCCACCCAAAGAAAGTATGAGCTCGGTTTCACTAATCTCCGTTATCAATCAATCATTCTTCTAACATATATTTTAATTCAAATCTACTAAGTGAGAAAGAAAACATGCGACCATGCAACTATTCAACAATCAAGTACTCAAAGCACCTCATGCATTTGAACTTCATTATCAAAGTAGCTTTTCACAACAATCTCATAAGAACTCTCTCTTTATTTCTAACTATCTCAAATCTGCTCTAACTCTTAATCTCTAATCTCTATATCTCTACCTTCTAATCTTCTAATGAATTTTCTAATGAGAATGAGAGAGTGAGGGGGGGGGGTTTATATAGTTTTTCAAGATTACAAAGAACGGCCGAGATTGATCCAAGATCAATGGCCAAGATTAAATGGAACTAAACCCTAATTAGGGTTTTCAAAACCACAATTAGTTAACTGAAGAGAACACTAGATAACTGGAGTGGCATCCTTATCCACTTGTGCAGCCTCACGTTCGGCGAACCTAGACACTATCAGGGCGACCTCCTCCATGGCGATGTCGGGCAGCACGCTGATGTTGTACTCCAGCAAATCCAAGTTCTCGGCACATTCTGCAAACATAGTCGCCCATGTTGGCTCCTGTAGCAAGAAAGAACTTCTGATGGCCATGAATTCGAACACTCTGGTGAATCCCTCTTTCATGATTGGCCCAGTGGTGGAGAAAACTTTCTGTGCTTGCTCCTTCAGAATCCTCGGACGCAAGTGTTTCCTTCGGACAATCTCCTTGTCTAGCATATCTGTAGCCATCTCATAGATTTTACTTTGAAGTTCTTTTACTTGTTCTTCAATTCTACCACTGTCCTGCTTCACCTTTTCGAGGACTCCTTTCCTTGAGATCAAAGCATAGTACCATCCATTGAAGTCATATGCTGCTCCAGCTTCGATAACCTTGTCCTCGATCAATCTTTGCTTTGAGATGCCCTTCAGTTCCCGGATGTATGGGAGGATCCTGCTCTGAATATCCTCGAGACTGCTCCATGATTCTGCAAGATCTGCAATTCGTGAAAGCATGAAGGAAGCCTGTTCATTTATATGTGCCAACTTTTCTGCAAACACCAACGCTTCTTCTTTCCTTCCAACCATCCAGCTTTTAGCTTCCCTCGCTGTTGTCAACTCTTTTTCAAAATTTGCATCTGGTTCCTGTGAAGCAGTTGGAGGTAAAGGCGCCACCTATTCACCTTCGTTTAGTGGCTTTGTCAGGTGATGGATATAGTCCTTTAGGCGTTGAATTTCTTTCTTATACTCCTTTTTCTTGGCAACTTCTTTTTCTAATCTGGCCTTGATGGTGGCCACGGAATTATCCAAGTCTTCGACTTCCTGCCCTTTTGATGTTGGACCCATGTCGACAGTTGTAATAGCATATTCCTCAAGAGCAATCTCGTCTTGAAACTTGTCGGCTGCAGGCACTGCGATTTGCACCGTACGATTTCCAGCTTCATCTTTCTGGATGGTAGAGAACTTCCTGGCCTTCTTCCTCGGGGCAGTTTGCTCTAATCTGGCCAGAAAATCGGTGTCATTGTCCTCTTCAAGGACCTCCACTGGCGCTTTTCTTTTCAATCTTTCCCTCAGCCACTCTGGTACTGTAGGCTGTTCAATTATGTCCTCTTGATTTTGGACGTCCTGCATGTCCTGTATTTCCTGTTCTTCCTGAATTTCTGGCATACTTTGAATTTCTTGGACTAACTGCATATCCTGGATTTCTTGGACAGATGGGTCCTCTTGAATGCCTTTGAGGGCGGAAATCATTCCTTCCTCGAATTCTCCATCCTCGATGTCTGTGTCGTTATCCAATTCCAAGATCTCTGTGCTCGCTGGAGAAGGTTGATCATCATCTTCTATTTGAATTGGCTCTATATTTTCAACTGGAGAAGGGATCCTGGCATTCTCCAAAGATTCTTTATCCAAGGCAAGCATTTCTTCTATGTTCCGGGAAGTAGCCGACTGAAGAGGTTTGGACTTGTGCCTCTTTCGAGAAGGGCCTTCATCTATCTCTTTACCTTTGTCTTGCCTTGCATCAGCTTCTTTCCTCTTCTTTGAGTTGGCAGCGTCTGCTTGTCCATCTGCATGAGATGCACCAGCGTTCGAAGAACATGACTCAGTGTCTCCCATCAACTCGTAGGTAAATTGCACATTTCTTTGTTTTAAGACTTCCACCTGCCGATCTATCCACCACTGAGAGTACTTGAAAACAGGGCGCATCAAGGTGGCTAGATCACCCATCTCAGGTTCGAACCATTTCATAGGTGGAAGCGGCTCGTTTTCCTTGAAGCCTGGCTGCGCATATATTCCATCATCTTCCAGTTGGTCAGGTATCTTGAAGAGCTCTGTCACCCTTATCATGCTTAATGGCAGCCTTGACCATAACCTTCTTACATCGTATTCATCTGCTGCGTTGGCCCAAAAGTCCTCTAGGTCAATTCGATGTTTGTATCTTTCTCCGTCCGCTATTTTGATGTGATGGAGCGGGTCAAAGTTGCTCCTGGATTTGTATGAGATGAATGGATATTGCTGAATCTCCAGTCGAGCAACCTCTGCTGCTTGCGCTGTCGGGCATGACTCCTCCATGTTGCCGATGAAAAAGGGGAAGGTGACAGCAGCTTTCTGCTTAGGCCTTTGGATGTTCTGATATGTTTCTAGTTGCCTTAGCACTTCCAGCAATACCATCCTGTTAGTCGGATAGACAGGCAACCTATAAGGATTTCCGGAAAATCCTTGGATTCGGATGTAGGTGAACTTAGGATACTGAATGAACCAGAATCCATACTGACTGATCAGGCTCTTGGCTTCATGCGAGAGTCTTTGGTGAGTTCCGCCTTGAAGAAGCCGGGTGATATACATCAAAAATGCATCATGAGCTCTCCGAAAATGGGACTTCTCTTTCAGCTGCAGCTGTGGATAGCAATCGTAGACTTTCAATTTCCCCTCACCATTGCCAACCACGCCTTTGCATGTCAAGCCAGGATACTTATAATATCTTGCGAGTGAATATACAATGTAGGAGCTCATGTGAAAATTTTTGGTCTGCTCAAAGTTGACCAACTGTTCGTGCAAGCTGTCACTAATCATCCTGGACCAATTGAACATCTTGACTCCAGTGATTATCTCATCAATAAAATAGTACATCCAATCTTCGAAAGGAGCACCGTGGGCACTGCCTACCATTCTGTTAAGTAGCAGAACAATATCACCATATTCCTCTTTGAAGTGGGTTCTGATCAATTTTTTCGGCATCTTGCTTGCAGTAGGCTTTGGTTTTAATAACCAATTCTTGTTTATGTTGGATGCACAGAGATCCTTCTGACTTTGATAAAGTTTGAGTGCATCTTGCTTGGTGCGATAGGATGTTCGGTTGTATACTGGAATGCCAAAAGTCTCCTGGATTGCTGGCTCGGACAAGTAGGCAAGGACCCTTCCGTCAGGAGCTTCTATCTGTCTGTCTTGTGCGTTGTAATGTAGTGCGCATTCTGCCATCAGCTCAGGACATTCTTTTGCTGGTGGAAATCCAGCTGCATGGACGATTCCGTTACGCATCATCCTCATGGCGATTGGTGTAGGCAGACGTCCGTCAGTCCCGTACATTCTCTTTCGGAAGTCTTCAAGATCTACGTGGCCAAGATCAGTGTCTAGAACGTGCTCCCACTTGGACTTAATCTTTGATTGAGTTTGGACACCTTTGCTTACAAATTTCATCTTGGCTGCTTCGAAAAATAGATCTGCAAGAGAAGGAAGAAAGGAAAATCAGAATTCAACATTAAAATCAGTTTGAAAGAACATTCCAGCTGGTAATCAGATTAGACTTCGCGAAAAATAACAAGCTGGAAAGAAAGATAAATGGTGAAGCTTCATGTTAACATGAAATGGACAAGAAAAATCTGCCTTGTGACTTTTTGGAGACGTGATCACGATAGCAATGCAAGCTGATAACAGATTATTTCCTTCACTTTGCTGCAAATTTCTTCAACCTTTTGCCTTAAACAATTCTTTTCTCACAACTTTTCTTCTCAAAATCGAGTGATTGCACAAATGAAAAACGAAATCACTTATAGAAGTGAGAGGGTCGATCATTTTAGTAAATTTGCAATGTTTCCTTTGAATCAAGTTTGAACTCATCTTTCACTTTGCTTTCGTATGGCAAGTTCTATCCTCAATAAACTCGTCCGGGAAAGTTTCTAATTTCATTTCCAGTTTAACAAAGATCTTTATCTTTCTTTCCAATTTCGAAATCTTCAAGACTTATCTTTTTTGGTGTTGGAAAATAAATGATTAAAATAATTAAAATAATTATTTTATGTGTCCATTCCAACCCGTTCGTTTCTATGGCTAATAATTTTTTGATTTTCGAAAATTTCCTTGCCAATGCCTTAGGCGAATTTTCATCTTTTTTCAATTTTTCTTGCCATAATCTTCATCATCCAACTTATTTGTCCATGATTTTTTGATCGTTTCCCAAAAATATTTTGCCATGTCCAATTTTATTTGGCCATAACTTGTCCCTTGTCCAAAATTCTTTCGCCATGTCTGATTTTATTTGTCCAAATTCTCTTGATTTTCCATGATTTAGCTTGCCATGTCCGATTTTATTTAGTCCATTTGCTTGATCTTTCCACCATTTTTCTAGCCATGGCGAAGATTTTCTAAACCCTTGGGCGAATTTTCTAAGTGCCATGCATATTTTCATTTTTCCAAGGTTCACACTTAGGCAAAATTTTAATTTTTTTTACCTTCTTAACATGGCGGACTTTGGACTTTCTCTTGCCATTTATTCTTCCTTGGCTATGCCTTAGCCAGTTTTTCTTTTACCTAGGGCGGACTTTGGCTGTAGCCTTGCCATCTTTCATTTAACTTAGACAAATTCTTCTTTCATGGGGCGGACTTTAGCATTTCTTTGGCCACTTTAACTTTGCCCTTTTCCATGCCTTAGCCAAATTTTTCTCTTTTACCTTGGGCGGACTTTCCACTTTTTGTTGCCACTTAACTTCTTTAGCTGGGCGGACTTTAACCTTTTCTTTGCCATTCACTTTATGCCTAGGGCGGACTTGCATGTTTTGATTGCCACTTGCCTTGGTTGGAGGGCGGACTTTCTTGTAATGCTTGCCATTTTGCCTTGGTTGGAGGGCGGACTTTAACCTGTGGTTGACCATTGCTTCATTGCCTTAGGCATTTCACCTCTTTTCTATGGGCGGACTTTGGCTTGTCATCAGCAATCCTAGCTGGGCGGACTTTCTTACTTCTTAGGCCATGACAAGGGCGGACTTGCTTATTCTCCTTGCCATTGGATGGTGGACTTCATCATTTGGCCAACCATTTGATGCTTATGGCTGGGCGGACTTCATTGTTTCCTCTGCCATTTCCTCTTTTCCTTAGGCAGATCCTTCTTTTCCAAGGGCGGACTTTCTCCATTTGTTTGCCATTAGACAGTTATCTTAAAGCGGACTTGGCTGGTGGTCTGGCCATTGGCCAATGCTAAGGGCGGACTTCCTCATATTGATTGCCATTTTTACTCTCTCCCAAGGCAGACTTCATTGATCTTCATGCCATTTGAACTGGTTGGAGGGCGGACTGGCTGCATTCTCAGGCCATTGATCAGATTTTTATGCCATTTATACTTGACTTAGAGCGGAATTGCTCAGATCTGTTGCCACTCATTGCTTGGCTGAAGCTTCATTGACTTGTTTTCTCCATTCTAACCTGCTGGTAAACTCCATACTTAGGCAGATTTTTAGTCTCCTCCATGATTGTTCAGATTTTCCCATGAATCGCCCAGATTTTTACATGAATGTTCAGATTTCTTGACGAATTCATCCTCTCATTCACCATTTTCTGTGCTCTTTACCAGATTTCTCTGTGATTTTCCAGAATTTCTCACCATTTTTGAACAAATTTTCCAGATTTTTTGAACTTTTTATGTGATTTTCCAGATTTTTGCCAAAATTTCAAAAAATCTTCGAATAGATTTTCTGAGAGTTTCGTTGCTCGTTTCGAACTTCTGAGTGCGTTTTCGAAACTCGTGGCCCTTCTAAAAATAGAAACTTTCTAAAAATAGAAAATTTCCAAAAATAGCAACTTTCCAAAAATAGACCCTAAAAATAGGGATCCCAGAATTGCCCAAAAGTGCCAAAAAAGTAGGTCCTAAAAATAGGGGGCCCGGGGTGAGAAACCCTAAAAACTTGGAAGTGTCAGAATCGATCGAAACGACAGTCGATCTTCGTCTCCCAGGCCTTCTAAGCACGATGGTGACGTTTATTCAGTGATCCAGGCGAAAATCCACTGACTCGACTCGGGTGACCGTTCAAAATTAAGACTCAAAACCCCCAAACGAAGAGCAGACAAAACGAGGCACGCGAAAGCAAAACCCCAAAAAGCAAACAACAAGGGTCCCCATTTGCAATGGGGCGAGGTGTGAATTAGGTCACAACACTACTATGCCTTTCTATTTATAGTAAGCTCTCTGATTCTCACACTCTCGAAGCTCAGATTGTTTTGAAATTTTAAACACTGGATCCTTACGACCCCAATAATCCGTTGACACTGCCATTCTGAGCTGACTTGCTAAAAATAGCATATTTTTGGAGGAGTTTTACTATAAATAGTAATTGCTCGCTTCTGGTACCTCCAAAACTCCAATTGCTCTGAAATTTGAACGAGGCGCTCCTCACCACGTGACCTCACTGTCATCATCAACGCATGCAGTTGATTTACTATTTTTAGCCAGTTTCCAAATTGACTTACTATAAATAGTAAGTGCTCCGTTTGACTCGAAATTTTACCAGCAGATAGCCTGAAGGATACTGATCGTGGTGGTTTACACCGGTTTTCGAAAATTTTGACTTTTGACCCCTCTTTTCAGGCTCCGAAGTTGGAAACCCTAATTCGCTCTGCATGTATATCAAATGATCTCTATTTCTCTTCGTTTTTGTGGCACTGCGATTAGCTCGTGATTCTGAACCACTGGGAGGTGGCTGCCGGGACACACCTGCTAAAAATAGCAAGTTCCTTACTGAGCAAGTATCTTCGTTTGCATGTCACACCATCGCGAAGCTCTCGAAAAACCCATCAGGAATCATCTGACATGCAAAAGAAACCCTGACATGCAAACCCTAAAAATAGCCTCAGAAGACTGAATTCTGAAAGTGGTCGTCTCGCTTTGCATGTTATATCATCGCGAAGGTCTCGAAAAACCCAGAAGGAATATGCCAACATGCAAAGAAAAACTCTGCATCTGAACCCTGAAATTAGCCCCGGAAGCTGGACTGCTAAAAATAGTAAGTTGTCTGTTTTCGCTCAAATTTTGCATGCGAGTAGCCTGATGCGCTATGAATGCTGTGTGACTGTCGGAATCTCAAAAATGCTGACAAATTACCTGCAATTGCACACTTACTAAAAATAGTAAGTATCCGAAATTCGATGAAATTTTGCTGAGAGCCTGTTGGAAACATGCTGACAACAATGTTAAGCTCAATTTTCAATTTATTCACCCTATTCGACCTCAAACTGACCAGGAAGACTCAAACCCTAATTTTCAGACTTGGCCAAAATCACGTTTAAGTTCAAAGACGGGAACGCCCCCGGAAAGACAGACAGCAGAAAAGAGAGACAACAACAAAACGACCGAAAAGCAAAGCCAAAATTAGGGGGTCCCCATTTGCAATGGGGCGATGTGTGGAAAACGTCACAACAACCCTTACACCCCTCCTTGAAGTGGTATGGCGAGCATAAGCAATGGTACGGCCCAGCAATGAGGATGAAATAACAGCAGCAAACTTCTCCAAAACCCCTTAATTTGTCCTCCACAAATCTGATACTTAATGCACTCAACAAATATGGAAGTACAAACTCTTTTTGTAAGCCCAATTGTGATTCTTGTGTGAAACCACCATAGAATCCCCTTGGCAAGTATAAAAGGTTGAGTGAGAGGTAAATGCAATCAATTTTCATGGAATATCTTTGTATGAAGAGCAGAAATAAAAATTTATTCAAGCAGACCTACAAGAATTATTTGAGCAGATTTATAGCAGCAAATTTGCGAGAAGAATGCAAGTGACATAAGTGTAAGATGCTGACCCCAACTTGCTCCACAACCACAGTAATTAGAAAACAACAGAAATTGATTTATTGAACACCAATGATCAAAGTAAATGCATCCAACAACAATTATGTTTATAGAAATTACATAGGACCTCAGATCATTAAATACTAGGCTGAATAATCATCAAACTCAAAATGGATCGCATAATCAACTAGAGACATTGCTTCATATTTACGGAAACCATAGTAAATCAGAGGGACTCATGGTATGATCAATAGAGTTATATTAATTAATCTCCAGATGTCAATTATAAAGGAACATTACATCCTAGTTGCCAGCATTGATTCGATACCCATTATGTTCGGTGGAGAAGTATGTAATGTCCCCAAATTGGGGAAACCCCTAAATCTGCCCTAATTTATCAATTTCAAATAATCAATTCGGTTTAGGGAATATCTATAACTTGATTAGGTCCTTGCAAGAAAAAATTAGAAAATATTTACAAGATAATATTATATGATGCTCTCATTTGAATATGTAAAGAAAACAAGGAAAGTAAAATTAGTGATACAACTACCTGTTTAAGACCTGCAAATAGGCTAGTAAACATTCTATAACAAAAACAATATCACATCATAAATATATTGGAATTTTTTAAGTTTCTAATCCATTCTTCTTGGAGCAGAATGGTTTGATAGGGTGCCCTAGAGACCCTCTACCCTAGGCCCAAGAGTAGATGCTTCACCCCTCTTGGCTCCCTGTGGCCTCTTGCCATTCATATGGGGTGGTGTGCCTAGTGAGGTGTTCTATCACCGTTCCCCTTATCAGAACTATTTTGCCTCCTCTTATGACTTAGTTAATCACCATGATGGGAGGTTGGGGTGCAACTACAATAGGGTGTCCTAGAAATCACTCCTCCTAAGCCCAAGATCAGCCTCCTATGCCTCCATGGCCCACTTGTGGCAGGCCTTAGCCATCCACCATGGGGTGGCGTACTTAGAAGATGATCCTCTCCTTGTAGGTTCTTAATTCCCTCAAAAGAGTAATGTCCCCTTTTTAGGAAACCCTAAATCTTACCCTAAAATCACATGATAGGTGTAGTTAGGGTTATAGTTCACTAAGTAGATGCTTTAAGAAAGATGAATCCTAGTTTAGGTCCTACAACCATGTTAGATGATATTGAAATATAATTCAAATAATCAAATATATATCTCCTCTTATTCCCTTCTCATGGTTGTTTGATGTGAATAGTAAGTATGAATAACAAGATATATATAATAATCATGTTAGAGGATATCACAAGAATAATACATATAATTAACTATATATATATATATATATTGTAAAAGAGGGGGACCAACCATGTTCAAGGCCCTAGGTCACTGAGGGCCAAGAGTGGAAGGCTGCCCTAACTTACCTCAGCTTAACAAGATGTTGGGGAATGCGGGATGAGAATGATGAGGACTATAAAGTCCTTCAATCACCCTACAGACTCAAAATGCAAGATGGGGCTAGGTGAGACGGTTTTTGGGTTCAATGCTATGCCTTAGGAAGCTTTCTACCTGAGGACGAAAGCGTGGTCCTAGGATGACAACGCGGCGCGTTGGCATCTCTCAAGTGCGCTGGCGTTAGTATGACCAGACAACTAAAAAGGCAAGGTCGAACTCAGAAAAACAAGCTAACGACCCAGCTAACTACTACTAAAAGGCCAAAATAACGTGATTAAGTAAACAAAATACTCTCTAATGTGATAAAGTAAAAATGCAAGAGTTAGGATGGCAAGGATGATCTCACAAAGAAACTCGTTCTCCAGCTAGCTCCTTGAAAGCATGTTCACCTACACACAAAGAGGAGGAAAAATGTTGGATGGCTATATAGGGGTCTGCCTTAGTCAAACCCCCATTTAGGTGTTTCCACCTCCATGGACAACCAAGAGAGCGAGATAAAGAAAATAACGTAATAAAGAATACTAAAGCACTACAAAACAGTAAATGCGCTTACTCTACCAAGTAGTAGAAGAGAGGAATGGGAAGCTTGCCACCTCCACCAAAAACACTCAAGGCTGATGGGGGAGAGAATGAGAGTACTCGAGCCTCTGCTGCAATGGTGTGGTCCCAAACTTGCTCTACTAAAGTGATGGAGTGAAGTTGTTGCTGCAATGGAGTGCAAGAGTGTTGCTAGAATGCTTGAGAATGTTAGAAGTGAGTGCAAGAGAGTGAAGAAGCTGGTTTGAATGCTTGGAAGAAGTTGTGTAGAGGATGAAATGCATGTTGAAGGAGAGAATTTGAAGAGATGAAGAAAACGGCCATATTTAGGTCGGTCGGCCGAAGAGGGCGTTACAACTTGACCACCAATGAGAAGTGTAACGCCTTTGGAGGTTCAACCGCAGGAATCTGCCAGGGACGTGAGTGCGCCGTGCGGACATCTATGCGCCGTGCGGGTGTTCCCGACAGAAATTCCCCCACTGATGCTCAAAACAGGCGCTAAGTGGGATGAGAGTAGCGGGCTTAGGTGTAATTAAGCCTTTGAACTTGGTTTTCTAAAGTGAAGGGAAAAAGGGGAATTTGCGTAAGGGGTTCAAATTCACTCTTATACATTTTTCCTCCACTTTAGTGAGCACGAGTACTGATTAGTGCTGCAGTTAAGTAGATCAAGGAAGGAGTAAGGTTAGAAATGTATACCTGAATTGTTGAGGAAGCAGACTACGATCTACAAACTTGAAGGTACAGGACAAACAAAGGACTTCATAGCTTCTTGGAACTATGAAGTTGAAGAAAGAAAGTGTTTCGCAGCCTTGCGGACTTGCAAGGAGGCAACCCCCAAGATCTCTCGCATGAAGGAAGCCCTGTGAAGTAAGCACCTTACAGGCTTGCAGACTTGCGAGGAAGGTGTCCCTCAAAAACTCTCACATGGAGGATACCCGGGAAGCGTCCCCCAAGATCTCTCACACGAAGGAAATCCAAAAAAGCATCCTTCAGGCCCACAAACTTGCAGAGGAGCGACCCCCAAGATCTCTCGCATGGAGGAAACTCAAAGGAAGTGCCCTACAGGTTCTCAGACCTGTAGGGAGGTATCCCCCAAGATCTCTCGCATGGAGGAAACCTAGGAAAGCGAATTCCACAGAGTCAGGAAGCGGCCACGTAGGCAAGTAAGCGGATAGTTGCATAGACCGTCAACAATTTGGAAGACTTTCAAAGGGTCCCTTGGGAACCCGTCGTGAAGAAGGGGTCCACTCAAGGGATGCATAGTTCGAAAGCAGAAAGTAGATGTTTTCTTTTTTTTCAAATTGATCCATCATCAAGGGATCCTTTTGAAAGATGTTCACTTCATCAAGGAATTCAAAAGGAAGAATATGCCCCCACATGAGGGGAAGGTCAATGCTATTCCCGCTTCGGAGGAAGGGTTTCAAGTCCTTTCTTTACGAACCCGTGATGAAGGAAACATGTTCCGTTAGGGTTCCAAGTTGAGAATGCGATTCTAAAGAAAGGTTTGCGGAGATTTTCAAGAAAAGATTCATTGGCAACGAATGCATTTTTTGAAAATCAAAATGTTGAAGGCATTGTCACACATGAGAGGGACAACTCAAGCAAAGAAGAGAGAAAAATAAAGAGAAAGCAAAGGAGAAAACACAAACAAAGGGTATAGGGGGATTTGGTTTAGCGGGGTCAGATCTGTCCATGCTCATATAAATAATAGGTAACCGCAGTGCAAGGCGAAAGATCATCAATCCCCAACCAGATCAGGAAGAATGCACAGAAAACAAAGTAAAAATAAAAAAATTGGGTCAACATGGAAGGGAAGCCTAAATGTCCCCAACGCTTTGCATCGTCCCCAATTTATCAAAAATCAAGCACAAACATGGAAGAATGATGATACAAATAGAAGAAGGTTTACGACACAAAAAAATGCCTGTATCCAAGCACCTACAAGGGCAACAAGGGTCATCCAGGCACACATAGCACGATCACGAGGGAACACATCACAAAACACACACACACACACAAGATCAAGAAGAGGCCTTCTCCTAACATTGATTGACCAAGAGGTCGTCTGCTTCCCACTCTAGATCATTGTAGGGGGAAGGAGGATGATTCTGTAGTGATGGGATGTTAAGAGGAGGAGCATCCGACTTTCCCACAACAAGGGCCAAGGAAGAAGCCCCCGCAAGGTCTTCCTCACTGAGCTCTTGTGGAGCTAGGATAAGCGATTTCGTGAAGATCGATGACAATGCCGAAACTTCATCTAGAGAGTTAAACATGCACCCTATAGGAGCGCCGTGTCTAACTTCGGTGGACGGGGTAGGCTGTGCCTGAGATTCATTGCTAGGCTTGCTGAATGACTCAGGAGTGGTGATGAACTGAGGGGAAGCTGGGGCTGGTTTCGTCACTAGGACAGAACAAGTCAGCTTGAGACCACCTTGTAAAGAAAGTGGGCTCCTCTTATGCCCTTCGCTGCTTGAAGGACCACACTCCACCTTTTGCTTCGTCGGAGGAGATGAACTCCCCAAAGACGAGGCAAGAGGTGTAGAAGAAGAGGAGGAAAAAACCGCAGTGGATACAATCGAGGTATTAATCATATCTACAGGCTTCGGGAAGGGTTGGATATCTAGGATGGACATCAGCAAAGGCGGCTCCACCGAAGGAGCGATGAAAATCTGTACCCCCTTGGGGTTAGGTGCATTCATACTCGCAACGGAAGCTGGAAGTAGCACAGGACCAAATTGAAGAGAAGCAGGAGGGGAAGAGGACGACACTGCAGGAGGCCCTGGAGTAGGGGCGGTCATCTCTTCCTCCTTTCTTTGTGAGGCAGCCTGCTTAGCCAAGAGAGCTTTTTGCTGGTGCTTGTGCTTGCGCGCAAGGCGGCTTCTACGACTCTCTGAGTTGGAGGCTGGAGGTTGTGGTTGAGCAGAAGGCTCTTGCTCAACCATGGGAACGTCCGCTACGGCCGTCTTCGGTGGAGGAACAAATTCCTGAATGGGAGGAATAGGTTGGGGAGTAGCGGGGGGAGTCGACTCAAGAGCCTCGGCAGAGGGCATCTTCTCGTTCATTGCTTTAGGAGTAGGAGCAGTAGGAGGCCGCAAATTGAATTCCCTTCAGGAACCTTTCTTTTTGCCATATAAGTAATACCACGGTCCGGGGTATTCATTAGGGAGATCCGAGATCTTGAGCTTGGGCTTGCGCCAAGGAGGTATCATCGGACTTAGTGGATAGCCGTCGGGCCAACTCATCCAATACTCTTCCCAAGAAAGGGGAGAGGACGAGGCATTCCGGGGAAAGGCAACCTTCTCTTTGCCTTTACGAGAAGGAGAGGGAGCTGGCGTGGACTTCTCCTCTCTTTTGAGAAGGGGGAGCGATTGGTGCAAACTTCTCCTCTCCGGGGGGAGGAGGCGACCGATTGCTGTATCATAGGAAGGGTCAGTTTCGGCTGTCCCTTGCCCCCAGTCTTATACTTTACATAATTCTTGTAAAGTAGGTCTGTTCTCGAAGGAAGCGGACCGACTGGGGCGGGCCAAAAGTGATCCAACGGATATCCACCACGGGACACCAAGGGCTGATATCTAGTGTCATGCACTACATGCATGACACCTTCGTGAGTAAATTTTAAACATTTGTGAACAATGGAGGCGATTCCATTCATGGAAGCTAGCCAAGCTATGCCTAGCTTTAGCCTGAACAAATTCGACTCCAGAATAACATCGAAAACCGTGTCAATAGGCCTAGGTCCAACTAGGATGGACAAGGTTATCGAGCCATACGGTTTGAGACACATACCATCGTGCGTATGGATGGTAGATTTCGTTTCTTCATATTCTTCCCTCTGTAATGAATTTAATACCAATGTTTCCTCTGTGATGACATTCACACGGCTCGCGAGGTCTACCAAGACTCTCGTCACAATGTTACCATTGAGGTGAGCGGGAATGTAGAGCGGAGAGGGCTTGTTGTTTAAGGGCAAGTCTTGTGATGTGAATGTTATGTCCGGCAAATCGGGTGTAGGTAGAGCAGTAGATATCGTTGTGACCATGTTAACATAGGCCTCGGGTTGAGTAACATAATTAGTAGGATTGATAATCATGTTAGCAGAATGTGATGGAAATGGGTCTGTGTATATCTACAATTCACTATTAGCTTTTTCCATTGATTTGTAAGCATTTTGTTCACTCCCATCAAGACGAATAGTACTGTCCTCGATGCGGTCCTGTATCTCATGACGCAGTCACATACAACGTTCGGTATCATATCCATTAACTATATGGTACTGACAATAAGTGCTCCCATCATACCAATTAGGGTAAAGCTCCTTAAGAGGCTTAGGACTTGGCAGGGTTACGATCGTATCCTTCAACAACTTCTATAAGATAGAAGAATAAGATTCTGATAATTTTGTGAACTTTTGGTTACGTTTGAGGCCATTGTCATCAATAGCGGCTACTACATTCATAATGGCCTTACCTTTCCCAAAGATTGATATGATGGATTTTCCCTCAGAACGGGAGCATGAGGAGGATCCCCCGAACTGAACCACCGTCTATTGGTATTCTCGTAAGGCTGCACACAAATGCGTGAAAGAAGGGTACTTCATAAGGGCGAACTTCTCTTGCCTAGGCTTTTGTAACTTCCTTATGAATACCTTCTGCATGTTAGAATCAGACAACTAATACGAGATTTGTGAAAGAAGCGCTTGATAGCACGCTATAAAATCAGTGATTTTTTCGTTATCTCCTTGTTTACATCGGACGAGATTTGAGGTCATCTTCGACCCGATATTAGCTTGAAACTGTCTAAGGAATTGATTTACAAGTTGGTCAAACAGGAAAATAGAATTGTCAGGCAAGGAACAGTACCATTCGAGTGCCGTATCCTTGAGTGATCGGGGAAACAACTTCGCCATTAATGCATCGTTGGTGGAAGAGGTCGGTGCACAAGGCGTTAAAAGTAGACACGTGTTTGCGGATCCCTTTTATCGCCACATTTTTCAAATTTAGGGATCTCCATTCCTTGCGGGAAGGGAGTGTTCAAAATTGCAACTGACAACAGGCTGTGGCGGAAGAAGGGCTGAAAGATAGGGTGGGTAGAGGCTTGGGAGAGACTCGCCAATTGGCCCTACATCTTACCCATATTCTGAAGGAGGGTATTCAGAATACGGTCATTAGAAGATAGAAGGCTAAAGGAACCTCCTCCAGAACCATCACCGAAGCCTCCCCCAGAACCGCCATCGGTGTGACCTCCACTAGAACCACTACCAGAGCCACCGCCACCAGTAGGGCCTTCGTCGAAACCACCCTTGCTTCCAGAGCCACCACCATGACCTCCGCCGGAACCACCTCCGCCAGCACCACCTCAGCCATCGAATCCACCGCCACTACCAAAGCCTCCACCACTCATCCCGCCGAAACCTCCACCACTAGAGGTGACAGGAGGGGTGAAGCTAAAGCCCAAAGAGACCTTGTTTATTTTTATAGTTTTAGGTTTCTCGGAGACAAAAGGGATGCTGATAGAAGGGACCGCGTTGGCCATGTAGATAGATGTGGGAGGCATCGACACTCCAGCTGTCCTTCATAATCCTCAAAAGTGGCTCGTCGCATAATGCTAGGAGCGTTCGAGGGAGCACATGCTTTTGTCAGACTAGTAAGTCTAGCCAGGAGTTCCAAGCCTGTTCGATCTTTTCCAATGATGTATTTTAGTTCACTAATGATCCAAGTGGCCCTAGCCATCTTCGGGTTCCTTTCCAAATGATTTTCCAAAGCGTCCAACCCTTTGCTAAGGGCGAAAACATATTCTGAAGGAATTTTAACAGCCTCATACTTGTCCACCGACGATGCTGTAGGAGACGTAGGAGGAGTGGGGACATGCTCGGTCTCGTCAGAGAATGCTATCTCGCCTCTTGACAACTGCTCCTGTGCTGCTATACTAATGGCGGGACTAGAGAAAAGGCCCGTAGAGAAATTGGTAGTGACCTTCGTCCTTTCCATCGGGAGGTGTCGTACACTTCTCCCAACGATATACCTGGAAGTTGTAGACTGAGTTGTGATGCTCATAAACCTTAACAACACTTAGAAACACAATAGTTGTAGAGTACATGGGAGAGGTTTCAACACCAACGGATGAACAGATGTTGGTTCACGTCGGTTTCACCAAAAATGTAAGAGAGGGGGACCAACCACATTCAGGGCCCCAGGTCATGGAGGGCCAAGAGTAGAAGGCTGCCCTAACTTAGCTCAGCTTAACAAGATGTTGGGAAATGCAATGTCCCCATTTTGCGAGCATCAGAGTTCGTAAGGATTAGCCTGTCATTTGACACTCGTAGGCTGACAAATGTGATGAGAGGGTCTTCCTTGGCAGTTATCCAAAGTTTCAGGACCTTACTCCTCCAATTGATTTAGGTTTGGGCCTTTGCAGGGACTCACAGAGTGATATTCAGGCACTTGCTATTTATAGTAAGTCAGGCCGACAGGGGTTACATTTTTGGTAGGGCACTGGCTCAGTTGGCAATCTCAGTTTCGACCCAGTTTGACAGTTTGATGAGCAAACAGTGAATAAGGGAGCATTTAATAATAATTAAATAATTATTATTATGACTTTATATTATAAAGTCACTTTAAGTGAAATATTAAAATATTAATTATTAATGGCAAATTATGAAGTATTTAATACTTTATATTAAAGGAGCATTATTATTATTAAATGAGTATTTGTTACTCATTTAATATGGACGCCATTTATTAATAGTTTGCCTAAGTCTCTAAAAGGGCGAATTATTATATTATTAAATGCAATTAAGTTGATTTTTTGAAAAGGGTCGAACTTTTGAGGAAAAAGATATATATTTCTTTTCAAGACAAATCGAACTCATTATTGATGATTATTTGAATTTGTCTTTTCTCTCTGAGAACTTCTGGAGTTGGAGAAACAAGGGTTTCTGCAGATTTCAGTCATTCCAGGCTTTGGAGAACGATACCTCTTCTTAGCCTAGCTTTCTGAAGTTGTGAAAGATCAGCTTAAGATTGCTCATCTAGTTGGCTTCATATAGAAGTCAAATTTGTGGTTATTAGAGGAGAATCATCAAGGGTTTGAAGAGCAGATTTTAGTTTGTTGAAATAACCACTCTTGGAGAAGAAAAATCAGAAGTTATTGATCTGCTGCTACAGTGACGTGTGAACAGTACCCGCGCTACAGTGACGCGTGAACAATACCCATGCTACAGTAAAAATGCTACAGTGATTCACTACAGTGATGTGCTGGTTGGTGTTGCTTCATCGACATTTTGAGAGGGTTTCTCTTGCTGTGATCATTTCCAGAATTTGCCAGTATGCTGATATGAAGTCTGCTGTAGCTGATTAGAGGGTTTCAAGGCATGTTTACCTATGAGTTTATAAATTGTAACTCCTATATTTTCTGGGTATTGTTGTTTTAGATAATAGGGGTTATTTTATGAACTGGGTTGTCAATACATTATGAAAATAATGAGTATTTAAGTTGGTATAAAAATCTGGAATTTTCAGCTATGTATTTCCAATGCAATTTCAGTTTTGAGTAAAAAATTATTATTGCAACATCTCCTATTTTGCGGCATTATATTGTTGTATCAAACCATTGGCAATATATGATCAAAACACAAAGAAAAGCACAAACCCATCAAACACAAAACAAAAAACTTTATTATTTAGCATAGTTGGGGTTGAGAGACACCTGGTCTCTTACAGTGGTATTAGAGCCAAGATCCTGCCATCCTGTTGGGAGAACAAAAAGAAATTTGAGTTGCTACAGTGGAATTCAGTAGAATTGTCGAACAGTACAAGAGGCAATGTGAACATGAAGCTTCCATGCTCCATGAGGAATATCAGAACATGACGAATGAGTTTAAGAATGATGTTTTTTTTGACTCCTACTTGAATTGTGTGTTGGTTTTGAAACCTGGATTATTGGGTGCGGTTAATTACATTAGAAGAACAATGAAAGAAAAAGCAGAACATTCTATTGATGAAGGGATCGAGAAAGAAGCAGAAGTACTTGTTTGTGGTTTGTAGCCCACAAATATTGAAGTGTGTGAAGATACTGTTATATCAACAGCTTCTACCTCGCCAGTTGAGCTTGAGGTGACTATGGACTCATTGCAGAGCGCCTAGTTGGCCCTTTAGGAGTCACAATCATAGTTGCACGTGCCTATCGTGGAGTTGAGTTTGACACAGTCTCCACCAGCTGCAGATACAGTACAGTTACATATAGTGGCAGTCGGTGAGGATCATATATCCACGGGTTGTAGGGAGGATGTGGTAACATCCATGCCAGATACAGGGGCAGTTGACTCAGTTGGGATGAATACTTGGATTGAGAGCAGCAGAGGACCACATGTTACATCAGGTTCTCCTGTGGTCAGTATGATGACAAATGATTTAGGTTCGATAGTTGATAGCTCTTGTGTGGTTGTGGTGGATTCTCCTGAGAGTTGTGTGTTAGTACACGACGTTACTCCATCATCTTCACAAGGGACTCACAGAGTGTCATCTGGTTGGGAGTATGGCTCTCATATAGATTTGTTTCCCTCTCTTGGAAGCAAATCTGTTACTTCATCCCATGCAGCTGATTTTGGATGCCAACTTGTTGTTTTTCAGAGCCAGAGGGATCAACTGCTTGATTCAAGTGTTGTTAGTGATGAGCCATTGACAGAGGCTGGATCTTTTTACCGAGACTACACAATGAGGAGTGCTTATCACTTTTCTTTGGATCCACACACGGAGGACTAGAGGATGCATCGGTGTGGATTGGCTCCGGGATTATACCATCCTTTATGGGATGGGTATTCACCATCTTCAGAAGATGGGATTAGCAGCTGCGAGTGCCCGACTCAGCTGTTTGTGGGGGATTACTTGCAGGGACAACAGTCAGTTATACATCATGCTGATATGTATCCAACAGGGTCTGCTACTTCTATGTCTCAAAGTTTTCTTATGGGTACATGGTTACAGGATGACTATGGTGTCAGTTGGCATGATGGTTTGGTTAGTTATCACATCCATGGGAGTTTAGCAGGAGCTATAGAGAGATTGTGTTATAGATGCTTCCAGATATTTTTATCGCTATATGGTGAATGGATGTGGGGTTCGGTTGTTTTGGGATCCAGGTGGCGACAGAGTGGGAATAGTGTATTGGATGGGTCCCATTGGTTTGCTTCACCACTTTTGGCACGGTGAAGTTGAAATTAGAGTAGCGCAGAGGAAGTCAGAGGGTATTGGGCATGGCAGACTTCCATTCCGAGTTTGGGATCCAGGGATATTTTGCGCAACTATGTTTATGCTGGTGCTACAGGAGTCGGTTTGGGATATGTGGGACATTTTACAATTCTTCTTTTTGGCCTCCCGAGGATTGGAGTTTCTTTGCAGTGGAGATTGCTTGGGGACAAGCAATTTCAAGGAGGGCGGATTGTAATGTCCCCATTTTGCGAGCATCAAAGTTCGTAAGGATTAGCTTATCATTTGACCCTCGTAGGCTGACAAATGTGATGAGAGGGTCTTCCTTGGCAGTTATCCAGAGTTTCAGGACCTTACTCCTCCAATTGATTCAGGTTTGGGCCTTTGCAGGGACTCACAGAGTGATATTCAAGCACTTACTATTTATAGTAAGTTAGGCCGAGAGGGGTTACTATTTTTGGCAGGGCACTGGCTCAATTGGCAATCTCAGTTTCGACCGAGTTTGACAGTTTGATGAACAAACAGTGAATAAGGGAGCATTTAATAATAATTAAATAATTATTATTATGACTTTATATTATAAAGTCACTTTAAGTGAAATATTAAAATATTAATTATTAATGGCAAATTATAAAGTATTTAATACTTTATATTAAAGGAGCATTATTATTATTAAATGAGTATTTGTTACCCATTTAATATGGACGCCATTTATTAATAGTTTGCCTAAGTCTTTAAAAGGGAAAATTATTATATTATTGTTGACGTGGTTTTTGTGACCGCACCAAACAGCAGAACAAAATAGTCCAAAGGCTATTCCATTCTCTCTTGATCAAAGTATCCCGTGCGCTAAGATTGCGAGAAAGTTCGCACGTTCAACTCCAAGGTTCCTTTAATGCGAATAGACCCAGTTCGGTTGATGTGTATTTGCTGTGTTCTTACGAGGGGACTTACACAATTGTTCAGACTTCTTGCAGTTAGCAGTTGGTATGTGGTTTGAAAGGGATTCTTGCGCATATGATTTGTCAATGTAGCTTGTTTTCCTAAAGCTAATCAGAAATGTGCGGAGAGTAAAGGGTATAAGGCCTAAGAAACTTATATTCTATTCTAAATGCAGGATATGTGGAGCTTCGTTTCAATAGACTTCAACCAGATTTCACCTAGCCTCACGTCGGACAGCTTCAGCAAAATCGGTGCAATCTTCAAGGGGATAGCAAAAGATGTTCAAGTTATAATTTAACATACATACACCATCAAAACGACGCATATAAGCATGTAAACCACAACCGAAGTTAAACTCAAGGTAACGTCCAGATGACCACACAAGGCGGACTTATCATCAACAAGCCGCTAGTGGTATGGAATAAAGTGAAGCTATCTCAATAAAACACTACACATCAAAGTAAACTACTTGCATGAAATTAAGCTACTTGGATACGAAAGGAAGAAGAAACCTTGCTAGCAATTCATGACAAGACGAATTCCACCATCAATGAAAAGTATTACACAACAATCTCTTCAAAAGTTTTCAAAGGGAAAACTTTCTTTCTTCTCCACACTATGCTAAGCAAAATGACTACTATACTCTACTATGCAATCTCTCCAATCTCTAGCTCTAATGCTAATGCTTGTTCTAATATGTTACAAATGAGGGGGACTCCCCCTTTTATAGCTAGCCAAGTCCCAAAAGACGGCTAGGGTTACAATCAATAGAGTGGCCAGAATCGTGCCACCTCAGCCCTAACCCTAAAAACTGCCAGAATAGGGAGTGGTACATTAAATGAATCAAAGATTCCCACTCACCCCAAAATAGCAAATGTAATAAATGCCCAGTCTTCTAGAAGATCCTCGTCCAGTAGTGTGTTCCATTGCCTTCTCTTTGCTAACTCCACGAATCTCGCGAAGCTGCCTCAACCTCATGAACTGAAATAGGTGGAACACAATCTAATGAAACTCTAACACCGTGACTGAATGCTCGTGCCTTGTACAAGATTTCTCCAAGCAGCTAAGGAGTCCTGCGTGTTCCGGATCAAAGTGGAGAAAGTAGCAGTATTTCAAATCATCCTGTACAAAGGTCTTGACATCGCAAAGAAAGGCACCAGCAAACCCCTCAAATTATCAACACTTATCTCATCTGGATTCAGCCGCCTAGCAAATATGGCCTCAAAGGTATTCTGAACTCCATCTATAATATTATTTTTGTGCTTAATATTACTCGGCTGAATGCGTGTACGCATCCGAGAGAAGCCATACTGTGATTGCCGAAGAATACCACCTAGAGAAATCATATCGGTCATTCTCCTGAATGACACCTCCATCAATCAACAACTGCAATGGCACATGCCTCAATACCTCAAGACGCTGGATCACCTTACACTGATAGATAGAGGCATTGCCCCAAGCATGATCCACTGCATCCATCCGTGCCCAAATAGTAGAGGCCTGCTGAAAGGCAGAAGCAAGGTCCTCCATAAATCTCTCTGTCTCGGCACGAACTCCCGTGACCCATTTATCTGCCTCCTGTGCCATCCTCCCCAACTCAACCAAGCCGCTGATCGACTCTCTAGGTACATCTGCTGGAGGCTCTATCACTGGTACATCCTGCCCTCGAGAACGAGACAACAACTTCTTATACTTTCCTTCCTTCTTGAACAACCTATCTTTGAGGGCAAGGAAGGAGTTATCACACTCCTCAACAATCTGTGCACCGGTGGGGCGTCCCAAGTTTAGAGTCGTGACCACATAATTCTCAGGAACTGCTTCATTCCGGTCACACTCAACTCGTGGAACAGCAACGTGAAGAGTACGAGAGCCATCTTCATCAGTGGATATCTTCGAAAATTTCCTTGCTTTCTTCTTCTGTGGAGGTGCACTGATCCGGTTCAAAAACTCCTCCATCTCAACTGCTGGATCAATTTCCTCACTAGGGCTTCTTCTCATTCTATCTTTAAGCCAATCGAGCACC
>VDFB02252616.1:236375951-236409915 GCA_007258455.2 Sequoia sempervirens
GCGATCAACTTGTGAATCTGAACTGCTGGGAGGCGGCTGCCGGGACACACCTGCTAAAAATAGCAAGTTCCTTACTGAGTGAGAATCCTCGTTTGCATGTCACACCATCGTGAAGCTCTCGAAAAACCCATCAGGAATCACTCGACATGCAAAAGAAACCCTGACATGCAAACCCTAAAAATAGCCTCGGAAGGCTGAACTTTGAACGTGGTCGCCTTGTCTTGCATGTTATACCATCGCGAAGGTCTCGAAAAACCCAGAAGGAATATGCAGACATGCAAAGAAAAACTCTGCATCTGAACCTTGAAATTTGCCCCGGAAGCCGGACTGCTAAAAATAGTAAGTTGTCCGTTTTTGCTCAAATTTTGCACGCGAGCTGCCTGATGTGCTTTGAATGCCGTGTGACTGTCGGAATCTCAAAATAGCTGACAAATTGCCCTGAATTGTGCACTTACTAAAAATAGTAAGTACCTTGGAATCTGATGAAAATTGGCTAGAAGCCTGCTGGATGCCTGCTGACAACAACGTTAAGTTCAATTTTCAATTTACTCACTTTACTTGACCTTGGACTGACCAGAAACGATGAAACCCTAATTTTAGACTTGGTCAGTTTCACACTTAAACTCACTGACGGGCGCAACCCCTCGAAAGGCGAACATCAGAAAAGAGACAGAGCGAGAGAGAGAGAAGAAAACCCAAGCCAAAAGACCGGAACAGAGCAAAAATTTAGGGGGGTCCCCATCTTGAATGGGGCGATGTGTGAAAAGGTCACAACAATTATTAAATGCAATTAAGTTGATTTTTTGAAAAGGGTCGAACTTTTGAGGAAAAAGATATATATTTCTTTTCAAGACAAATTGAACTCATTATTGATGATTATTTGAATTTGTCTTTTCTCTCTGAGAACTTCTGGAGTTGGAGAAACAAGGGTTTCTGCAGATTTCAGTCATTCCAGGCTTTGGAGAGCGATACCTCTTCTTAGTCTAGCTTTCTGAAGTTATGAAAGATCAGCTTAAGATTGCTCATCTAGTTGGCTTCGTACAGAAGTCGAATTTGTGGTTATTAGAGGAGAATCATCAAGGGTTTGAAGAGCAGATTTTAGTTTCTTGAAATAACCACCATTGAAGAAGAAAAATCAGAAGTTATTGATCTGCTGCTACAGTGACGCGTGAACAGTACCCGCGCTACAGTGATGCGTGAATAGTACCCATGCTACAGTAAAAACACTATAGTGATTCGCTACAATGATGTGCTTGGTTGGTGTTGCTTCATCGACATTTTGAGAGGGTTTCTCTTGCTGTGATCATTTCTAGAATTTGCTAGTATGCTGATATGAAGTCTGCTGTAGTTGATCAGAGGGTTTCGAGGCATGTTTACCTGTGAGTTTTAAATTGTAACTCCTATATTTTCTGGGTATTGTTGTTTTAGATAATAGGGGTTATTTTATGAACTGGGTTGTCAATACATCATGAAAATAATGAGTATTTAAGCTGGTATAAAAATCTGGAATTTTCAGCTATGTATTTCCAATGCAATTTCAGTTTTGAGTAAAAAATTATTATTGCAACATCTCCTATTTTGCGGCATTATATTGTTGTATCAAACCATTGGCAATATATGATCAAAACACAAAGAAAAGCACAAACCCATCAAACACAAAACAAAAAACTTTATTTAGTATAGTTTTGGGTTTGTTGTGACGTTTTTCACACATCGCCCCATTGCAAATGGGGACCCCCTAATTTTGGCTTTGCTTTTGGTTTGGTGTTGGTTTGTTTTTGTTGTTGTCTCTCTCTCGTTCCGTCTGTCTTTTTGGGGATGTCTCCGCCATTGAGTTTAAACGTGAGTTTGGCCAGGTCTGAAAATTAGGGTTTTGAGCTTCCTTGCCAATTTAAGGTCAAATGAAGTCGATAAATTGAAAATTGAGCTTAACATTGTTGTCAATGTGCTTCCAGCAGGCTTTTAGCAGATTTTCATCGGATTTTGAGGTACTTACTATTTTTGGTAAGTGTGAAATTACAGGCAATTCGTCGACATTTTTGAAATTCCGACGGTCACACAGCATTCAGGGCATATTAGACTGTTCGCGTGCAAAATTTGAGCGAAAACAGGCAACTTACTATTTTTGGCAGTCCGGCTTCTGGGGCTAATTTCAGAGGTCAGATGCAGAGTTTTTCTTTGCATGTCTGCATATTCCTTCTGGGTTTTTCGAGACCTTCGCGACGATGTAACATGCAAAACGAGACAACCACTTCTAGAATTCAGTCTTCCGAGGCTATTTTTAGGGTTTGCATGTCAGGGTTTCTTTTGCATGTCGGATGATTCCTGATGGGTTTTTCGAGAGCTTCGCGATGGTATGACATGCAAACGGAGATACTCACTCAGCAAGGAATTTGCTATTTTTAGCAGGCGTGTCCCGGCAGCCACTTCCCAGCAGTTCAGAATCACGAGCCGATTGCAGTGCCACAGAAACGAAGAGAAACATATGTCATTTGATACGCATGCAGAGCGAATTAGGGTTTCCAGCTTCGGGACCCAAAAATAGGCGTAAGAAGTCAAAATTTTCGAAAACCGGTGTAAACCACCGCGATCAGCGTCCTTCAGGCTACCTGCTGGTGAAATTTCAAGTCAAACGGAGCACTTACTATTTATAGTAAGTCAATTTGGAAATTGGCTAAAAATAGTAAATTGACTGCATGTGTCATTGTCAGCAGTAAGGTTACGTGGTGAGGAGCGCCTCATCCAAATTTCAAGTCGTTCGGAGATTCAGAGGCGCAAAATCAGAAGACTTACTATAAATAGTAAGGCATGGAAGAACTGGCGAAAATGAAGAAAAATGGCTAAGGCATGAAAAGTTCATCCTGCTCTCATGCCAAAATGCGCCCAGCTCAAGGTAGTGGCAGGCAAAATTTTTCTGAGTCTGAATTCATCCTCTTGCTACCTCAGAATGCGCCTAAGTTGATGGAGTTGAAGCATAAAAAATTCTAAGGCAAGCATTTCATCCTGCACACATAGCTAAATGCGCCCTCATCAAGCTGGAAGTCAAGAAAATGTTTTTCATCCTTCATCACATGGAAAATGCGCCCACATGCAAGCTAGCAGCATTCAAAAATTTTCTAAGTATGAAGTTCATCCTCCTAGAGGCCTCAAATGCGCCCATCTTGAGAGAAGGTCAAACAAGTCAGAGTTTTATCCTCCTCCCATGCTAAAATGCGCCCAAGGAAAAGTTGGTACAAGGTATTTGAAAAATTTTCTAAGTATGAGTTTTGTCCACCTCACATGCTAAAATGCGCCCATCTCTCAAAAAGTCAAAAGAGTCAACATCTTTTATCCCTCTCCCTATGCAAAATGCGCCCAAATCAGGGCATGTAAAGACAAAAGGTTAAGGCGTTGGAGAAGATTCCATCTTCTAGCAAGCTGAAATGCGCCTAAAGGGAGTAAGTCAACGTGGTCAACAGTTTTCATCCTCCTTGCATGCCTAAATGCGCCCAAAATAAGCCATGTCAAGACAAAACAAGGGAAGGTTATAAGTTTATCCTCCTCCCTCTCTCAAATGCGCCTAAAGTAAAAGCAAGTCAACAAGTCAACAATTCTTATCCCTCACCAATGTGGAAATGCGCCCAAGTTGAAGGTGGTAAAGGTAAATGCAAAATGGTAAATGAGATAAAAGAGGTTGAAAATATTTTCCTAAGGCGTGGTAAAGTGAAGATCCCTCTTCAAGTGCTATATGCGCCCAGGGTGGTAGGGGTGAGAAATTTTTTTTCTAAGGCATGTAAAGTGAAACAAATGCTAGGCGTGATTTTAAATTTTCCTCCAAGTGCTATGCGCCAAGGGTGGTAAAGTGAAATATAAGATGATGTTATGAGAATTTCTCCTAAGGCGTTGGGGCTTCAAGTAAGAATATTTTCCAAGTATGAAATAAAATGTGAGATGATGAATAAAACAAGTTGCTAGGCGTTGAAATTTTCAAAAGGCATTGAAGATGATGGAAGATAAAATATGCTAAGCACCCTCTATGAATAAAATTTTCTAAGTGAAGTTGATATTTTCACAGGAAAATTTTCTAAGTGCAGGATGATTTAAAAATTTTCTAAGGCACAAAATATTTTCTTCCCTAGAAAATACGCTTAGAGCTCTGAGCTGGTGGAATTTTCCTGAAGCGTGAGCAGAGTTGCCAGAGGTGAAGTCAGCGAAAGCCAGCTCCACTGGATGAGTAAAAATTTCTCAAGTCAGAGCAACAAGAAATCTTCACAGATGCGAAGAACGGATTTAAATTTCACAGGGAAATAATTTTCTAAGGTTCAAAATTCAAGAAAATCAAATGAACCCGTTCGTCGTGCACCCATGAATTTGACGCGTTCTGATGGAAATTATCTTCTGGGTATTGAAGATCATCAATGAGGAGTTGATTTTAAAGTCTTCCATGCTTCGCTGCGGCCTTCAGGATGAAGATTTTGATGGGCACTGGATTGATAAGTTTTCCTAATGGAAAATTTGAAAATTTTCTAAGGCAAAGTGAAGAAAATGTGTTTTCAAGGTGAAATTCTCCAGATGATGAATTCGAGAGGAACTGCCTAGGTGAATTTGATTGAATTCTTCATGGGACTAATCTTCCAAGGCCAGAGATGAATAAAATCAAAGTTGCCAGAGCTCCAGTAGGTGAAATGAATTTCTCAAAGATGATACGCCCTTGAAGAAGATGGGTTGAAAATTTGGCTAAGGTATGGAGAATCATGAAGAAAGCAGAAGTTGGCTACTGGAGGCGATGAACGGTAAGTAAGTTGAATTTATATTTATGAAGTGTTCTAATACTCTTCTCCTCACTTGTTTTGCAGGAGGAATGTCGAGGCCAGAGCACGATGACTTGAAGTGATGAAGCAAGTGATTCAAGATGACATTTCAACCTCGAAGAAAAGGTTACAAGAAATTGGCTAAGTGTTAGCTCAAGTGACAAAGATGAAATGTTTTCAAAACTCAAGATGAAGAAAGGATGGAAGCTCGAGCGAAGTTGAAGAATGACGTCAAGAAAGAAGATCAAGGATAGTGTGAACACATCTACAAGCGGAATCTTCTAGAAGACTGATTATGGGAATTTATTGCCTTTGCTATTTTTGGGAGTGAGTGGGAATCTTTGATTCATTTAATGTACCACTCCCAATTCTGGCGGTTTTTAGGGTTAGGGCTGAGGTGGCACGATTCTAGCCACTCTATTGATTGTAACCCTAGCCGTCTTTTGGGACTTGGCTAGCTATATAAAGGGGGAGTCCCCCTCATTGTAATTCATTAGAAAGTAGACAGTAGGATTAGAGTAGAAGTCGGAGTAGAGAGACAACTAGGTGATAGCTTAGGAGTAACTTAGTATAGATTGATAGTGTAGTTTGAAGAAGAGGGAAAGTCTTTCCCCTTGGAAACTTTGTAAGAAATTGTTGTGAACACTCTCTCAATAAAAGAGTTTTTCATTGATGGTGAACTTCGTCTTTGTTGTGAGTAGCTAGCAAGGTTTCTTCGTCCTTCTGATTCAAGTAGTGACTTAAAGTAGAATAAGTTTCATTTCATGCAAGTAGAAGATAGAAATTGTGGAATGTGGCGTTTGATCTAAGCAACTTCGTCTATCCATACCACTAGTGTATTTGCTGATGGTGAATGCGCCTTGTGTGGTCAACTGGAATATCATGTACTTAACTTCGATCATGATTTGTATGTCTATATGCGTCGTTGTGATGGTATTTTCATGCTAAGTTGTGATTTGAACACCTTGAACCACTCCTCTGAAGATTGCACCGACTCCGTGGAAGCTGTCCGATGCGAGGCAAAGCGAAGTCCGGTTATAAGTTTGCTGAATTCAAGCTCCATATCCCACGCCTTAGAATAGATTTAGAATCTCTAAACCCTGCAACCCGTTTCAATTCAGTACTTTCTGGTTAGAATAGGAAACCCGCGCTTCATAGACAAATCTTTCGAGCATTTGAATTCCTTTCTCCACTGCTGAACAATTCCGTAAGTCCCCTTGAAATACCAGCAAATCACATCGAGCCAAACTGAGCCTATTCGCACTAAAGGAACCTTGGAGTTGAATGCACGAACTTTCTTGCAATCTTAGCGTGCGGAATACTTTGATCAAGAGAGAATAGGGAAGCCGTTGGCAACTTTATTCTGCGTTGGTGCGGTCATGAAAAACACATCAACACATCCCAACCTACACCTCAGATAGGGGTTCCTCCTCCTTGGCAATCCTGTGATTCAACTTACCCTAAAGAGTGATTGGTTGCATAAGCCTTATTCCAGCATAAATCTAAGAGTTCAGAGCCTCAGATGCATTTTGAGAGACGGTTGGCCCAAGTGATCCAACCATCCATTCCAACTCCTATGTCCTCATGCTTTGTTTATCTTGAGGAGATATGATAGATTAAAAGTTAGCCTAGTTGTAGTTAAGATTTGCAAAAACCAGAGAAAACCTTAGCTCCAATGCATCGTGTTTATGCACCCTTGTGTCCTGCCTGCTGAGTGAAAAAGATAGGAACATTTAGTCCGTTTTACTTTTACGCAAACATCAACAAACAAGAGGGAGCTTCCCCCCCATAATTTGAAGAGCAGTCATCACGCATTGTGCATAGCTGTCCATTTGGAATAAGCACTCTAGAGGTGCTAATTGAAACACCAATAGAGCTATAGATTGTTCGGGAAAAAGGAAGGATGCAACCTTCCAATTTCAGATTTTGAGAGATGCCATAGAGGTTGGAGCCTCCAATGTTGTGCAGGTAGTGACCAATTCAGCCCATGTGTGTAAATTAGCTGAATTGATTGTGGAGAGTGCTTATAAGCACATTTTTTGGACCCCTTGTGTGCATGCATTGAACAATACCTTGAAGGACATTGGGAAGATAAATTGGGTGAAGGCAATGGTTGCAGAGGCTAGAGATGTGCAAATGTTCATTTGCAACCATCACACTTCATTTGCTTTATTTAGAACATTTTCGAAGAAGGAATTCCTCAAGCCCGTGGAGACTAGATATGCCAGCTACTTCATTTTATTGGAGAGGATGATTGAGGTCCAAGAGGCTCTACAATTAATGGTGGTCAATGTAGAGTGGGGTAGATGGCATGAGTCAAGCACACTGGAGGGAAGAAGTGTGAAACAAAAAATCCTTGATGATGACTGGGGGTCCACAATGAGGTAAGAAAATTGGCATTGCTGATTTTATTATTTATTTGAATTATTTCTTAATTTTATTATTGCTGATTTTAATTTTTGTAACTTGTTTACACTTGCAGATATGTTTGCTCCTTAATCCAGCCTATTGTGCAAGTGATTAGATATGCTGATACTGACTCTCCTAGCCTTGGAGAGATTTATGAGACCTTTGATAGTATGCTTGGATAGATCAAGCAAGCAATTCATAGTAGGGACCTGTTGTGACCTTTTCACACATCGCCCCATTGCAAATGGGTACCCCTAGTAGTTTGCTAGTTTTTAGTGTTTACTCTCGCGCAACGGTTTTATGAGGTCACTACTTTGAGAGTTTTAAGTCAGTCTTTTAAGAGTCATCTGAGCCAAGTTGAGAATCCATGCTTGAATCAGTGCATAAACGTCATGGAAGGGCTCAGAAGGTCCGAGAGACGAGGATCGCCTGTGCTTTTGGCCAATTCTGACACTTCCTACTTTTTAGGGAATTTGCATTTTTGCTTTTTTGCTTTTCATTTTTGACATTTTTGGACCAAACGGGGTTCTCTTTTTTTTTAGGGATTTTTCTTTTTTTAGAAATTTCTATTTTTTAGGAAGTCAACCTTGGTCAACGGGTCAACTTTTCCATCTTTAGAACCAAAAATCAACCAAAAAATTGAAAAATCATTGGAAAATCAAAGTAAAAATCGAAAAAATAAAGCAAAAATCAGTCAAAGCATGGAAAAGCAAGTTAAAAATCTGGAAAATCAATCGAAAAATCATGAAAATCAGACCTCTCGATGAGAAAATCGGTGAAAAAATAAATCTGAAAGCATGAAATTCATGGAAAATTCGCCTAAGTCTGGACCATGAAGCTTGCCGATGTAAGGAGAAATGGCAGTAAAAATGGCTAAGGCATTGGAAAGTCCGCCTTGCCATGGAGATGAGGATGGCGAAAAGTTTTTGAAGTCTGCCATAAAATGGCAAGACACCTTCAAAGTCTGCCATGCCTTAGATGAGGCAATGGCAAGACCTCTTTGAAGTCCACCCTAGCATGGCATAGTGGCAATGAAGTCCACCCTTGCCATAGGAAAAGATGGCAAGACATTAAGGAAGTCCACTCAGCTTTGAGAGGGGAATGGCAAGGCCTCTTTGAAGTCCGCCCCACCATGGAAAGGAGTTGGTAAATTCCGCCTAGCCTAGGAGAGGATAGAAAATTCAAAATTTGTCTAAGTATGGAGGCCTAAGAGGGAAAATTGAAAATTTTGGCTAAGTACTTGATGCTTTGGAAGGAGAAAAATGCAAATTTTGGCTAAGTATGGGAAGAAAGGGAAATGTCAAGACACCTCCAAAGTCCACCATGCCTTGAGAGAAGAATGGAGAGAATTTGATAAAGTGCTAGGAGGGGAGAAGAAATTGAAATTTTGCCTAAGTGTGGATGCCTAGGAAAAAATTTATAGAGTTGGCTAAGTGCCCAGAGGAAAATGCATATGGCAGAGAAGTTAGAAAGTCCACCCTAGGCCAAAAGGTTGAAAATTTATCTATGTATTATGGAATTTTGCCTAGGAAAGATGTCCAAACACATGGTAAAGTTCGACTTTGCCCAAAGAAAATCGTCCAAGGGAGAGAAAATTTGATTTCGGCATGAGAAAATGTGCCCGACACAATTTGAAGTTCGCCATGGCAGAAGAAATTAAGGATCTGGCATAATATTTGTTGGCAAGATGGCTAAAGTTTCAATGTGGCTAGACGAAAATTGAAATAACTTGGAAAATAAATATTTAGCCAAAGAAAAAAAAATTAAAATAGCCATGGGTCAAAAATGAACGGGTTGGAAATAAATTAAATATTTTAATACTTTGGACAATTTATTTCCAACACTTAGAAATATAAAAATGCCTTAGACAAAAATAAAATTTTCCAGAGATGCCTTAGAAGAAATGAAATTCTTGGAAGAAAAGAAATTATGCCGGAAAAAGAGAAAATCCATGAGTAAACTTAAATTTTCCATGAATTAAGACTTAGAAAAAATCGAATTTAATTGAACATTTAATGTTTTTTCAAAATTTCGAAAATCAAAGATAAACATCTAGCAAAAAATCGAATTTTGGAAAATCAAAGGGATTTGCCTGGATAAGCTCGCCATAGAGATTTTTTCGAAAAGAATGGAAACTTGCTTGTTTGAAGAGGAGAAAACAAATTGAAATTGAGAGAAAAAGATGCAGTTGCTAAAACAAATCGAATTCTTCAGCATTATAATGAGTTTCAGCAACTCATTTTTCACAAACTCAGCTGAAGAGAAGTTAATATCTCGAAATCGTAAGAAAGTTGAGACAAGATCAATTCTTTTGCAGGCAAGGTCAATTTTCTCAGAGAAAGGAATAATTTTTATTGCTAAAGAAGTAATTTTTTCGAAGTGAAAAACTTCTTGGCTGAAAGTCGAACTTCTCAACATGATTGGCGCACTTTGTCATTTAATTTTTGATTCAATTCTCAAAATTTGAATCTGATTTGCAGCTAGAGGATTTTTCCTGAGATTTGGAGTTCGGTTGGCTAAATTCATCAATTCTCCTTTTGTCTTTTTCATTCTGGCTAAATTTCAATCAAATTCATTTACTTTCAGTTTGCTTTTTCTCAAAAATTTAATATTTTAATAAGCTGAAAGTAAAGTTTTCGAATACAAGGCATGAGAATAAAATATATTTTAAAGTCTTCGTATTAATGTTAGTGTTTTTACTACAGGTTAATGACCATGGCAGGAGAACCATCAAAGAAGGTGCCGATGAAGTTCGCTAGCAAAGGCGTACATCGAGAGTCAAAGATAAATTCCAAATGGAAAAATGTCGCAGACATTGATCTGGGACATGTAGACTTCATGGAGTTCAAAAAGAGAGTATATGGACATGCTGGATTACCGACACCGATTGCTAGACAGATGGTGAGGAATGGAATTTCCAAGTAGCCGGATTCTCACATGCAATAGATTGTGCTGAGTTGATGGTAGAATGTGCCATCCATTACAATGCTCAGGAAAGACAAATTGTTGCATATGATGGAAGGATTCTGGCTCACATTGGCGAAGTGGCAATACAGGAGGCATTCGACATCCCAACACATCACTGGACTGTCTACAAAACCAAGGAGGATGCCAAGAGATTGTATGATAGCCAGTCTAAATTGTGCGCCACAAATGTTAGTAAGTCATGGTTGGAGAAGCCTAGACCATCCACAAAGAAGATGCCTAAGAAGTCGCGCCAGACAGATTTTAAAGAGGATTATGGAGATATCATTCTAATGTTGAATAGGATAGCCGACAATCCGCAAGGTGCATATTTTGAGATGTGGATGTATTATTTTATAGATGAAATCACTTCCGGCGTGAAGATGTTCAACTGGTCCCAAATGATAAGCGACAATCTTCACGAGCAGCTAACCAATTTGGAAAAGACCATGTCTTTTCATATGAGGTCGTATATTGTCTATTTGTTGGCCAAAACATATAGATACTCAGGATTGATTTGCAAAGGAAAAGTTGGCAATGGGGAGAATGAACTCAAGTCTTATGACTGCTACCCGCAACTTCAACTCAGGGAGAAATCTCATTTTAGGCGGGTGCACGATGCTTTCCTAATGTATATCACAAGAATACTTCAAGGAGGAATGCACCAGAGATTGAGTCATGAAGCCAAGAGCTTGATCAGTAGATATGGATCCTGGTTTATCCAGTTTCCCAAGTTTACGTATGTTAGGATCCAGGGATTCACTGGAAATCCTTACAAGCTGCCTATCTATCCAACAAATCGGATGATTTTGCTTGAAGTTCTGAGACAGCTGGAAGATTATCAGAACATTCAAAGGCCAAGTAAGAAGGCGGTTGTTACTTTCCCATTCTTTATTGGGAATATGTTAGAGTCTTGTCCGTCAGCACAAGCAGCTGAGAGCGCTAGGCTAGAAATTCAATGGTACCCATTCACAGCTTATTGGTCCAAGGCCAATTTTGACCCACATCATCACATTCGGATTGTGGATGGGAGAAGATACAAACACAGAGTAGACTTGGAGGACTTCTGGGCGAACACCGCTGATGAGTATGAAGTCAAAAGGAGGTTATGGTCTAGAGTGCCATTGGATTTGATAAGAGCAACTGAACTTTGCTGAGTGCCCGATTAATTGTAGGACGATGGAAATTATGTCCAGCCGAGCTTCGAGGAGAGCTGACCTCTTCCTTCAGTGAAGTGGTCAGAGCCTGAGCATTCAGACTTGGCTACATTGATGAGACCAGTGATTAACTATTCTCAGTGGTGGGTCGACCATCAAGTCCAGGAGTTGAGGCAGAAAAGAATAACACTCATGTATGATTTGCTGAGTGAGACAGAGTCATACTCCTCCAATTCTTGTGCATCCCATAATGATGATTTAGTTGAGATTGGCGAGAAGAGGAAAGAAGTGATTGCAAACATTGAGCCTGTCCAGAAAAGACAGAAGAGGGAGCCATCTCGTTTCGCGACGTCTAGAAATATTGATGAGCTGGTGGCTACCGTAGATGAATCCTTGGATGAGATGATGAGACCTTCTGCAGTTCAGGAAAAGAACAATTAGCTGATCCAGTTGGATGACGATGGGCCCCCATCTCCTACGGGCACAAAAGTATTGGGTTCGGATAATGAAATAGAGGTCCAAAATGATTACTTCGAAGAGGGAATGATTTCCACCTTGAGAGGAGTCTTGGATATTCCAAATGAAGGGAACGTTCAGGAGGAAGATAGTATCGAGCACCCTACCATTCCGGATTGGCTGAAGGAGAGGATGAAAATTTAGGCACCAGTTGAGGTCCAAGAAGAAGATGATACTGCGGATTTCTTGGCGAGGTTGGAATAGGTTGCTACTAAGAAACCTGCCAAGAAGTTTTCCACGATTCAAAGGGACGAAGTCGGTGGCTGTTCCATACAGATCGTAGTACCAACAGTTGATAAAGCACAAGATGAAATCACTCCCCAGGAATATGCCATAACCACTATAGACCTTGGCCCAACAACAAAAGGCCAGGAGGTGGAAGAACTAGATAATTCCGTTTCAACTATCAAGGCAAGATTGGAAAAGGAAGTGGCGAAAAAGAAAGAGTACAAAAGGGAGGTCGAGCGCCTGAAGGAGTATATACGACATCTGACCCAACCACTCAATCAGGTTGATGCAATAGCTCCTCCTCTTCTAAATTCCTCACAGGAGATGGCCAAGGATGTGGAAGAAGGTATGGCCACGACCAAGGAGGCCTAGGAATGGATGGCAAGCAGGGGCACGAAAGCGGCTTTGTTCATGGAGAGATTGACGCTTGCTTATAGATAGACTTCTTTCCTTTCCAGATTGGCTGACATGGTGGAAACTTGGGACAACCTCCCAGATATTCAGGAGAGGCTCATTCCATGCCTCAGAATACTGAAGGGCATTTCAAAGGAAGAATTGGTCGAGGGAAAGGTGATTGTTGCGGGAGCGGCTTATGATTTTCATCATTGGTTTTGGGCAGTGACAATATGGAGTGAGGTTCTGGAGAAGGCAAAGGCGGATGGGCTCAGAGTTGAGGAGCAAGTTAAAGAAATCCAAAGGAAGATTTATATGATAGCTGTAGATGTTTTTGACAAAGAGATTGTCTGGGAAAACGACATGCAGGTGGACAGGTTGAAGCATAAGGTTCAGGGAATTTTCTTCTCTACTACTGGACCAATTCTGAGGCAAGATTTCACAAAAGTGGCGAACCTCCTGTCCATCCGAGATGATTTTGTGAGACAGGAAGCGGATTGGGAGAACACCTTTGCTAGATGTGCTGAGGATTTGGACGGGCTTGAATTCAGGATAAGCATGTTGCCACCAGTCACGATGGAGGAAGTCATCACGATCGTGTCTAGATTCGTTGAGCACAATGCTGCCCAGGAGGATAGGGATGCCTTCCCTTGAAGATAGCTCCAACTGCCACCTCACTGCTTGTTTACTGGTTGTTCACTGATGTTATTTTGGGCAACCCTAATTAGGGTTGAATTGTATTAATCTTGGCCGTTGATGTTGTTTTAATCTTGGCCTTTCATTTGATTTGGAAAACTCTATATAGACTTGTGATCTCTCACTTTCATTTGTGTGGAGACAGTGTATGAAATTGTTCCATTAGACTATTTCTGATAATAAAAGCTCTTATGCATGATTTTATTTGAATCACTTTTATTGTCAAGTAGTGAGCAAGTTTGCATAACTTCTACCATAGATTAGAATTAGATTACAATTAAGTAGAATTTGCTTTGAATGTTTGTTAAGTGAATGCAAGATTTGATCGAATAGATTAATGGTGAAATATTGCTCATACTTTCTTTGGATGGATGATTTTCATTCGATGCGTAAAGTTAGCCTAAGCTTGTGATTGTGGATGCTCAACTTCGGTCTTATTCGAGGTATGAAAATTATAATCACACCCTTTGAAGATTGCACCCACTTTGCATAGTTGTCCTAGGGAGGTGAAACAAAGCGTAGTTACCCATTTCACTTGATCTTTACTGTCTCTTGAATTCCTAGGCGTAGAATAGATCCTCTAAACCCTTATCTTTTTGCCTTTTTTTAAGATCCAAACCAAAAGTCCCAATCGAAGAAGCTTTTAATGATAAATTCGTCTAAGTCTCGAACTTGTAAGGAATTCTTAAACCTAAGTCCCTTTGTGTATTACTAGCATATCACAATGCCCATTGAGCTTATCCACATGTCATGACCTGACGAAAGAAACCTTGGAGTCGCCATATGATCTTCTTGCAATCTTAGCATACGCGGTGACTTTGTTCAAGAGAGGATAGAGTGTCTTTGGACATTTTATTTTGTGTGTTTGGTGGATGATAAAATGTACACCAACATGACCCTACTTTGGGATTTTATGAGGAGCATCTTAGGCCCATTGTGACGCAATAGTGGGACATTATGAACAACCCGCTTATGGAAGCCTATGCTCTCAATCCCAAATGGTATGCATTGAGATTTGGGAGAGTGCCTCCATCTCATGATGAAGAGGTGAAAGAAGGCTTCATGAGGGGCGTTACAAAAATGTATTCTTTAGAGGAATCTACTATACTTCGCACACAGTGGCTTGCATTTGCCAATATTTGTGGTCCAACCTTTGACAAACTAGAGGCAAGGATGGATAGAGCTACATTGGCTCAAACCAACCCTATTGGATGGTGGACGTGGCATGGGAAGGATACACCAGAGTTGAGATTACTTGCCATTCGTCTTCTTTCACATGTTGCCAGTTCCTCTGCTGTAGAGAGGAATTGGTTCACATATAGCTTCATCCAATCAGTCAAGAGGAACAACCTTACCTCTAGACGATCAGAGAGGTTGGTGGCTGTACACAGTGCTTTGTGGCTACAGGATCGCTAGTCTACTGAGAATCGTCAAACTCCAGCCTTACATTGGGATGTTAATCTCAAAGATGCTATGCAAATTGATGAGGAGGACACATAGGAGGGATTGGTTGGGGTTCCATTGGTTGAGACAAACCCTTCTATTGACATGGACATTGACACTGACTTAGACTCGAGTTTCGATGGGTAGGGCAATGCTGATTTAGGCCTACCTTTTGCTGATTAGGGACACTGGACAGCCATATATTTTCTCTGTTTTATGTTTATCATGTCATTTCATAGTTGAGACTTGGATCCTTTGGGCATTTGTGTTATAATTATCAGACTCTTATATGATATGTATGCACATTGATAATGAAAAGCATTTGAATTTTGTTAATTTGTTTGTTGATTCTCATGTGAAATCTCAATTCAAGTCTAATGATATGTATTAAGCTTATACAATGTCTAGAATGAATGCTTTATTAATGTTATGCTATGAACATTTGAAATTTCTCTATATTTTTAAAAATTTCCCTATTTTTCTATCAGCCATCCCCCGCCATCCCCTAGAAAATGACCCAAAAGTACCCCCTTATCGAAAACTCGTCCTGTTGTACCCTGCCGTCCTCGTCTCCGAAACTCCGTGGAGCATAGCCTAAAAGTGCATGGTATCAAGTCATTTTATAAGCTTATGATTAGGGTGGGCATTGGGTTCAATGTAAAGTCTGGTAAACATGTGTTCACCCATCGAATTCAATGATTTTATATATCCACACTGCGCTCATACTTCATTGATGTGCAAAATTTAATTTCCTATAGGCTTAAATCGCATGCTTGCATGAAAGAAATTTATGATTTATAAGTTTTTCCCTCGTGTGCATGAAAGAAATTTATGATTTATAAGTTTTTCCCTCGTGTCCTTCAGTCATCTTATTCAATAACATTTATTCCCATAGGACAGCCCATACCATTGATAAATGTGTCTGTCATATATTTGTTTGACCTTTGTTTTACATGAATGAAATATTTGAATTTATAAAATAATTATGGATTTGTGATCCATGTAACATTTATATGTAAGAAAATTAAAATTAGCAAATTAGTATCTAGTTAGTTGGCTGCGAGTTTCACAATATTAAATTTGTATTAGTATAATAAATTATGGTTATACTAATTCCATAATAATATATAGTAGAAATTATGTACTAGAGATATCCTTCTTGGAGTGGTCCTGGCTAAAACTGATAGTTAATGGAAAGGCTATAATACACAAGAAGACAATATCACATACACACTTGCACAAGTACCTAGCCATGGCATTGACAAACACAATCAACATTAGCCTTGAAGTTTGGATTTGGAATACTGCACAGTCAAATTGCAGAACCTGCATCATCTTGCATCCTCAGTAGTGGCAAATCGATCAATGTACCTCGCACAAGGTCACAATGATTAGCATTCATGTTTACATAATCTGTAATACTTTAAACAATACTTGAGATATATTCAAAACATGTTTGACAAGTACAAATGACATTAGTCACATCATGAATATTATATTAGTTATAAGAAAATGCACTAATACACCAGTTACAATCAGTCACAACAATGCATGACAAAGGTAACAAACTTCGATTCCAATCACAGTTACACCATAAATATGGCGGGGTCACCATTACATACATGTTAAGATGGGTTCCTTTGAGGGATGTGACTTACAGAAAAAGAAATATGGAAGCAAACCCTTAGAATGAAACTCAACAATAATTTATGATTGCAAGGATGATGGCTGCATGGTGGATGGAATTCTGCACATTGCTTATTGTAACAAAATTTGCAGTCTTTATATGTGAATAAGCTTGCACGAAACATTTTCTAAAGATGCATGTGTGGTGGGAATTGGAAATGAGCTTGAATAAAGTAATCAGACTTGATAGTTTTACAGGTAGAGAAAACAGACTAGGGCTTCCATAGAAGTGCAACTTTGAGACATCAGTTCATAGTTGTTATTGATATTGAGTCAAGACATTACCTTGTATATGAGCAATTTCAAGGTATGCAACATGAAATTTCAATCCAAGCATGTGTTATAAACAGAATCGTTTTTTGAAAGACGGAACTGCATTGAAGAAAAAGATAATTTAATAGTTTAATATGAAATAAATTGTCATTATTTCAGGTGCTTAACATGATGAATGGAAATCTGCATCAATTTAATACACATTATTGTGCTGGGGTACATGAATAAGAGAGGCCTAAGGAGTACTCTAGAGCAAAATAAACTTGCAAATCTGAAAAATCGATTGAAATACAATGCTCTGAGGACCTGCCAGAAATGGAGAAAAAATGGTGTAGCATAAAGGATAATAATTCAAGTAGCAGGAGCCAGAGTTGGTAAAATAAACTAGTTATGTTCATAGCTTATGATAATTACCACATTTGTTATAGTTGTTTTTTGTGCTGTATGTTGTAAAAATAAATCTTTGAGCTTAATATAGATTGCAATAGTTTTTCCTCCCAATTTGGATATGAGCAAGGAACTATACTAAGTTTTGTTCAACAATATAATTAAGAAGAAATAGACTTGTGTCTTTTTTTTAATAGAAGAATAGTTTTCTGTCTGTTTTTGATATTAAGAAACAGACTCTTTTTTTTTGGGCTTGGTATATAGGAAGATTAATCCAGGCCCCAGTTCAGTTTCCTTGGCAATGCCCTAGGCCGTTCCACCTTACCTGAATGGTGCTCCAGGGATAGCCTATCTAAGATTGAACCCAAGACCTCAGTCATGTGAGTCTCCCTTACCACTTGGTCTGGCTCGATGGACTTAGACTTCCATCTTTACTTACATATGCCCTTAGGAATTGAGTGAGGAACATAAAACACACATAGCAGGATTTTTTGTGAGAAAAATTCTCTTATTTTAGTGCTGCTTGCTAGGAGGAATGGCTTATTAATTTAATTGTCATAAATAATACTGAATATTTCAGTAAACCTTAAACATATTATCAAATTTTGACCTTCCTCAAGTTGATTACAGATCGCTGTTTGTGATACTTTCACTAATTATTATCTTCTACTACTCAAATCCTTTCAATAGCAATCAGAGCTATCCTTCCTGCTAACATAAATCTGTATTTAAAAAATGCGAGCAGGTGATGGGATCAAATACTATGATGTGAAAGAAGGGAAGGGACTTGAAGCGAAGAAAGGGTCGACTGTGTTGGTGTGTCTTAGATGCTGTACTGTTATTGCTCTTTCTGCTCAAATTTTCATTCTAAAAATCACAATTTCTGAACAAAGCAGAGATGAAATCTCAAAATGAAAATATCAATTGTTGCTGATGCCTTTAATAGCCGGGATTCTTTCCTCGTCTATTATTATTATGTTTTCTTCTCCCCTACAATCTACATGTATTTTATCCACTTGGTTGAATGATATAATTTCATTTTTGTTTCCTGTTTTACAGGTGCACTTTGATTGTGTATATCGAGGTCTCACTGTTGTCTCTAGTCGTGAATCCAAACTTTTGGCTGGAAATCGAGCGATTGCTCAGGTCAGCATCATATTTTTGGATGAGATTTTGTTCTCTCACAAACAATTGATGGCTGGTTCCTAAGTAAAAAATATATAATTTTATGCTAACAGTTGCCACCTCCTAAAGTGATCAGCCTGTACTCAGATGGGTGTGTGTTTATCATCCAATAGATCAGATAACTTGTAGATTCAGAATTTTTTTTACTTGCATTTCAATTCTTCTCCATCTCTCTTTCTTGGACACTGGAATGTCCTTTTATTTCTGAAGAAATGCAACTTATATTTTCCCAAAGAAAAAATGGTTTACATCAATCAGCTAAGCATTAGGTTTATAAGGAAAATCCCTCCCTACTTAAAGGAAGGAAAAAGATTGTGTCTGTGCTCCAATTGGCAGAGACTTCATATCTTTCCAAAATCATTCAAGCCTAGCTAGCACAACTAAAGCCAAAGAATGTCAACATTTGAGCCCATAATTAGCAAAAGAAATAAGTCTGAATCTTGATAGACTTGCATTTTGTCCAAAATTGGTTGTCATTTGCTCCTTGTTTCAACTATACCCTTATGCAGCGATTATTTATTAATTATTTTTCATTTGGAATGGTACACTGTCCTTGAAATTTTCTTGTCACCATTTCTCTGCCTTCCAGCCATATGAATTTACTGTTGGAGCAACTCCAGGCAAAGAACGAAAACGTGATCTTGTAGACAATCCAAATGGTCTTTTCTCTGCTCAAGCAGCACCAAAACCACCAGCAGCTTTATATACAATAACAGAGGGCATGCATGTAGGAGGGCAGGTGGGAGTCTTTCCTGCAATAAGTCATGTTTTTATTATAATGCATTTCAAAACAAGTTTTATGGGAGGGTAAGGCCATGCTTTGAATTCAAAAAAGTCTAAAGAGACTCCATACTGTTTCTTATCTTTTGCTACTGTTTATATTTAGGATAAATTGTCCTCATATTGGTTTTTCCTACCCTGCTAACTTGCAGCGGACTGTAATTGTGACACCTGAGGTGGGCTATGGTAAAAGGAGCATGAATGAAATTCCGGTAAGTGGAGCTGATGCTTTATTTCATCTGGATGCTTGTATTGATCAGTAATTGTACTCACATTCCTCTGTCCAATTGCAGCCAAATGGAACCTTTGAACTAAATGTGGAGCTTTTAGAAGTAAAGTTTCCCACTCCAGCGAAGTAATCAATCCATTTCAGTGATTTTAATTTGATTATTAGGGTTTGATACTTTTTGTGCATCCCTTAACATCCATTGCTCCATAGAGATGTCTGTATATGTGCAGAGATTCAGGTATTTGACAGGTCCATGGAATTGTTATAGAACTGGGTTCTTTTTCATTCAGGAAAAAATGGTAGTTCTGTTCAGTTTTTGATATATGTAAGAAGGCAGTTCATTTTGTGTTTAGTCTGAGATTTCAATTTCAAAAGGCTATGTTGATTTGTGTTGTTATATTGACAAGTAACTTTAAGGTTTTGAGTTAGTACTTATTTGCTCATCCCATTTTTTGGGATGCTGTGTTTTGGACAAGTTCTTAGATGCTAATCTATTTAACATTTTATTTGTATACATATTTTGAATTCTGTTATTTCAAACACCATGTAAATGATTACCTTGTGGTGATATTTGCCATTTTTCTGGTTGAACTGCCACTTCAAATCAACAAATAGCAAAGATGCACATCATAGAAATTGAACCCAGTTGAGATTTTGATTTCAAGGCTAGCTGCTATGGTACCATCTCTCTTCGAATAGGAGAATATTCAACATGGAAAAAATCCTTTGAAGTCTAGTCCTATAGTACAATGCCATTCTCAAATACTCAAAGGTCAAGGTAGCATAACTTTAGACATACATCAAAATATTACTCTGAAGAGTGGGATCTAGTGATGATATGCACTTTCAGATCATAAGTATTAGTATTACTGTCGAAATCCACTATGCTCATCCTGATAGCTTGATGAAGTTCATTAAATTGGCATTCCATAGAACTATGATAAATATCATTTTGCTTTGTTAGGTTTAGATACACAAATTTTTTATTTTTCCTTTCAACAGCAGGTCACTAGTGGCAATTTCTTTAGTCCTGAATTGCATTGTATACTCTATGTTTTCTTTCTTGTCCTGTTGTTGACAGTCTTCTATTTTGTAGGCTTCCATGATGATTACTTCTAGCTGGAGCAAAATTTTAAGAAGAATCAATAGGAATAGAACAGGAATTGGGCTCAAGGAGCTAGCTAAAACTAATAACAATTTCAGCACAAATTTTCCTAGTAAAACAGTTCTACTTCTTGTAGGTCTTGCTGCTTATGTTTGCTCCATATTGTTTGGGTTCTTAGCACCCAAGATAGATAAACAAATGTTTTGTTCATTCCATAGTGCAAGCAGTTTTGGTCTTACATATTGAAATTCTAGAATCAACTACTAAACTTGTGTAGATTATCCTTGAAGTGTTGAGCTATTACTTGGCATTGGTTTGAATTTAGCAAGTATCATTGGGTTTATACTTGTATGAATGGATTGTGTAGAGACTAAAATAATTCACCTAATCATCAAACACTAGTTATCATCATTAATAATTAATTGTCCTAATAATCACATATCATTTATTAATTTTATCCTTTTATAACTTAACTTACTATTTATCATTTATCCATTTATCCATTTAATTAAATAATATCTAATCATCCATTTTCTATTAAAACTTGCATATTCCTTTCATCAGCCAACTCCATCTTCCTTCATTAGTTAACTTCATCTTGTTTTGGAATCTCAATATTCACTTCCCAATTAATTTGGTTTTCATTTAGAAACTACTTCATCCATTAGTCTCTGCCTTTGAATGGAAACTTCATCCTCACATTTATCTAATTATTGAATTAAATAATTTAGTATTATCCTCTCATTAATTCAAAACGACAAATTTCTAAATTGGAGTTGACTCCACAACTTCTTCAGTTATCTTAGGTCCTTGATCTCATCCTCATCTCGCAATTGATTTTTCCTTGGAAAGCCTATAAATACAAGCACTTTCCTTCATCAATGATATCTATTGCACTTATACAAATCTATTTTGTTGAAATCTACTATCATTCAAATCAAGTTGTTAAGTTGCAGAGCTGCATCCACATCCAAATCGGTGAAACTACACTTTATTTGAGGTTTGCAATGGGATTGATTAAATAGGAATTATGTTTGATTTCTTGTTTATGGTTTTGAGTTGTTTATTTTCTTGTTTTTCAATTGTAATGCTTACAAATTGTTTTCACATGCTTTAATTATTGAGTTTACTATTGACACAATCATGGAGTGTAATATACACCCCTTTTTATTTTTCATTTTGCAACTCATTAGTGTTAAAAATATAATCAAGACAATCAACCGAAATTAAGTACCTTCCACTTTCTAATCACTCAGATCCCAATGTGGGCAAGGTGAGAGCATACAATGTTAAGTTTGACATTGCAATGCTTGAAAGTAACCACTTGTTCAGTGGGGCGAGTAATAATCTTCCACTTATGTAGTGGGTATAAACTAAAAGTAAACTCACAACTCTTCCAGTTTTCACTGGTGAGTGCAAATCAAAGACCACTTATGCAATGCAGTCAATATAATGCAACCACTTATTCAGTGGTGTAAATAAGATGCCACTTATTTAGTGGGGTGAGAAATATACCAATTATTTAGTGGGGTTAATATCAAATCCAAATATGAGCTAAATTATTAAATGGTACTACCAAATCAGTGTTACAATGAGAGCCAGTACAAAATTACTAACAATTACAATCTAGTTGCTAATGAGATAAAAATATGAAATAACACCCCAAATACAATCAACCCAACTAAAATGAGATCCCTAAGTGAAACAACACCAATATACTTGAGTATAACAAGTAGGGAATTGAACTAACTCATAAAATAAGTTGCAACAAGTCTGCAACACTTAGAAATCGTTATGTGCAAGTCTAGACAACCCTCAAAATCAACACTAAACTCATCAACATGGCCCAAGTCCACTCCACAACAAATTGTAGGTATTACACAAGATATAGGCCCCTCTAAACATGTCTGAAAAAGCCAAAATAGAGGGGCATGTGTCTCCACAAAACCACACTCCTCAAATTTAGGATTGTATGGACCTATTGGTAGGGGTGATTAGCTCCTAAAAATCCTAGACACCAACAAAATTTTTTCAACTCTGAAAATCAGGTCACCTGAGGCTAAGGAAGAGACTAAGCCGATACCCAGAATGATAACGCTATCACTCCAAATCAAATGAGAAAAAAGGTGGTACGATTGGGCTTGGAATGGTATGACCCAATAGCTGGAAAAATGGTTTGAAACAACACTCCAAAATCTGCAACTTGAAACAACTCAAATGCACACTAAAATATATAGTTATTTAGAAAACATCAAAACAATCCATCATGATATCAAATTGAAAACTTCATCGAAGCTCCACTAGTGACTTCTATAGTGAAGCCACTCCAATGTCCAACTAGGGAGTATCTCTCAACTCTAAAACTATAGCAACTTTGAGGGTTTTTCGTCCTCAAAGCCTCAAAGGATTCAATCCAAAATCTAGTAGCACTTATCTCCAATCAACATAACCAATGAGCTACCCATGGTCTCCTTATATAACTTTTTGGAGGGAGGAGTTACAAATTTGAAAATAATAAAATAATCCTCCTTTTTGAATTTTCTTTTATAAAATAATATTAACCCCTCATGTCAATGTCCCCCCCTTTCTCAAGACTAAGCATCCAACTTAGAGCCTTTTTCACCTTTACAAAATATTAAAATCACTTAAGTGAAAATAAATAATAATTAGACATTATACTTAAGTGAAATATTAAATTGTTTTACCCCTTGTGATGAAAAATCTTGAAACAACTCAGAATCCAATTTTGACTGCACCGAAGTGATGTGGAGGCACTAGATGAATGAAAGAGGCAATTTTGGAGACTTTCTATTAATAGATGTGCTCTCCAAGAAGTTTGGAGAACACCTAGATCATCTGATGACATTACAAAGTGTCATTCAACTCAAAATCATCCCCTAAGCTCAAAGCCAACATTAGAAACCAAGAACCACTGCCACTGCATCCTCCAAGGATCTTGGAGTCCCCTTAACCCATCCATTTAGCCTATGAGAACTCTGGTAATAGGTTAATGGCCACTGAATAGCTTAAGATTGAGAAGGGGACATTACAATAATCCTCTCCCCCCAAGATTGCTTGTCCCCAAACAATCACAAGTTTGGATGTTGCAATATTTGCTCATTCTTCCAAGTTGCATCCGTGATTGATAGATTCCTCCATTTTACAAAATATTCTTTAATGGTTCTCCTCAATGCACACACTCTAAAATCAATTACTGCTTCAGGAACTAATACAACCTTCCCTTCCTCATCCAACAAAGGTAACTTTGTAGAAGCAACAACTTTGTACCCAAGCGCCTTTTTGAGGCGTGACACATGGAAGATATTGTGCACTTTGCTACACTCTGGTAGCTCTAGCTCGTAAGCCACTTCTCCAACTCTCTTGGAGATCTTGAATGGCCCATAGAATTGTGGTTTGAGCTTATTCGCTCCACTCTTCTTGAGAGTAGATTGACGATATGGCTGGTCTTAGATAAACCATGTCTCTAACCTCAAAAACATGTTCAATATGGTGTTGATCAACATACAACTTTTGCTGATTTTGGGCATGTTGGAGTTTGTCCTTCAAGGATTTTAGAATGTTCGAACTTTGTTGTAACGAGTCCTTGGCTTGGGGAGTTCTAGTGTCGCCAAAAAGCAAGTCAATGAAGTTGTGAGATTCGTATCCATACAAAGCCATGAATGGAGACATCTTGATGGACATGTGATATGAATAATTGTAGCAATACTCACCCAAATGGAGCCATCTCACCCAAACTTTATGCTGTCCAAAAACATAATTTCTGAGATACCCTTCAAGCCATTTGTTAATAATGTCAGTTTGCCCATTAGTTTGTGGGTGATAATTGGTGCTTGGGTTGAGCACAGTACCATTGAACCTGAATACCTTTGCCAAAACATGCTTAAGAACTTGCTATCTCTATTGCTTACAATGTTCTTGGGCAACACGTGCAACTTGAACACCTCTCTGAAGAACAAATCAACAACCTGAGTTGCTATGAAAGCTGTAGAAATGGAAAAGAAGTGTGTAAACTTTATCAATATATCAACAATAACCAAAATACAATCCCTTCCTTGCACCTTAGACAAGCCCGTAATGAAGTCCATGGAAATACTTTCCCATTTTTGGTTGGGAATGGTTAGGGGTTGGAACAAACCTCAACGAAAAGTATGCTCATTCTTGTTTTGTTGACAAATTTGACATTCTTTGACATAATGAAGGAACATTGTTTCTTCTTATCTCATGAACATTCAATGGTAAAGTGGCCTCGCTTTCCGTAGTTGAAGTAGGTGGAATATATCCTTCTCCTTCTCCCTCTACCTCAACCTCTATCTCCTTTGAATTGGTCTCTATTGATATATTGTCCTTGAATTTTTTGGTTTTTTAGGGAGTTTATATTTCTTTGGTTTTGTCACTTTGGTACTATATCCATGATCTTGTAGATAAATGGGTCTTTTAGCCAACCCTTTTACATATGCCATTCCTCTTTCCTCATTATAATTCCCTTGGTTTGGTTCCTCTCTTAGTCTAAATAGTTGGGATGGACAATATTTTGTTTCATGCTCATCCCGTTCACAAACCCCACAAAGACTGAGTTAATATTTTTAGGTAGTGTTTTTAGATCTAACCTTAATGCATTTTCCTTCCTTTCTCTTATATATTTTGGAATGTTGATATTCATGATATTCTATCCTTATTACTCTTCACCCATTTTTATGTTGGTTCCTTGATGTCCCCCTTTTTCTCCATTTTCCCCTCTATATGGTCTCTTTTCCCTTCTTTTCTTTGCCTCTTGGCACCCTAAATGGTTTTGGGCTATGTTTCTTTCCCCTTAAGAGATTATATTTACATGGAGTGTTAGGGCCTTGGGAGAAACTAGGAACTTGTTGGATATTCCATAGGTTCCCAAAACCTATGAACCTCCCAACCTTTATTTTTCTCCTTCTTTTCTTTTGAAAATGATCCTATTTCCTTTATCCTTTTCAAATCATACGGCCTTATCAAGGACTAGACTATTCTAGGAACCTATTTGAGGTTCCATAGGTTCTCAAAACCTATGAAATTCTGGATTCTTCTTTTCTTTGTTTCTTTCATTCATTTTTCAATTTGAGAACCTTCAAAGGTTCCTTGTGAACCAAGAACCTTTAGAGGTTCATTGATTGTTGGGAACCTTCGAAGGTTCCTTGAGTGTTAGAAATCTTCAGAGGTTTGCAGTGATTGCAAGTACCTTGGAAAGTTCTTGATGGAGTTAAAATCTTTTAAAAACAAGAAACTTATAATTTTTTGGGACTTTAGATAAAACATAAAATTTGGACAAGATATGAAGGATTACATGACCTTAAGACAAAAATATAAAAAAGTTAAGACTTTACTCTAACCAAGGACTAGGAAAATTAAGTATTAACACTAAAATAAGTTAATTTTTTCCCCTCTTCATCAATGCGTTCATTTGAAGCTTCCTTATTATTAGTGTAATGTATTAATTCCCCTTCCTCTATTCCTTCAAACTAAGATGAGCATTCCTTATGAGAAGTTTCTTGATATTGTAATATAAATTTTTGAGGTCTATCTAGTGATTCTTTACCATTTCCCATTAGTTATTAATTTTCATCATTGTCTTCTTTACCAAGGCTCTTGCTACTATTATTCATTAGGTTTTATTCTTGATTTTTTTCAAGTCCTTTAGTTAACAATACAACCATCACCAACATCTAGTGATTATCTTCTTTATCTTTAGTGATTCTTATTGTCTTAATGAAAAGGGTAATATTTAATTTGTTCACAAGCTTCCTTATTATTCTATTCAACAATTTTATGAGTGGATTTAAGGAATTCATTAATAAGGTGCACAAATATTCCACAATTTCGATAGAAGGGCCCAAATTTTTCATAGACAATTTGTTGTCTCTAACTTCTAAAATTGGATTGAAGGGTGATGTGAATAGGTAGTACCTTATTCAACTCAACATTAACATAGAATCTATAAAACACAAGTCTAGTTTATCCAAAGTGACTTTATCTATGGTTAAAATTTGACCAAAGGAACTAACAATAATTTGGAAAATATTTGAGTCCCAAAATTCTAAAGGGAGCCTGGTAACCTAAGCCAAGTTGGAGCCACAACACATAAATCATAATGGATCAAAACCTAATTTCCACTTGCATAAAGAAAGGTTATTGTATTTATTTTCATCAAAATACCAAAGGCCACCAACCAACATGTGTATCATATTTTCTTGAGAAACAAAATAAAATAAAAATAAGTCATCCATTGCGCTAACATAAACACTTCATTTTTTTTTTCTAGACCTCACAGGACCATTTTCTAATAAAATATATGTTAGGATGGAAATACAATAACCTACCTATCAACACATTCTCCACACTCATAATAACTTCATCCTAAGTTAGTCTAAAAGAAGAACAATGCCTTCCTTTAAAATAGAAACCTTGGATTGGCCTACACTTTGAACTCTTGGTTTTTCCTGCCTCGTGACCCATTCGACCTAGGTATAAGAATTCTTATCATGTGAATCCTTTGAAAATATAAATCTTTATCCATTTTGATTTGTGTTGTTTGTTTGAATGTTCGGTTCACTACTCCTTGGACCAAGAATATATGTTTTACTTTCAAATGGATCATGTGACAAGACTGTAGACCCAATTTTTTAGTTAAAGGGGGCCCTAGGAAGGTCTTGATTGTCCTCCATGAGTAGGAACTCCCACTAGAACATAGAATTTGAAAATACCTAACAAAGAGCTCACCTTCCTAAAAATTACTTTTGTTGTCTGTTTGTAAGGTTTGTTAACAATATTGAAACCCAAAATTATTTATCACATTTACAAATTCACAAAGGGTCCTTTAATTAATTGAGGCTACATATAGATCTATTTTTTGTGGAGTTATTATATATTTTTATTTCTAGTTTGGAAAGGGGAAATCAAGTATAATAATTTATTATTATCTATTAAGGATATTACATGGGGAATGAAGCAACAAATTAATTAATTTTCAAAGAAGGTTTTTAAAGTAACTAATAATATTTTAACTAGGGATATCACATTGGTATTATAATTGGTGATATTTCTAATTTGTTCTTTCAAACTAATCCTTGCAATGTAGGATTTTTTTGCATTCTAGTGATAGAGAAACTAGGTACTACCAAACAAAGATCAGATAATAGAACTGCTCCTTAGAGAAGTTAGGATAAAATATTATGGTAGAAAATAAAAAATTACTAGAGAGATCCTATAGGTTTAGGTGGATATAAAATTTTATATGATGTTGGACATGTTGGTATAAATTTGGCACAAAATAGATGATAAATGAATGTAATTAGACCATAGGATGGTGAAGGAAACTCTTATAAAGACGATAATCATAAGGTTACTTCACAAAAAATCATAGGACCATCCTTTCTCATTTTTAAGACCATTCCAACCTACTTTAATTTATAGGTAGGAAGGGCATCCTAAAACTAAATCCCAAAATCAAATTTTTGGTGATACTATAGCTTGCTATGCCAAGTACCAAGCCCTTTGCAAATAAATGTGAGCTAAAATTTACCTTATTAATTTTATAATTTTTATAAAGTCTAGTAAGAAAAGCCCTAGAAATTACCCTAGACAATAATATCCAAAAGTAAATATTCATCATGCCTTGGGGAAGCTAAAACTATCCATCAATAATGGTTCTAGAAAATACATTGCTCATGCATGGGTTTAGAAATTAGACACATATTTACCTCTCAAGAATGTGATAGGGGATGAGGCTATTATTTTTGTAACCTTGCATCTAGAGATCACTATACATTAATGGTGGTACCATGGACTGGTCAGTTAAGGTCATGGCTCCATCAATTCATACAATAAACATTGTAGGTTACTAAGAGAGGTTTGATAAAAAAGATCTTAGAGTTACATTTCAAAGAATTAGCCTAGCTTAAAAATTATAAATATAGGGAGAACTATCAATTGAGTTCCAAAAATTATCTATAATGGTGTGTGATCTTATAGAAATAAGGTTAACCAATATTTTCATAGAGGGAATAATAGATTCTCTCAAAGGCTTGGTCAAAGCCTTTGAACCACCATCCCTACAAGAGGAAATTAAGAGGGCCCTGACACTCAAAACCTCTATGCCAAGGAGAAAATTTAATTCGAATACTTTCCTTCCTAGGATTCCTTTTCATAAGAATATACAACAATAAAAAATTCCTCACCGAGACATGACTTTAAAGTAAAGAGCAAGCTTAGAAGGAACAAGTTATGCTTTACTTGCAAGGTGCCTTCATCACTTGGACACAAATATCTTCCAAAAAATTAATTACACTATATTAAAGTAGTCCCCAAATATGAATCTAGAGCTAAGGAACTTGAGTGACTAAGTGAAGAAGAGGAAGAACTTGAAGTAGGGATTGAACAAGGAGAAGATAATTCCAAGGAAGAAGGATGAACATCTAGAGGTTCCTTTGTTAAGCTCTTTGGTACACCCAAGTATAATCCTTTAAAAAGAAATAGTGTTTCAAAAGGGAAATTAGTTAGCATACTCATTTATATAAGTACCAAACATAGTTTCATAGATGTAGGTCTAATAGTAAGACAAGGAATGAAAATAGAAGACTTCAAAGACTTAAATGTAAGGGTTATTGACATCTTCTCTATTCAATGCACAAAGAAGATCCTTCTACTGTATCTTACCCTAGGAGATTAAAACATAAAATAATATTTTTATGTGGTCAATATAGGAGATGTTGACATGGTTCTAGATTTTCATTGGCTACACTCATTGGGGGAAATTACATAAAACTTCCAAACAATGTGATACTTCATGCATGGGTTTAGAAATTAGACACATATTTACTAAAATGACGAAGATAATTTTTAGTCATAGATATTCATATTTGGTATTTTTGTGCTTGATATAAAAAACTCTCTTTAAGGTAAAAATATATACCCAAAGGAGGTGTAGCATATCTTGAGTAAAAATGTCAAGGCTTTCAATGATATCCCCCTAGAAGACCACCTAACATTGGTTTTGGACATGTTATTAAATTTGAGTAAGGAACTAATATTATCATTACCACCCCTTACCACCATCACTAAAGGCATAATGAGGAGATTGTGGAAGGAAATATGTGAATTTTTAAACATGACACATCTATCCTAGCTCAAGTACTTATCCTCCTCTATAATCCTTATGAGGAAGAAAGATGACAAAATGAGGATGTGCATTGGCTATAGAGATATTAACAAGAGGGCCATACAAAATATTATCTATTCCATAGTATTGAAGGAATTTTTAAGACATTCTTTGTTTGAGAAAGAGTCTAAATATGATTTTTCCATGATAGAAATTTTATACGTATGACACATCATCAATATGAAGGGAGTACATGTAGACATAGAAAATATCAAAGAAAATTTGGATTGGCCCTAGGTATAAAATTTTAAAAGTAGTCCATGATACTCCCTTGGTAGAGTATCTTGGATATTAATTAATATAATAAATCATCCCACAATAATGGGTTACACTTTTTGGCCAAACTTGACATTGAAAGCAACATTTTGAGCAAAATCTTCACTTTCTGATACCTATAGTAGGTAAATTGTTAGGAATTTGAAGATGATCCAAACTAGTGATTTGTGAAATTTTGTTTATAGATTTTAAATATATATATTTTTAAAAATTGAAATTAAATTGTAATTTTTTTGGCATCTCCTTTGATAACTAGTTTTTAATAGTAAACAACATTTTTAAAAAGTGATGTGTACTTTCAATCGCACAACTTTTTTTCTACAAAGGATAAAATTTGGATTATTTTGAATTTAGATTACTAACATTGATATCTAGAACTTCCATTTCATTTCATAACTTTTTGTTGAATATTTTTCTTTTAATTAAGTTTTAAAGTCAAACCAATAACACTTTAGACATAGGTGCACTTTCAATCGCATAACTTTTTTTGTATGTATTGAAATTTTTTTTGAATGAGGACATAAATAGCTAGTGCATGCATTTTTTTCAAAAAAAATCCACTAATTTACTATTTTTCCATAATGGTTTTTCACCAAACTTGATATTTAGTGAAAAACCTATATTCAGTAAAACTAAAAAATAATATAAAAAATAAAAGCAAAAAATATCAAATTTATAGTTTTTGGGGAGCTCATTTCAAGAACTATGGTCCTCCAACTTGGTTCATTTATTTGACTCCATTTGCACCTCCAAATCAAGCTTCAAAAGTAAAAAAATGCATTAATTTTGCAATTAAATGAGAAAAGTTTAAAAAGGGGGGTTTCATTTGAACCCCCCTATATGGTGCAAGTGGGGGTTCATTAGAAGGGGGGGGGGGGAAGTCATTTGAACCTCCTTCATTCGAATGGGTAAGCCATTTTAATTTATTTGATGGGATTTTTTAATTTTTCTTCGTGCAAAAAATTGTAACCCACTATTGTGGGTTTATAAGATTCATACAAAGGAGATATTTATATGGGAGGGAATCAAATATGAAATCCTTAAACACATGAGGGAATGTGCAATTTTTTAGTAGAATAAAGTAGAGAGAGTATTCCCAATGAGAATTTTGTAGCCTTTATCGATTCTTGAGAAAAAATGCTAGTGTATCTCCATGGATTTATCATGGCACTTTCCAAAGTTGAAGGTAAAGACTAAATATATGTGGTAGTACATAGACTCACAAAATTTTCCCACTTATTTTCTATCTCCATCAATATTAAGGCATCATAAAGTTCTAACTTATTCTTCAAAATAGTGCTTAAGCTTCAAAGATTATCCAAAACCATTGTGAGTGATAGGAATAGCTAGTTCTTAAGTTTTCTTTGGAAAGAAATATTCTATCTAGTAGGGACAAAACTCACACCTATTACTAGCTATCATCCCCAAATGGATGGCCAAACTAAGGTTGTAAATAATTAGATGGAAGGCTACTTAAGAAATTTTGTAATGGTTTAGCAAAGGGCATGGAGAAAATGACTCCATCTAGGGGAGAATTTTTATAACACTAAATATCACATTTTTATTAATATGACACCCTTCATGGTCTTGTATAGGTATGAAGCCTAAAGTTTTATTGATCATGTGTTGGTTGACAACAAAATTCTATGAGAAAGCAACTTAATCAAGCAATGCTAAGACATCTTGAAGTTACTCAAGGAAAATATTTAACATGCAAAAAAATAGAGAAATATGTATTTGGACTATCATAGGATAGAAAAGCACTTAAAATTTGGTTCATGAGGTTTTCGTAGTTGTAGCCCTACAAACAATCTTCCTTGAAGAAAATTGGAGAAAAAAAAATTAAACCTTATTTCTATAAACCTTACAAGATTTTGAAGAAAATTAGTGAAGTTGCATATTAATTGGAGCTACCCAAGGAGAGTAGGATTCATAAAATTATTCATGTGTCCTATCTCAAATGGCACTTAGAAATCAAATTATTCCATCAATTGATTTCCCTCCATTGGATGAGGAACCTATCACTAATACATCAAAGCACCTTCCTACACTATTCATCCCACCTACCATCGACACACCAAAGAGGCTTCTTGCAATATTCATCATATTTACTATTGACATGTTAGAGTGCATACATGGCTCATTTTTGATATTATGGCTTCTAAAGGAGGGTTTCTTTTTACTAAAATGTTATTTTATATGGGGAATACATATCTACATGTACTTCTCACTATAAATTTTGAGTAAACATCCATAGCCAACATTAATGAGGTGCTTAGGGTTTGATTCATAGGTCCTTGCATCATTAATTTTGAAGGTTATTGTAATTTATGGGTATCTCCTTCTATACCTCACCAATACAATTTTGTGCATTGGGGTATGTTAGAAAACCAAGATCTGATTGCAAACCAAAATAGACCTTCCACAGAAGAGGAAAACGAAAAAGCAGAAGCTTTGCAACAAAACATGCAATTTGATATATTCGAAAAGACCAATAATTATAAGAGATAATTTGCTATAAAAGCAAAGATGCCTAAACCTAATCTTATCTCGAGCAACAAGATAGCTCGATAAGATAAAGATAAGATCCTATATCTTAGGAATTAAATAAATCCTAAGTAAACTTATGCTAAGTGTAATTAATAATTAATTACACCAACACCCCCCCCATAAGTGCAACTTAGGGAGAAGTAGAATTATTATGCAAATATGAGTCCCGACAACAAGGCCTGATTAGGTACTCATGTACAAATGCAAAGAGAGAGAAACCCCCATCAGTGAGATGAACTGCTGTGAAGAATCACTAGAAGAACTCTGATGAAGCAACACTGGAACCCCAAATACGGCAAGCAAGGAAAGATAGTTCTGTTTGCAAAATACCAATCAGAATCACAAATGCAACAGCAGACCTGATGCCAAGGAACACTGGAAACTCACATACTGAATCAAATTTGGAATCTGTGAACAACAGTAGATGAAAGGATGAATGGACCCATAATGATGACAAATCTGGAAGTTGTGTCTCACGAAGCCAATGCCAAACTGAAACTAAAACTACCCATAGGATGAGTACCATCAAGATTCTGGAACATTAACCATAAAACCATGGCCTTCAAATGAGAAAGATCTGAACTAATGTGGATCAAGAACTATAAAATCCTAATGTGAAGTGTGAACCGAAGCAAACCAACAATGTGTCCAGCTAAGCAAGAAAGAAGCTAGAAGGAGACAATAGGAAACCAGACAAACTCATGCGAGTTGTCACCAAAATGAAAGATGGATGCAAGAACCCCCCTTAATGGAACTTTATATCAGTTCTTTATTACAATACCCAATGATTGCATAAGGAGATAATGCAAAATTATAGAAACATAAGTGAAAATGTAAACCTAAAGCACGAAACAAAAATGAATGCATGCAAAAACTAAGTTACACATTTTCTAGAAATGACCTCAGATCTGCATAGAGGCCAAAACCAGCTTTCCAATGCCATAAAAATTGCGAAAATCGGATAAGTGAGTCACAAGATATGTCTCTCGGAGTGAAAAAGGAAACATCTGACTTCTGAGGCTGAAAAAAGCATCAAAAAAGAAAAACCAGAAAATATCACTAGCACCATTGTGTAGAGCTCAGAAACAGCTTTCCGGCGATATCTTGTTTGCAAAAAAACGTTGCCGTATGTGAAAGTTATGCTTGTTTCCGTGAAAGTGCTCAAAAATTGTCTGATTCAGCCCCCAGAAGCCCTCAGGGGCTAAAAAAATAGGGCCCTTGGTCGCCTGAGCAGACCAGAGGCTGAAGTGTAGGGAGCTCCAATGGAGCCCCCGATCACCCACATGACCGAGGCTGGGGCTTAACATCTCGACGGAGGGTTGAGCGCGGGGGTTTGGACCTCGATATGACCATGGGCTGGGAGCTTTAAGCCCTCAGGGGCTGGAGCATGGGTGGTGGCGCTGCAAAGGGGTGGTGCCGCCGGCCTGAACGGCCTTTCAGTGGCCGCTGGGCGGTGGGCGAGCGGCCCAATTTTTTTAACTGCATGGGCCGGTTTTAAGGCTTTTTTTTCAAAAAATTTATTTTTTTTGATTCCGGTGCCTCGGAAACTGTCCCTGGGGGCCATACGGCCCCTAGGGAAATTTTTTTTGCCTCTCCAGACGATTGTGTCCAAATAGGACAAATTTTATATGGAAACAAGGGTTTTTGGGCGTTGTGAATCCAACAGCTAGGTCTGTTTGGGCCCAAAGTGCTCCA